>JALPQD010000076.1:3606896-4026896 GCA_023101885.1 Typhlomys cinereus
TGAAAACCAGGAGCAGCTTGCCATGCCATCCACCGCCAGATGCCACTCACCTTGCCTGCCACCCAGGGAAAGGGTTCCATCAGATTTATCGCATGCACTTGGAATTCTGATAGCCATTGCCGAGTACCACTAAAACCCTCAGACAGCTGGCATAAAAATGGTAAAATACGCATGAAGAGATGTCCTGTTTTAATCATTTGGAAGCATGCTGTTTCTTAGCTGTTGGCCTTGTGTCGAGTCTATCTCTGACATCTGTTTCCAGAACTCTTCATCACGCAAAATGGAAACTGTGCCTGTGAAACAATTTTCTGTGGCCCCTCCCCTTGACAATGTCAGCCTTCTTCTAGTAAGTAGCAGATCTTGTGCTTTTCTCTCTCTCATTTTTTTTCTTGACGGATGTCTGTGGTGTATGAATGTGTACATGTTCACATGTGTACTCAGGTGCTTGTGCTTTGTCACAGTTAAGCACAGGTGTCAACCTTGACTGTTGAAGGTTTGAACTCTGGGCACAGTTGTAGAGAGTTGATGGTTGAGTTAAGCCCAGAGCAAACCTGAAGGAGATTGTCTAGCTGATGGGAAAGACCCAGCCTATGGTGGGTGGGATTAGGCCCTGGATAAATCACAGAGAGCTTGTTGAGAGAGTGGGCATTCTTCTGTTCACCTGGCCAGACATACTGTCCACCTCTCAGCTGTTATGCAGTGATGGTGTGGCCAGTTCCCTTGGACTTGGTGTTGTTGCATGCTCTCCCATCAAGCTGGACTGAGAAATGTAACTGGACTGTCGTAACAAAGTAAATTCCTTGTTCCCTTAAGCTGTGTTCTGGTCATTTATCAGCAACCATGCACACGGACTGCAACAGAATTTGGTACCAGGAGTGGGGTGTTGCTGATAAATCTATGTGAATTTTGTGGCTTTTGAACGGTTCTGCTGGACAAAGTTGGAAATGCTTGAGAATTTTCACTTTATGGATTTACAAATACCGTTCTTCAGAGTTTAGTGGGCCAATTACTGAGAGAGGTTGGGCCCAATTTGTGATGAGGGGAACAAGGACTTTGGTAAAGCTGAATTTAAAGACGATGGACTGGTTTGCTTGACAGAGAAGAGCTGTGTTGGCAGCCTTAAAGGTTTGAATGTGCAAAGGGCAGGGAGCAGAATACCTGCTGCTGTTGGAGAAATGAATATCAGTGAAGGAAAACCTAGTGACTTGCACTGGGACGGTGGAAAACATGAAAACCACCATATGGTGATTTCATGGTTTGAAAACCCAGATTCCTTCAGGGGCCGAAAGCCCAAGTTAAAGCCGTTTCATGCTCTTTGGATGTTTGGCTGCCTAGAAAAGAGGCTTTTCAGCGTCAGCTTGTTAAAGTTGGTACAGCTGTAGCTCCAGTGGACTAACCTATGTTTCATCCTTGCTTTGGAATCAGGCAGCGTCTCTCAGGTAATATGGGTTTAGGTGTACTATCGAGGGGTTCGTGGAGAGCAGCAAAAGCTTGGCACCAAGTGGCAGGCATAGAGTTCCTGCAAGAGATGGTGAAGCTTAAAGCTGCAGAGGAGAACCCAGAGTTGTGTTTGAGATTCCAGAACTGTGGGACTGCTGCTGAAGATGACTGCGAGTGGAGATTCAGCTTGGTTCAAAGAACTCTGCTTTTACAACTTTGAGCTGCAAACAGGGATTGGGAATTTCTGAAATCTTTGAGCTACTGTGATTACATGATGAGCAACAGAAGATGGACATTGAAGTATAGGATGCGGTAATTTGATGGACTTTGATCTTAATTTAAATGTTTCTTGTTGTATCAAGATCCTTCTGTTTTAATGTTTTATTTGTTTTAAAGTATTTAACTTATTCTGATAAAACTTTGAACTTTTAAAATGTTGGAACTGAAGTTTTAATGAGAACATTTTAATTTGTCTATGAAATAAATGTATTTATATTTTTTAACATCTGTGGGGACAAGGAAAGGTTACAGTTTAAAAGTGCTATTGTTTTTGTGTCAAGTTGACAAGGGGTGGAGTGTCATAGTTAAGCACAGGTGTCAACTTGACTGTTGAGGGTTTGAGCTCTGGGCACAGTTGTAGAGAGTTGATGGTTGAGTTAAGCCCAGAGCAAACCTGAAGGAGATTGTCTACTGATGGAGTAGGATCAGCCCATGGTGGATGGTATTAAGTCCTGGATAAATCACAGAGAGCTGGTTGAGAGAGTAGACATCCTTCTGTATACTTGGCCAGACATGCTGGTCTGGCAAGTAAGGATTGTCCACCTCTCAGCTGTTATGCAGTGATGGTGTGGCCAGTTCCCTTGGCCTTGGTATTGGTGCGTGCTCTCCCATCAAGCTGGACTGAGAACTGTAACTGGACTGTCATAAGAAAGTAAACTCCTTGTTCCCTTAAGATGTGTTCTGGTCATTTATCAGCAACTATGCACGCAGACTGCAACATGCTTGTACAAGCACCTGTAGAGGTCAGAGGTCAATGTCAAATGTCTTGCTCAATTATTTTCCACTATCTTTTTTGAGACACAGACATTCGATTCAAAATATCTGGGAAGTTGTCAAGTCTTTATAGGAGAATCAATTGTCAGAGTTTGGATATAATTGTTCCCCACAGGCTCATGTGTTCAAATTCTTAGCTGAGGTTTATGTTTGGGAAGGTTGTAACACCTTTAGGAAGTGTCATGGTTAGGCACAGATGTCAACTTGACTGTTGAGGGTTTGCACTCTGGACACATTTGTGGAGAATTAGTGGTTAGGTTAAGCCCAGAGCATCTGCAGGAGATTGGAAGGCCCAGCCCATGGTGGGTGGGACTAGGCCCTGAACAGATGGATAAAATACTGAGAGCAGGTTGAGGAAGTTGGCATCCTTCCGTACACTTGGTCAAACATGCTGGTCTGGCAAGTAAGGATCATCCCTCTCTCAGCCACTATTTAGTTCTTCTCTTTGCCTCAGTTTTTGTCAGTTTTAAACTAAAAGTGGTGCTGCTCAAATAGTTCTTTAGTCCCAAGAACACTGGAGTGTCTGGGAGTCAGTAGAATTTGAGCTAGAGAATCTGTTTGGGGTTCATGATATCTGGGCATGGATGAACTTCCATAAGAATGTGGAAAGTGACCCCTTTACACCCAACCCCGCTCCGCCAGCAGCCCGGCTGGACCCGGCTCCGACTCCCACCATCCAGCCGGAGCCGCGCAAGGGGGCCGAGGGACGAGGAGGACCTCCCCCTGTGCCCGGGCCCCGCCCCAGCTGCCCTCGGGTTAAATAGCTCCACACCGACGTCCCCATCCTCCCTTTACACCCCACCCCGCTCTGCTGGTCGGGAAGCGCACGCGCGGTCCAGCCGGGCCTCACCCCGCGACCTAGGTAAGTCTCCGCCCGCGTCTGCCCACCAGGACCCCAGGCCAAATAATTCAGTTTAGTGAAATTGAGAGATCTTAAGAGTTAAAATGACAATGCCAAAGTCAAAGTGCAAATCCATGAGAAGCAACACTCAAGTAAACAAATTTCCCACTGAAGAAATTAATCCCATAATGTTAGACTCCAACAAGAACAAACCCATGGAAAATGGCCAAGAAAGCCTCACCCAGGATAAAGTCTTTCAAAATATGATCATTACCATGTTCAATACTATGAAAGAGGAAATCCGGGAGGAATTACATAATCGAATCAATCGCTTTGAAGAGGAACACAACAGACATCTGGAGGAGTTGAGAAAAACAGTGCAAGAATCAAAAAGTGGCATAGAGCAGTTAAAGCAGACTCAAGCAGAGTTTAAAACTGAGCTAAAAGACAAGTTATCTTCAACCCAGAACGCCACAGAGAGTCTTATCAACAGAACTAATGAAGCAGAAAACAGAATTTCAGACCTTGAAGATAAAGTGGGAGTACTAACCAGCTCAATGGAAGAGGTTGTTAAAGCCAAAAAGATACTTGAGAGAAATAAACAAGAGATATGGGACACCCTGAAGAAGCCTAACATGCGTATTCATGGAATACCAGAGCAAGAATCTCAAAATACCACCCCTGAGGAAATTTTTCAAGCGATCATCAAGGAAAACTTCCCTCATCTAAAAAAAGACAGGCCCATCCATATACAAGAGGCATTCTGCACCCCAAACAGATACGACCAAAATAGAAGCACGCCGCGGCAAATAATAGTTAAAACACTCCACATTCAAGATAAAGAACTGGTGCTGAGAGTTTCAAGGGAGAAAAAACAAGTCACTTTTAAAGGTAAACCTATTAAAATAACAAATGACTTCTCAATAAAAACAGTAAAAGCAAGAAGAGCTTGGAGAGACATACTTCAAGTATTGAATGAGCAAAAATGTCAACCTAGGCTGATTTACCCTGCAAAACTATCTGTCATGATCGAGGGAGAAAGAAAAATTTTCCAGCACAAAGACGACTTTAAGGGATACATGTCCACCAAACCAGGCCTTCAAAAAATGCTAGAAATGATACTCAAGCGTGAAGAAAAAAACAGGCATATCCAGGAGAGCAGAAGGCAAGTATAACACCATTAAAAGCGAAGCAATATACTTATAAAAACTACTAAACATAATAAATGTCTGGAATCAAAAATAGTTTCACCATTATAACACTAAATGTTAATGGAATTAACTCACCGATCAAGAGACACAGATTACAAACTTGGATTAAAAATCACAATCCATCAATCTGCTGCCTGCAGGAAACCCATCTCACCACAAAAGATAGGCACGCTCTAAAAATAAAAGGCTGGTCAACAATTCTACAAGCTAATGGAAGCAGAAAACAGGCAGGGGTAGCCATTATGATATCAGACAAAGTGGACTTCAAACCAAAGAAAATTATAAGAGACACGGATGGATACTACATTTTAGTCACAGGTACAATTCACCAGGAAGACTTCACAATACTGAACATATATGCACCCAATACGGGCCCCTCCACATTCATTAAGAAAACCCTACAGCGTCTAAAGCAAGAAATCAACCCCCAAACGAAAATTCTTGGGGACTTCAACACCGCCCTCTCAACGTGGGATAGATCAACAGGTCAAAAGCTTAACAGAGACACTTTGGAACTTAATCAAACCCTGAAAGAAATGGACCTTACAGATCTCTATCGAACTTTTCACCCACGCACCAAAGAATACACATTTTTCTCAGCAGCACACGGAACTTTCTCCAAAAGAGATCACATTTTGGGCCACAAAATGAATCTACACATATACAAGAAAGTTGAAATTCTAACCTGTGCCCTATCAGACCACCACAGCCTAAAGCTGGACATTCACAACACATCAAACAAGAGAAAATACACTAACTCCTGGAAACTTAACACTATGATGCTGAATGAGAACTGGATTCAGGAAGAAATTAAAAAGGAAATTCAAGATTTCCTGAAAGTGAATGATAATGAAAATACAACTTACCAAAATCTCTGGGACACAATGAAAGCTATTCTAAGAGGTAAGTTCATAGCTCTTAATGCCTACGTCAAAAAAATGGAAACATCAGAAATAAACAACTTAACGATGCAGCTTAAAGCTTTAGAGAAACTAGAGCAATCTGATCCCAAAAGTAGTAGAAGAGAGGAGATTAGCAAAATAAGGGGAGAAATATCTGAAATCGAGATTAAGAAAATGATAGAAAAAATCAACCAGTCAAAAAGCTGGTTCTTTGAAAAAATCAACAAGATTGATACATCCCTAGCTAAACTAACCAAAAGCAAGAGAGAGAAAACCCAAATTAACAAAATTAGAAATGAACATGGAGTTATCACTACTGATACCCAAGAAATCCAGAGAATTATAACATCATATTTCAAAAACTTATACTCTGTGAAGTTTGACAACACAAAAGAGATGGATGAATTTCTAAGTAAACACAACTTACCTAAATTGAATCAGGAAGTTGTGAATTATTTAATAGTCCTGTAACATATAAGGAAATTGAAGAAGTAATCTCAAATCTTCCCACCAAAAAATGTCCTGGACCAGATGGATTCAGCACAGAGTTCTACCAGACATTTAAGGAGTTAATAACACCAATACTCCTTAAACTGTTCCATCAAATAGCAAAGGAAGGAATACTACCAAATTCCTTCTATGAAGCTAATATCGTTTTAATCCCAAAACCTAATAAAGATTCACTTAAAAAAGAGAACTATAAGCCGATCTCCCTGATGAACACAGACGCAAAGATTGTCAACAAAGTCTTAGCAAATCGGATTCAAAAACATATTAAAAAGATCATTCATGGACCAAGTAGGCTTCATCCCCGGCACTCAAGGTTGGTTCAACATACGCAAGTCAATAAATGTAATTCATCATGTAAACCAGTCCAAAGTCCAAGACCACATGATACTCTCGATAGATGCAGAAAAAGCTTTTGACAAGATCCAACAGCCTTTTATGATCAAAATGCTAGAGACAGTGGGAATGGAAGGAACCTTTATCAATATAATAAAAGCTATATACAACAAGCCCACAGCAAGGATTATGCTCAATGGGGAACAATTGGAAGCATTCCCACTTCGATCAGGAATTAGACAAGGCTGTCCACTCTCATCACTTCTATTCAATATTGTCTTGAAGTCTTAGCTGAAGCCATAAGACAAGAAAGGGACATAAGAGGGATTCAAATCGGCAAGGAAGAAGTCAAGCTATCCCTATTTGCAGATGACATGATCTTATACCTGAGGGATCCCAAAAACTCCACCAGGAAGCTCCTGGAACTAACTGAGAAGTTCAGCAGGGTGGCAGGATACAAAATAAATGTGCAAAAATCAGTGGCCTTCCTATATGCCCAGAATGAAAGAAGTGAAAAAGCCTTGAGAGAAACAATCCCATTTACTATGGCCCCTAAAAAAATGAAATACTTTGGTATAAACCTAACTAAGGAGGTAAAAGACCTTTACAATGAAAACTTTAAAACCCTAAAGAAAGAAATAGCAGAAGACACCAGAAGGTGGAAAGACCTCCCTTGTTCCTGGATTGGCAGAATCAATATCGTGAAAATGACCATCCTACCAAAGGCAATATACAGATTCAATGCTATACCAATCAAAATCCCAAAGCAATTCTTCAAAGAAGTTGACCAAAGAATCTCAAAGTTCATATGGAGGCACAAAAGACCCAGGATAGCAAAAACAATCCTGAGTAACAAAAACACAGCTGGAGGTATTACCATACCAAACCTTAGTCTATACTACAAATCCATAGTTATAAAGACAGCCTGGTACTGGCTCCAAAATAGACACACAGATCAATGGATAAGGATTGAAGACCCAGATATAAGCCCACAAATTTACAGCCATTTGGTCTTTGACAATGGGGCCCAAAGAATCCAATGGAAAAAGAACAGCATCTTCAACAAATGGTGCTGGCAAAACTGGATCTCCACATGCAGAAGATTAAAGCTGGACCCGTACTTGTCACCACGTACAAGACTTAATTCCAAATGGATCAAGGACCTTGATATCAGGCCAGAGACTATAAAATCCATAGTTGAAAGGATAGGGAACTCCCTCGAGCTGATTGGGCTAGGCCAACAGTTCCTAAACAGACATCCAATGGCACAGTCACTGCTACCAACTCTCAACAGTTGGGATCTTGTGAAATTAAAGAGCTTCTGTTCAGATAAAAGATTATAATGCGAGCTCAAAGGCAACCCACAGAATGGGAGAAAATCTTCACTAACCACACATCTGATAGAACTCTGCTGTCCAGAGTGCACAAAGAACTTAGAAAAATAAACACCAAGGAAACCAATGGCCCAATTAAAAAATGGGCCCTGGAACTTAAAAGAAACTTTACCAGGGATGAAATTAAAATGTCTAAGAAATATCTGAAAAAATGCTCCACTTCCTTAGCCATCAGGGAAATGCAAATCAAAACTTCCCTGAGATATCATCTCACCCCGGTCAGGATGGCAAAAATCAACAATACAAACAACAACAAATGTTGGAGAGGATGTGGAGAGAGGGGAACTCTCCTACATTGCTGATGGGAATGCAGGCTCATACAGCCACTCTGGCGAGCCATCTGGAGATTCTTAAAGAAATTAAAGATTGAAATGCCATATGACCCTGCTATTCCACTTTTGGGAATAACCCCCCATACAGCAGAGGTTCACCTCGATAGCACAAGCACGACCATGTTCATAGCAGCACTGTTTACAATAGCAAAGTCATGGAATCAGCCCAAATGTCAACAGTTGACGAGTGGATAAGGAAACAGTGGTACATCTATACAATGGAGTACTAGTAACTCAGCCATCAAAAATGATGAATTACTGGAATTTGCCGGGAAATGGATGTCATTAGAAACAATTATATTAAGTGAAGTATCCCAAACCCAGAAAATTAAGCACCGTATGTACTCCCTAATAGGTGGCTCCTAGTACCAAACCCACCCAGCCCACCTAGAGACAGTAATTGCAAGGATTATGAACAGGAGGAATGGGGTAGGAGGGCCACATCAGAAACAAGGAGAGAAGGGACCATGTTACGGCAGGGAAAATAGGCCTCCACCAAGGACCCAAATAAGTAATGAGACATCTGATTAAGTTCACAGACTTTTGTTCCTGATCATTTACTACTGAGGGGGTTTGATCTCACCAGAAGAGGAGGGCATATAGTCTGGCAGATAAAAAGTAACCATTTTGCAAATGGGTGATAGACCCCTCCCTTACTGTGGTTTCCCACTTTTATTACATCTACCTTTGAATGTGCTTTTATCACAAAACTCTAACAGCTTTTTGTCTCTGGCCAGGGGGTAACATACAATGCCCACCAGGATGGAGTGAAGGGCATTGCAGGAGCAGCAAAACTGCAAAAATAAATCAACAAACCACAGTCCAGAACTTCAGAGACTCTATATCAACCACCTAGAACTAGGCCAGCTTAGTCTCTCCCCATCTTGAGGCTCAGGGAAATTTGCGGAAGAGGGGGGCGGTAAGAGTGTAAGAGCAAAAGGATGGGAGGAGCAATGATATATAAGATACTCTATACTAGTTAGGACTGAAGCAATCATAATTGGACTTTGCATGCCCTGCGCATTGTCCAACACACTATTGACCTCACAAAGTCTAGCATCTGCTAAAGGCACCAAGAGCCTTGGAGGCAAAGGATTGGCAGCCACAGCAGTGTTCCTATACCTAAGGGGAACACGGGAAAGGTTTCAGGGAAAGGCCACTGGGTCTTTGTACATCATCGGAGAGGAGGGCCCAGAGGAAAATCAGACATGCACAAGAAAGGACTCTCTGGGAATTGGGGCGGGAGGCACTGGGGGATGGGGAGGGAGAGGGGTGGAGAGGGGGAGCAGGGAGTACGGGGGGAGGAGGAGGAAGGGAGGGAACTGGTGTACCTAATAAGTTTGTATGAGCTGAAATAAAAAAAAAAAAGAATGTGGAAAGTGAGAATAGAAGGCCAAATACAGCTTCTGAACAAACTAGCCTTTGAAGGAAGAACTGGGGCGTATCCTCAGAGGGAAAGCCTGAAGAGGCAGAGAGATCTGTGAAAGTGGGTTGCAAAGACCCAGGGGGAGGAGATACCTGCAAATGAAGGAATGATTAATTGAGTTTCAAAATTGATTATTAGATTGATTTTTAGAGTGACCAAGACCCTCTGGAAGAGCAGATTCACTTTCTTTTTCTTTTAACTTTTTTCCATTACTATTGCATGTGCATGCAATGTGTGAGTGTGGGTGCACATGTGCCGCAGTATGCATGTGGAGATCAGAAGGCAACTTAGTCAGCTGATTCTCTTCTTCCACCTTTATGTGGGCTCTAGGAATTAAATTCAGCTTGTTGGCGTCTGTATAGCAGGTGCCTTTACCTGTGGAACCACCTCACCGGCCCCAGATTTATTTTCTAACTGGAATGAAATCAGATAGCATAGGGGTGACCTGCGGACAAGGAAGTTGGCACATACTTTTAGAGGGATTTAGGGTGACCTGAAAAAAGAGCTAGGTAGTTTAGAGAATGAGGATGAGGGAGTTAAAAAAACATTAGAGAAATGTGAGTGGGTTTATAGGAGAGAAAGAACTTCGTGGAGAAAGATTGAAGGCATAAAGGGGGATCACGGTTAGAACAACTGGGATGGAGGAACTCAACAGAGGGGAAGGACCAGAACAGACCACTCCTTAGAGACCGAAGGCACCATTGGAAAGAGCCGTAGCAAGAGTAGCCACTTAGCTGCAGAGTTGAAATTAGCATGACTCCCAGACTTCAAAAGCTGTATTACTTTCACCTCATCACAGAAAAATACATATAAGCTAAATAAAAAATTGTATACACATATGCATAACCACTTAATGTTATGCAGACAGATACGTGCTATGGTGAAATTGGGGAAGTGATTAGAGCAATTGGAGCCAGGTGTAGTTCACTGAGGGAGCTCAGCAGGAAAGCTGAACTTTGAACACAATTCCCAGAGAATAGAAGAATGTGGCCAGGCAAGAGTAGTTTAGATTTTCTTTCTTTTTTCTTTTTTTAAGTTAAGCTTCCTCTGTATCTCTGTATACACTTCCTTTCAACACCCACATAAACAGATGCTCTGGAGGATGGGAGGAGAAGGTAAGAAAAGAGAGAGGGGAGGGAAGGAAAAGGGGTGAGAAGGGGGAAAGAAAGAAAGGGGGGAGAGTGCAATGGAGGATAATAAGGGGGAATGGAGGGGGAAAGTAAAAGAAGGGGGTTACTTATTGAACTTGCATAACTAGGCAAAAAAAGTAAAAAAAAAAGAAAAATAAGAAGCATATTTTGAAATAAGGAGTTTGCTTCTTGTTCTTACAACTATATAGCTTCTGAATAGAGGAAGAAATATAGAATATAGAAACATTCTGAATAGAGGAAGAAATATAGAAACATATAGCCATATAGTAGGTGGCTAGCCCCCATGTCTCCCATATACGGTTTTCTTCATCTTCCACAGTAACAGAATTTTTAATGGAACCATGGACTCTTAGCTAACTAACAAATACATTTTTTAGCCTCTCTTGTTCAAACTCCAGGCAATCAGATACGATTAAAAGTGACAGCATCACTCTTGGCTGACCTTGACTTGTGATTTTCATGGCCCGTATCCCCAAATGGGCCACAGAATAGCAAAGGTGCACCATCTTGGATTTTAATCTCGGTAACAATACTCTAGAGATGGAAGAACAACAATTTAAACTTGGTCCCTAACACTAAAGAATCCATATAGCCATTTCTAATGATACGACTACCATAAAATCACTTATTTCCTTTGTAGAATTCTTATACTTTTCCAGTATTGTATTAATGTCTGGATTCATTGCTTGCTTCACTTTTCCATTAAAGTCTTACAGGAATTTATGATTTAAATTCCTATGGCACAAAATTACCAACCTGGTTCAAATGATCTCTGTCTACCATCTTTATCTTAGGTTATCATATATGTATGATATTTGGCTTTAGCTGTGAACTTGACATGTCAGAGGTGGAAACTATAAGGAATTATTTAGTTAAGACTGGCCTCTAGCAATCCTGCAGGAGACTGAATTAATTACATGATTGATGTTGGAAGATTCCATCTACAGTGGGTGAAACTATTCCCTGGGTAGGTAGATAAGATGGGGGAGAACTGGTTCAGTATTTGGCAAGTTAGACAACTGCATTGGTCCTTTCCCCTCTACTCTCCTGAGACTTCTAGTTCTCTGCTGATAACTTTCCTGCCATCACAATCAACTATGACCTGGAATGCTGAGCATGAATAAAAGTCTCCTTATTCCCTCAAACTGCATGGGCCATGTGTTCATTATAGCAATGGCATATGGATCTAAGACAATGTGTGATGCATATTTTTCTTTTTTATCTGTTTTTCTTTATTTGTTTCGGGTGGTGCCTGAGACTGAATCTAGGAACTTGTGCATACTAGGCAAGTACTAGTTCAGAATTCTGTCCCCTTTGCTCTTCTACGAAGCTCCTTAGGAACTGGCTTATTAACAGTGTGTTAGCTATAAATAACAGAAAACCTGACTGGATAGCTTAAACAAGGTAAGGTCTTAATTGTGTGTGTGTGTGTGTGTGTGTGTGTGTGTGTGTGTGTGTGTGTGTATGTGTGTGTGTGTGTGTAGCCTGGAGGTAGGCAGTTCAGAGCCTTACAGTGCACTCAAGGACCCCCTAGGCTACCTCTGTTTTTCTGCCCAACAATACTTAGCATGTGGTTTTTGTTCTCATGCTTGTCACTTTATGGTTCCACTTTAGGCATCACATCTGTGTTCCAGGCAGGAAAAGGGGGAAAGGTGGAGAAAGGAAGCATGAGCCAAGTGAGTTGGCTCTCATTTTCATAAAAATTTTACAGTCATATATAACACAGAGAGAAGCCCACACATCAGAAGTATACAGCATGATGAAGTTTTACAAAGTGCACACCTGCATCTGGCACCAAAAGCAAGTGCTAGAACATTCCCAGAATCCCAGAATCATTCCTATTCTGAGAGCCTCTTCCATACTCAAAAGAAAGGCACAGAGTATCATTATTGACTTTGACTTTTATGGAATTGTATGGTGAGTATTCTTTTGCATACCAAAATGTTTGCGAGATTTACTCCTACTGTTGAATGTAACTGTAGAATATTTACTCTTATTGCTCTATTAATCTAATGAGTAGATGTAAGTTTTTTTCATCCACTCTAATGTTGGCAGTCATTTGCTGGGGGGGGCAGCTTGAAGATTTTAATTAGTTTAAATAACAATGTTTATTCTAGTGTAGTCTCTTGATGAACATATGCCCAATTTCTGTGGATATATACCTCCACGGAGAAGCTTTAAGTTATAGATTGTGCTTTTGTTTAGCTATGGCAGTGCCAAATTTTCTTTTTTTACAATTTACCTTTCTACTAGCAGCATATGAAAGTTTCAGCTGCTCCATATCCTTGTTAGCATTTGGTACAGTGGTTGAACATGCTTCCCACCTTTGCCATAGAGGACCTATTCCAAGATGTTCTGTGGATGCATGAGACCATGAATAGTACCTTATATATACTTTCTATCCTCATGTACATGTATGCATTAATTTATAAACCAGGCATAGGAAGAGATAAGCAGCAACTAATAATACAAGAACAATTATGACAATGGAATAAATAAAAGTTACCTACACATTACTAATGCATATTCCTGGTATTTTACATTTAATATTTTTGAACCATAGTTGACCACGGCTATGGCAAAACCATGGCCAAAAGGTCATTACTGTTTTCTCTGGCTCTTCAGTTTTAGTCATCATGATGGGTATGTAGTAGACTTTATTGTGTTTTAAAACCTTTTTTTTCTTGACAACCAATGAATCAACTAATGTTGAACAAATTTTCACATGCATGTATTTATTTGTTGATAGGATACAAAATACTTTAATTTTTTGTGCCGGTCTTATTTTTCATCTGTCTTTCCATATAGTTTTGTAAGTTTGCCATACTTTATGAGTATGAATTTTTATTAATTTTTTTCTAGTTTTACAAGCACAATGAATAGTTGTTTCTGCCTCCCTCTATTTTCTCTTCCTTCCTTCCCCCAGCCCTCTTTATCATCACTCTCTCCACCCTTCTGTCTGCCCCCTTTGGATTATCTGCTCCAGGGGGAACACAGGCAGTGGCCTTTCTTGGGTAGACCTACTGAGAGAGGTACTCCCCTTTACCTGTCTAATCTGAACTTCTGAGGTTCCCATTACCAGTAATGATTTCTCCTGAAATCCATACCCATGGAGGGTAGGTTGATATATTCAGTCATATTGCAGATCTGGTGAGGCTCGACCTGTCTTTTTGCAGTGAGTTTTTGGATATAACAGCTCTGCTTCAAGTGCAATGTCTCGGCCAGTGGTGTGCCTCCCCATCTTCAGGCTTCTACTATCCTCTCTTCCGCAAGATTCCCTGAGTCCCAGGATGGGAAGAGTCTGGTTGGTTTGATTCTGGCTGAGTGTTTCAGGGTTGCTCATACTCTATATTCTGGTTGGTTGCTGTTGTCTGTTTTACTGCAAGTCCTTTGTCCTTTGCCTCAGGTTAGGTTATGTCTTGTTTGGGTGTTGAGATCGTTTCTTATCTAATGATAAAATGAGAGGTGTTTAGATGGAAGTTTACTTTTGGGTGTTTGTGGTTAGTATCAAGGCACCTGATCCTGTCTACTGTCACTGTTCTTCCCGTCTACTGTTGTTCAGACAAGTTTACAGTGTTGGGTGTGTGTTCCCTTTCATGGGTGGGAGTTAGAGGTTTAGTAAGCAGATGATTGATGAACTGGAGGCTAACCCCGTTGTCTACTGTGTCCTATTTCTGTTTTTTTTTAATACTTTAAAAAAATTTTTTTATTATTATTTATTCAATTGTGCGTGTGTGTGTATGTATGTGTGCGTGCATGTGTGTATGTGTGTGTATAGAACCACGGACGAATTCGCGAACCACCATAGACGCCTCCACCTCCTTCTGCCCGGGGATTCACAGGCTCCGCCCTACCAGGACCAGAAGCGCAGGCCGCCCCCGCTTCCACCTGGCGTCTATACGTGGGATCTGGGATCTGAACTCAGGACCTTCTGCCTGCAAGGCAGAGGCTTAACCCCTGAGCCACCTCTCCAGCCCCCTATTTCTGTTTTTTTTTTTTAAGACTTACATAAAAGCTTTTTTTAAAACTGTTCACCCATTTTATTTTGTGTCTATGCTTTTGATATCTTCTTTCACCCTCCCTTCTCTTCTCCCCCATACACTTGCATTCCTTTGCATTTATGGGTGTTGTAAGAGTTTCCCTTTGAGTACATCAAACTGAAGGATTAATCCTAGAATTCACTTATAAGGGATAACATATGACATCAGTCTTTCTTCATCTGGGATATTTCACTCAGTATGATTTTTTTTCCAATTCTATCCATTTACTGGCTGGCATATTTCATTAGTTCATCTTTCCTGACAGCTGAATCATATTCCATGGTATATATATATGCCATATTTTCATTAAGCATCCATCAACTGTTGGACATCTAGATTAGTTCCATTATTTTGCAATTGTGAAAAGGTCTGCTATGAACATATTTGTACACATGTCTCTGATGTAGGCTACAGTGTTCTTTGGGAATATTCCTAGGAGTGCTATAGCTGGGTTGTGTGGAATTTAAATTTTTAACTTTTTTAGGAACCTTCAGATTGATCTCCAAAGGGGTTGTATGAGTTTTCATTCCTGCCAGCAAGGTATGAGAGTCTTCTTCTCCCCACATCTACATCAGCATTTGCTGTTGTTTGTGTTTTGGATCTAGTCAGAATGGCTAGAGTGAGATGATATCTCAGGGTGGTTTTAGTTTGCATTTCCCTGATGACTAGGATGTAGAACATTTTTAAGGATGTTTGTTAGACATTAGAATTTCATCTTGTGAGAAGTTTCTTTTTTTATTTTTTAACATTTTTTATTATCATTTCCACTCATACAAACTTAATAGGTAGACCAGTTCCCTCCCCCCTCTTCCTCCCCCTGAACCCCCTGCTCCCCTTCCCTTCCTCCCCGACTCCCAGTGCCTCCCCCCCAATTTCCAGAGAGTCCTTTATTGTGTATGCCTAACTTGTGAGAAGTTTCTTTACAGTTCTATAGGTCATTTTTTTCATGGGGTTATTTATTTCCTTGGTATTTAATTTTTGAAATTCTTTGTATACTTTGGGTATTAGTTCTCAATCAGAGGTATATTTAATAAAGATGTTCTCCTATTCTTTAGGTTGCCTTTTTGCTTAGTTAACAGTCTCTTTTACTGAGCAAAAGCTTTTTAATTTTATATAGTTCCACCTGTTCAGTGTTAGATTTACTCTCTGTGCCTTTGGGGTCCTATTGAGGAAATGCTGGCTGAGGCCAATCAATTTGTGGACATTCCCAATTTTATCTTCTAGTTCCTGATCGAAGTGGGAATGCTTCCAATTGTTCCCCATTGAGCATAATCCTTGCTGTGGGCTTGTTGTATACAGCTTTTATTATATTGATAAAGGATCCTTCCATTCCTACTGTCTCCAGCGTTTTGATCATAAAAGGCTGTTGGATCTTGTCAAAAGCTTTTTCTGCATCTATCGAGAGTATCATGTGGTCTTGGACTTTGGACTGGTTTATATGATGAATTACATTTATTGACTTGCGTATGTTGAACCAACCTTGAGTGCCGGGGATGAAGCCTACTTGGTCCCCATGAATGATCTTTTTAATATGTTTTTGAATCCGATTTGCTAAGACTTTGTTGAGAATCTTTGCGTCTGTGTTCATCAGAGAGATCGGCCTATAGTTTCCTTTTTTAAGTGAATCTTTATTAGGTTTTGGGATTAAAACGATATTAGCTTCATAGAAGGAATTTGGTAGTGTTCCTTCCTTTGCTATTTGATGGAACAGTTTAAGGAGTATTGGTGTTATTAACTCCTTAAATGTCTGGTAGAACTCTGTGCTGAATCCATCTGGTCCAGGACATTTTTTGGTGGGAAGATTTGAGATTACTTCTTCAATTTCCTTATATGTTATAGGACTATTTAAATAATTCACAACTTCCTGATTCAATTTAGGTAAGTTGTGTTTACTTAGAAATTCATCCATCTTTTTTGTGTTGTCAAACTTCACAGAGTATAAGTTTTTGAAATATGATGTTATAATTCTCTGGATTTCTTGGGTATCAGTAGTGATAACTCCATGTTCTTTTCTGATTTTGTTAATTTGGGTTTTTTCTCTCTGCTTTTGGTTAATTTAGCTAGGGATGTATCAATCTTGTTGATTTTTTCAAAGAACCAGCTTTTTGACTGGTTGATTTTTTCTATCATTTTCTTAATCTCGATTTCAGATATTTCTCCCCTTATTTTGCTAATCTCCTCTCTTCTACTACTTTTGGGATCAGATTGTTCTAGTTTCTCTAAAGCTTTAAGCTGCTTCGTTAAGTTGTTTATTTCTGATGTTTCCATTTTTTTGATGTAGGCATTAAGAGCTATGAACTTACCTCTTAGAACAGCTTTCATTGTGTCCCAGAGATTTTAGTAAGTTGTATTTTCATTATCGTTCACTTTCAGGAAATCTTGAATTTCCTTTTTAATTTCTTCCTGAATCCAGTTCTCATTCAGCATCATATTGTTAAGTTTCCAGGAGTTAGTGTATTTTCTCTTGTTTGTTGTGTTGTGGATGTCCAGCTTTAGGCCATGGTGATCTGACAGGGCACAGGTTAGAATTTCAACTTTTTTGTACATGTGTAGATTTGTTTTGTGGCCCAGTATGTGATCTATTTTGGAGAAAGTTCCGTGTGCTGCTGAGAAAAATGTGTATTCTTTGGTGCGTGGGTGAAAAGTTCGATAGAGATCTGTAAGGTCCATTTCTTTCAGGGTTTGATTAAGTTCCAAAGTGTCTCTGTTAAGCTTTTGACCTGTTGATCTATCCCATGTTGAGAGGGCAGTGTTGAAGTCCCCAAGAATTATCGTTTGGGGGTTGATTTCTTGCTTTAGACGCTGTAGGGTTTTCTTAATGAATGTGGAGGGGCCCGTATTGGGTGCATATATGTTCAGTATTGTGAAGTCTTCCTGGTGAATTGTACCTGTGACTAAAATGTAGTATCCATCCGTGTCTCTTATAATTTTCTTTGGTTTGAAGTCCACTTTGTCTGATATCATAATGGCTACCCCTGCCTGTTTTCTGCTTCCATTAGCTTGTAGAATTGTTGACCAGCCTTTTATTTTTAGAGCGTGCCTATCTTTTGTGGTGAGATGGGTTTCCTGCAGGCAGCAGATTGATGGATTGTGATTTTTAATCCAAGTTTGTAATCTGTGTCTCTTGATCGGTGAGTTAATTCCATTAACATTTAGTGTTATAATGGTGAAACTATTTTTGATTCCAGACATTTATTATGTTTAGTAGTTTTTATAAGTATATTGCTTTGCATTTAATGGTGTTATACTTGCCTTCTGCTCTCCTGGATATGCCTGTTTTTTTCTTCACGCTTGAGTATCATTTCTAGCATTTTTTGAAGGCCTGGTTTGGTGGACATGTATCCCTTAAAGTCGTCTTTGTGCTGGAAAATTTTTCTTTCTCCCTCGATCATGACAGATAGTTTTGCAGGGTAAATCAGCCTAGGTTGACATTTTTGCTCATTCAATACTTGAAGTATGTCTCTCCAAGCTCTTCTTGCTTTTACTGTTTCCATTGAGAAGTCATTTGTTATTTTAATAGGTTTACCTTTAAAAGTTTTTTCTCCCTTGAAGCTCTCAGCACCAGTTCTTTATCTTGAATGTGGAGTGTTTTGACTATTATTTGCTGTGGCGAGCTTCTGTTTTGGTCATATCTGTTTGGGGTGCGGAATGCCTCTTGTATATGGATGGGCCTGTCTTTTTTTAGATGAGGAAAGTTTTCCTTGATGATCGTTTGAAAAATTTCCTCAGGGGTGGTATTTTGAGATTCTTGCTCTGGTATTCCATGAATACGCATGTTGGGCTTCTTCAGGGTGTCCCATATCTCCTGGATATTTCTCTCAAGCATCTTTTTGGCTTTAACAATCTCTTCCATTGAGCTGGTTAATACTCCCACTTTATCTTCAAGATCTGAAATTCTGTTTTCTGCTTCGTTAGTTCTGCTGATAAGACTCTCTGTGGCGTTCTGGGTTGAAGATAACTTGTCTTTTAGCTCAGTTTTCAACTCTGCTTGAGTCTGCTTTAACTGCTTTATGCCACTTTTTGATTCTTGCACTGTTTTTCTCAACTCCTCCATGTGTCTGTTGTGTTCCTCCTCAAAGCGATTGATTCGATTATTTAATTTCTCCCTGAGTTCCTCTTTCATAGTATTGAACATGGTAATGATCATATTTTGAAGGTCGATATCCTGGGTCAGGCTTTCTTGGCCATTTTCCATGGGTTTGTTCTGGTTGGAGTCTAACATTATGGGATTAATTCCTTCAGTGGGAGATTTGTTTACTTGAGTGTTGTTTCTCATGGATTTGCACTTAGACTTTGGCATTGTCGTTTTAACTCTTAAGATCTTTTAATTTCTGTGCGTTTTTCACTAAACTGAATTATTTGTCCTGGGGCTCTAGGGGTGGGCGGGGACCGAGCTTACCTGGGTCGCTGTGTGGTGAGGCCTGGCTAGACCGCGGGCGCGCATCCCTGGGCGGCGGAGTGGAGGGGAAGGGGGGGATGGGGCGTCGGCAGGGTGCTATTTAAACCCGGGCCACCCGAGGGCGGGGCCGGGCACAGAGGGGGTGCCCTTTCCTCCTCCCAGGCCCTGCGCGCGGCTCCTGCTGGATGGTGGGAGGAGCTGGGTCCACTCGGGCGTCCTGGGGCTCTGGGGGCGGGCGGGGACCGAGCTTACCTGGGTCTCGGAGTGGTGAGATGCCCCGCGTCCGGGGCGTCGGAGTGGAGGGGAAGGGGGTCTCTTCTAGAAGTTTTATAGTCTCTTGCCTAACATTGAGGTCTTTGATCCATTTGGAGTAGATTTTCATGCAATGAGACAAATAACGGTCCAGTTTCATTCTTCTGTTTGTAGATACCCAATTTTGCCAGCACCATTTGTTAAAGATGCTGTACTTTTTCCAGTGGTATTTTTGGCATCTGTTGTGACAGGTTTGTTAGGTACGGGTGTCAACTTGACAGTTGAGGGTTTGAGCTCTGGGTACATTTGTGGAGAATTAATGGTTGGGTTAAGCCTAGAGTAAACCTTCAGATTTTCTGGCTGATGGGGAAGGCCCAAGTGAGTGGGATTAGGCTCTGGAATAAAACACGGAGAGCTGGTTCAGAGAGTCGGCATCCTTGTCTACACTTGGCCAGATATGTTGGTCTGGCAAGTAAGGATCGTCCCTCTCTCAGCCATTATGTGGTGATGGCGTGGCCAGTTCCCTCAGCCCTGGTATTGGCACATGCTCTCCTATCAAACTGGACAATGAACTGTAACTGGATTACCTTAAAAAATAAAACCCTTGTTCCCTTAAGCCATTTGATGGTCATTTATCAACAGTGATCAAGTGAACTGCAATAGCACCTATTTTGAAGATCTGATGACTCTAGGTGAATGCACTTATGTTTGGGTCTTCAATTCTGATCTGTTTGCCTATATCTCTTTTTGGAACTAGTACCATGCTATTTATATTACTGTGGCTTTATAGTATAGTTTAAGGTCTGGTATGGTGATACTGCCCACAGAGTTTTTATTACTCAGAATTTTGCTATCCTGGGTTTTTTTTTGTTTTCATATGAAATTTGAGATTGTTTTACCAATTTTTGTGAAGAATTGGGTAGGAATTTTGATTGGAATTTTATTGAATCTGTCCATTGCTTTAGGAAGAATGGTCATTTTAACAATATTAATTCTGCCAATCCAGGAGCATGGGAAGTCTTTCCATCTTCTGGTGTTTTCTATAGCCTATTTTTTTAGGGTTTTAAAGTTTTTATTGTGTAGATGTTTCACATCCTGATTAAGTTCTGATTGTGAATCTTTACTATGCTAGAGACTGGATTATTTAATATATTTGCTCATAGTTCTGGAGTCTAGAAGTCCCAGATCAAGATGCCAGCTGGATTAGCTCTCTTGAGGCCACTGTCAATGGGTTAAAGATGATGCTCTCTCCACATGGTCATCCTTCTTTGCATACCCAGTCCAAGTGAATCTTTGTATGTTCTGATCATCCCTTCTTATTAGGACACAAACCAATGGACTGTGACCCATCCCAATGAATCCATTTTTAATTTAATTACCCCTTTAAAGGTAACTGCCATATGCAATCCCATTCTAAGATATTAGGATTTAAAGCTTCAGCATATGAATTTTGTAGGGACATAACTTTGTGCATAACAAGCCTTTGTTGATAGACATATTGTAAACATGTTCTTTTCTTTATCAGTTGCCTTTTAATCCTCCTAATGATGTCTTCTGGTTACCAGAAGTTCTTAATCATGATACTGTTTACTTTATCACAATTTCCTTTAAGGACAGCACTTTTGGGACATGTCTAATAAACTGTGTTTTGAAAGCTAGTAATTTCAGCTGTCCAGTGTCTGTTCTTCTTTTAGATTGCTTTGGCTGTGCAAGGCCCTTTGTATTTTCTACATGTGAAAACTCTTATTTTACTCTTTTAAAGAGTTTTCTTAATGACTAATGATCTTTCCTTTTTTAGCATAGGACAATCCCTAGTTGCAAAAGAAATTAGCAAATACTTATAGTTGGACATGTTGCCACCTTGAACAAAATCTTAATAAGTAATAATTTTTCTTTTTTTAAAATTTTTTTATTATTATTTATTCAATTGTGTGCATGTATGTGTGTGTGCGTATATGTGTGTGTAGAACCACGGACGAATTCGGGAACCACCATGGACCGCCTCCTCCTTGTTCACTCTGCCCCGGATTCACAGGCTCCACCCAACCAGGACAGAAATGCAGGCCGCCCCTGCTTCCACCCGGCGTGTATACTATACGTGGGGTCTAGGATCTGAACTCAGGATCTTCCTGCAAGGCAGAGGCTTAACCTCTGAGCCACCTCTCCAGCCCTTATTTTTCTTAATAAGTAATAAGAAGAGAATGAACATTGGGTCTGGCTCTAGATAATTCTTCCAAAAGTAGTAAAGATGAAGAAGGATGGAGACAGGATCAGAAGAGCAGGCTCCCAAGGTTATTGCTGGTACTGCTGGAATCAACTGGTGCTACTAAGGGGGATCAATGGCTTCCATTATCATCTGTCATGCCTGGGGTGAAATTGCCAGGAACAAAGGTCGCAGCAATGTTTCAAGTAAGCCTGTGGTATAGCCTATGAGCTCTCCCATTGAAGGTATATAAACAGATTTCCCTTTATAATCTCAAAGTTTGGTGAAATTGAGAGTCATGGGAAAACACTTTGTGACATTCCAGCTCAATGTACTTAAGAGAGTGACTTTGTATATTAGTTTTGGGAGTAAAGATGGTAAAAAAAATGCATGAAGGAATGAGCCTTTGTTCACATTGTCAAATGGAAGTCCATAAATGCCTCAAATCATCGGATTATCTTACTTATGTCTTTAGTAGAATGACTTTTTAAAGTACTTTGCATCGACCCTCACTTTCTCCTACTTCCTCATATGCTGTTTGAGATTAGTGAACTCTGTGAGCTATATATGATAATAACCACTCTGTCCAGATATGAGGACTGGTGCACTAGTGGCATGAACGCTATGGAGGATAACCAACTGCTTTCTGATTTGGTTTAAAGTCAGTAGGTATCACATGCCTGATACTGTAAAACACACAAAGAACCTGTGAATGGGTAGGTCATAGGCTCTCGAAGGAACAAACTGCTATTATTTTGCTATATGGACATGATATCAAAGTGCTTTTTAAATCCTTACCATTATACTCATAGATCAATGAAGTGCTTAAATCTTAACTAAGGAGCTTCTTTTTGCAATGTAAGGTGTTAATTAAAGAGAACCACAACTGATTAAAACATGGAAAATAAGGGATTATGGAAAGCTTGGCTCTCAACAGAGCATCCATATCATCCTCCACACTAAGGTTCAGGAAACATCACAGAAGAGGTGTAGTAAGAATATAAGACACAGAGGGAGTAGAAGAATATTACCAAATAGTAATAACTTCTGGACATGCATGACAGAGGAGGTACTGCACTCATGAACTCTTTGAAGCTGTGTTTACTTCAGCAAGTTCTACATAAGATTTGACATGTTGACATTTCATCATGGAAGGGAAAAGACCACGCAAGGTAGCATTCTTTCCCAAGAGGCCACTGGGCTTAATGCTGGATATGAGAAGGGGAACTACTTTCTTCAGTGATATACGCACTGATGTATCATCTATATTCCTGCAAGTGCTCAGGTATGTGCTAATGCAGGGCAACCCCAATGAAACTCCATAGACCACAGGCATGAAAGACATAAAAGTAAGAGGGAAAGTGGTTGGGAAGAAGGTTTTCAGTGGGAGAAGAGGGGGGTGGGTAATGTGGTTGAAAACTACTTAAATTCATCGCACACATGTGAAACTGTTCAAGAACCAAAATAAATAAAAATAAGATTGAAAGTGATTGAGAAAGGTACCTTACGTTGACTTCTGGCCTCTACATGTATGTGAACATCCAAGTGCATACATGCACACATAGAATCAAGAAACATAGGATGGCATAGGCCTACATTCCCAGTACTTTGGAGATTGAGGCTGGAGGATTGTAGGCTACACAGTGAGACCTGTCCAAAAAACAAACAAACAAACAAAAAAATGAAAACAAAACAACAAAACAAAACAGCAACCTATGCATGTAAATTACAGTATTAGATTTCTGAGAACCAACTTTTTGCTCATTTTATGTTCATATTCCACACTGTCAAATTCTAGAATGGGCAAATACAAAAATGGACCAAAACTCAGTTTTGCATTTGGTCTGGGGCAGGGACGACATTACCCAGATTTGTATGTTACATCACAGCAGCAGGCACACGAATGGGAATTACTCATCTGTCAGCTCTTTAAATCATCATTTATGCTGATAAGGGGACCTAATGTATTAAAAACTAAAGCAGAGATGCTCAATAGAAAACAGAGTAAACCCATTAGCAGCAGGGCTGCAACATGAGAAAAAGGAGAAATTCAGCCCGAGACAGGTCTTCACTGTGAGTGACATTGGGAGGCCAGATGGTTCATGCTGTCACTACACTGAAGTGACCAGTTTTCTGTCTGAAAGGTCCAGAAGGCGAAGGGATGGTCTGCACATGGCCATCGGTGTTCCC
This sequence comes from Typhlomys cinereus, assembly GCA_023101885.1. Taxonomy (NCBI): domain Eukaryota; kingdom Metazoa; phylum Chordata; class Mammalia; order Rodentia; family Platacanthomyidae; genus Typhlomys; species Typhlomys cinereus. The sequence continues at coordinate 3,630,574 of JALPQD010000076.1, forward strand.
ATTCTTTTTCTTTCACCATAAGTGATTAAATCGATGATTTTCCTGACACTTTCCTTAAGGACACAGGCCTTAAAGAAAGGAAATAAAGGGAAGGGAAAGAGAAGGAAGAAAAAGGGAGTGTTGCAGTTCACCTGCGTGGTTGCTGATAAATCACCATCAAATAGCTTAAGGGAACAAGGAGTTTATTTTCTCTTATGATTACTGGTTACAGTTCACAGTCCAGCTTGATAGGAGAGCACACACCAACACCAGAGCCGAGGGAACTGGCCACACCATCTCTACATGATGGTGGAGAGAGGGACGATCCTTACTTGCCAGACCAGCATGTCTGGCCAAGTGTACACAAGGATGCCAACTCTGTCAACCAGCTCTCTGTTTTTAGTCCAGGTCCTAATCCCACCCACCTAGGCCTTCCCATCAGCCAGACATCTCCTGCAGGTTTGCTCTGGGCTTAACCCAACCACTAATTCTCCACAAATGTTCCCACAGCTCAAACCCTCAACTGTCAAGTTGATACCTGTGCCTAACTATGATAGGGAGGGAAAGGAAGAGAAGAAAGAAGGGACGAAAAGAAGGGAATAGAAGTAACAAAAGAAGGGAAGGAGGGAAGATAAGGGAAGAAAGGAAAGAAATAAATCAGCATCAGACAGTTTTGTCAGATGATTTTCATTCTTTGGGTTTTTTTTTTTTTAAATCATATTAATCACCCAAGGCCCTGAAATTCCTTTCTTCATTGAGTTCTTCTCCTGGGACACTTCTGAGTATTCACCATCATCGCAACCTTCCCATCATCTGGCCAGGGCTCCTCTTTCTTTTCTTCTAAGTGAATAGATTGGTCCTATGAGAGGATCTGCCACACCCATGATCTCATCAATCGCTGTGGGTCTCTTGTGGTTTCCACTTAGCTCTTAAGGGGGCCCACAGTCTATGAACCAATGACTTGTAACAGTTACATCTTCCCTAAGGAACTTTTACAAAACCAACAGACCTTCCTTGCTTACTTGAATCTGTTCCTGCAACAGTATCAAGTCATGCTTCCTATAGAAGGGTAGACATCACCAGTCTTCAAGACGTGGAGACAATAGTAGACAGTTTCGTGCAGAGTAGGTAAAGTCCTGAAAATACTTTCAGTGCGTGGGAGCTCGTTTCACAGAGGAAACAGCAGTGCAGGGAAGGGCAATTTCAGTCTTCTGTGTTCATTACCCTCTCTCTGCCCTCCTTACAAGAGGTCAGCAAGGGCAGCTGGTTGCAGGCCTGCAGCTGTTCTTAATTGCTGACTTTAGCTTTACAGGGATCCCTTGTGGGAAAAGATGCTGCATATGCATCCTGCACTGGCCCTACAGGTGCCTGAGAAATGTTTTCTTTCCTGCAGCCAGGACAGTGTAACAGGCAAGTTATTAACATACCAGACTGATGGCAGGAGGCTGGGTTTAAATAGGCCCCAATCCTTCCTCTGCCCTCTGCTTAAGTTTATGAAGTGTATACTGTTCGGCTCTCTGCAGATAGGCAGGCTACACCACCAACTGAAGAAAGCAAACATCAGGTTTATCTTTTTTATGAACCTGTTCAAATTAGACACAGGCAAAACGGGTTCCATCTAGCAGTGTTAAAAAAATAAAGAAATAGCTACCTAAGTAAAAGCAATGACCTTTGCTTTTTAAATGAATGAATGAATTAAATACCCGAGAGAAGCATTTAAAGGGAGGTTTATTTTAGTTCAGTTTTAGGGGCTACTATGCATCATGGCAGCAAAGGCATGGTAGCCAGGATATCTTTGTTCATAGTGGCATCTCTTTATATTTTAGTGCATCAAGAAGTAAGAGAATTGAACTAGGAACAGGGCTCTGTTAATCTTACCCAGAGCCTCTTGCCCTCGGAACTATGTCTACCAGCTGGGATCCAGGTCCCAAAGATTCTACAATCTCCCTGAACACTGCCCCCAGCTGAGGACCAAGTGCTTAAACCATGAACGTATAGGGAGACAGTGCATGTTCAACCCATAGCTTTTTCTAAGAATAAAAATGTTAGAATCGGGGTTCTCCATTCAGGCTGGGCATGTATTCATTTTTGCTCTGCTGATATAATGATGGGTTTCATTTATTGGCTGTAGGTGTCATAGTACAGGTAGACACCGTGTACATTAATTTGAATGGGCAGCCTGCCTGGATCTCATGCCTGCTTTGACTTGCCTCTGACTATACCCTACAGATCTCCGATAAACCATTTTTAGACTATACTGTAAGCAGAGTGCACCTACACTTTTCCTCTACCACTTTGTGGAGGTTCGATACCTCCTCATACTAAGAAATGTAACCAGATTATTGTAAGCCAAAATAAAGGTCCTGGTTCCCATAAGCCATTTGACCGTGAATTTATCAGCAACATGCAAGCAAGCTGCAGCACTGGACAACCTTCAAAAACCCTGACTTGCAGGGGTTTTTAAAATACCGTTTGACATGTGTCCTGCTGCAACAAAATGATCTTTTGGTGTACTTTACTGAAATTTCAATAACTTTCAAACATTAGTGATAATATTGGAATAAATGAATTCTCTGATGATGGATAGAGTTCATCTGAGCAAAAGGGCGACCTAGGACTGAAGAGATGGCTCAGGGACTAAGTCTTTGCCTCACAAGCAAATAAATGGCAGAGGCCTATACTTCTAGGCTTGGGGGGCAGAGCTGAGAAGCCCCAGAACAAAGCAATAAGGAAGTAGAGCAATCCAGGATGATTCCCAGAGTCACCCTTGGGTCTCCACAGGCACACACAGGAGATTTCATATCAAAACCAGGAGTCAAACGAACTAGTCACACCATACCCATTGGCGAGAGAGGGGCAAACCTCACTTGCTAGATTGCCAATCTGTCCAAGCATGTTGAAGACTGGCAACTTACTGAATTAATTTCTCTCATCTTATTCACTTGTCCAGGGAAAAATCCCACCCACCATGTCCTGGGTCTTCCCTCATCAGTTAGACAATATCCTGCAGGATTGTTCAAAGACTTGCCTTAACTACTAACTCCATAAATGTGCTCAGAACGCAGTCTTAAATTGTTGATACCAGTCTCTGTCACATTTGGGTTCAGGGTTAATGTAGTAAGTATAACCACAACTTTGAATTTTGTGAGTTTAATCAAACACATAGACTGTTTGATCACAAACAGCTTAGAATAGACTCAGTAAATATTTGCTCTGTTTTGAAAATCAAGCCAATGTCTAGAAAAGTAAAGTCATGCTAGTTTACCCAGTAGCCCAAAGTAGAACTGGCCTAATTCTCATGGTATTCCAAAGGTGCTAAAAAGACATTTCTAGTCAATAGTTTCGATGATTTATCACTGATACTTGAGTGTGTTAGAGTGGAGCCTGCTTTTCCAGGAAGTATCAGTGGGTGAAAGAGAACTCTCATACCTGTGTGGCTAGATTCCTCCTGTGACCAGTGCACTTTACTCTGAGCATTCATAATGCCTTTGGTTCATCCATTCATCATTGTCTCTTTGACCTTCGGTTCAGTGACATCTTTGTCAAGATGCAAGTGATTTCTACTAGGTTCCATCCAGAAATTTCTTTTCCCTGTAATTGTGACTGAGTTTGAGACTGGGTTAGCATAAGAGGAGTTGCATGGCTCTGTTGTAATTCTCCCATGGCAACCAGAAGCAGGTCATTGCTTCTTCCAACCCCCAACTTCCTAGCCCTAAAGTCCACACCCCACTTAGTATTGCAATTCTTACTATGAAAACCCTAATTGGTTTTTTTTTTTTTTGCTCTGCTCATAAATAGCCTTAATTCTCAGTGATTTTCTAATTTTGAGTCTTAACCTATTAGTGGCTGTTAAATTAAATTGCTGGGTCTAATCAATAACAAAGAATAAAATCACATGATATAGAATAAAAAGCAGCTCCCCACATTGTTGGCCATAATGAAATGCTATTTTTTGTAATACTTTGTTTCAGTTGAGTCTGTGTAAGACAGCTCTGAGAGGTGTAAAATGTGTTCTCTACATGAGCCTTTGAAGAGAAGCACTTGAAAAGAATCATCAGGAAGACTGACATAGGAGTTTGGATAGGAAGAAAGGAGTTGACAGTAGAGGGGGCAAAAATCATCATGTATTGGTGACTCTCAAAAGCTACAGTGACAAGTGGAAGATGACAGTTGTCATGGTTTGAAATGTGTCCCCCACAGTCTCATGTGTTGGGCAAGGTCATGGTACCTTGAGAGGTGGAGCCTTGCTGGAGGAAGGCAGTCACAAGGAGTGGGCCTTGAGGTGGATTAGTCCCACCCTACCTCCAGGAGAAGTCTGCCTTTGCAGCAAGCAGTCTGCAGCTCTCAGCTTCCAAGATGTCTGCGATGACTTAGCCTCCTCCAGCTTTGGCCAGCCAGCCGTGCTGCCTCTGCTTTAAGAGACTGTACCTTCCCTCTGGAACTGTAAGCTCCCTTTCTCCCTTAAGTTGATTGACTTTGAGTGTTCTCTCACAGCAATAGTTAAGAGTAACTGTTATAACAGTTGTCTAGTCACAAAGCAGCCCTTGAAGGGAGGGCTAGTCAATGTCTTCTTGCTAAGAGACTTATATACTTCTGCAGCTAGAAGTATAGGTGCTGATCAAAAAGGCTGTTTTATGTAGCATTATTCTACCACCATTCTGTGGACCCCAATATTGCTAATTCTGGGGACTTGCTGCTGGTGCTAACTTCATTTTATTCACATCAGCTACCACTTATGAAAAAGGCTACTTGTGCTGTTTGTCTGTGAGTCTGAGGAAACAGGGTAGAACTCTTGGATGAAGATGTAGCCACCTCTTGTGTGTTTGGACAGTGGGATCATATTATTGATAGGCTTTGCCTATCAAAGGACACGAGCTATTGCCAAGGAGGGTGAGAATCACACTGCCTTTGTTTTCCCCGTCTGTAAACCTCTTGCATTTATCAAATAAATAGTGCAAAATTTAAAAAAAAGCCTTGGAGAAATATGAGAGCCAGAAGGAGTTGAGCCGTGTGTGTCTGCACGGCATGGCTTTGTGCTGGCAGTGTTCCACCAGTTTAGGTCATTTCTGGTGACTTCACTCTCCTGGTGACATCAGCTTCTAATCTGCTGAAGGTGAATTCATGTGCGATTGCTTCAGCACACTCGGCCTGGAGCTCCAAGCCATTCCCGGTGATATATGGACAGAGCTTGACTTTCCAAAGCCACAGTCTGGCCTGTGTACTATGCTGGTGCTGACGGTATCGTATTACCATGTGGACATTATGTCACCAACTGGCACAGTCCTGCTTAGGGAGATGGGGGGATGGATAGGGAGAAGATGTGCTTGCTGCTGCTGAAAACCCCAAAGCTAATGTCCTCATCCTGCACCCCAGGTATCAAATAAAGGGTTGGAAGGTTGGCTCGGCAATACTGTGGTATGTTTTGTTTCGGAGTGTTCCCTTCCTTCCTTCCTTTGCCCTGACCTGAATGTTGGCATCTTCATCATCATGTTCATTATAATCATTTGCTCTTGAAAATGTTCTATTAGGGCTGAAGAGATGGCTCAGGGGTTAAGACTCTGCCTTGCAAACAGGAGGTTCTGAGTTTGGATTTCAGGTCTCACATAAGAACATGAGGCAGAAATGGCAGTGGACTACATTTCTGGCTCTGGTAGGCAGAGTCTGGGAAATCCCAGAGCAAAGCAAAAAGAAAGTAGAAGCAATCCAGGATGATTCCCAAAGTCACCCTTCATCCTACACAGGGATATATAGTGCCCTCTGACACACACACACACACACACACACACACAGAATCAATAAATTTAAAAAAAAGTTCTGTCGTTCATGTTACCAAATGAAATCAAAGACCTTGAGATAATTTAGTTTAGCTGCATCTGGGAACTCAAGTAACCTATTTTCCCTTCTGAGACCATTTCCTGTCCTTGACCTTTCAAATGGCAGAGAAGGTCAAGGTGTACCAGAAAGCAGCCTGGGCTTATTGGGTGAGTGCCAGGCAGCGACTTTGACAAAGATAACATGTTTGCACTTGCTCACCACTGACTAGTACGTAGGGCCTCTAGAAATGACAGGATGCGCGCTGGAAGCATCCCCAGAATTTATCTGGTATCAGGTCTGCCCCTCACTGCTCCTTTTTGGTTATCCTGACACAATTATGTCACCAGACATTTAGAAGGCTACCTCATCTCCCTGAAGCCAAGTGTCTTACGGTGCCCCTCCATTCAGGGAGAGGATCCTGCGTCCTCCTGTTTATGGGGAGCAGAGTCCCTACAGCTCCTCCATGATCCCTGCACCCCTTTCTTCTAATGAATGACTCTTGGCACTCAACCATAGTTTCTGGTGTACAGAAGTGACTGAGAATAAATCGAGATTTCTAATCATGTCATAAAGATTTCATACTAATTGTTAAGAGGAGAGAATGGTGTTTGAACAAGCCCATGGCACTGTATCCTAGCTGTGTGTGTCTCCACGTCATGCTGAAGGGAAATGTGAGTAGTTATCCACCCTTTCAGATACAGCAGCATCATTATCAGTCATGGACTGATAATGTTTAGGGTCAATCTACAGGCCGAAATATTGAGAAAAGACATTTTTCTTTTGTCACTTCACCAAATAAATGCCTGAAGCCCTCACTTTTTAAAGAAAGGAATCATACTCCGGATGACTGGCAGAAGCCAGGCTTTGTGAGTTTCAGGTCTGTTTCAGCTCGGGTGGGGGAACTAGGGGTTGGCTTTATTGGGCAAAATGGGTGGAATCCTAGTCCAGGAGACCGATGCCACTATTACCATTGAATCAGCTCAGGACATATCAAGATCATTTTCAAGGTCCAGTGTGATGTCAACGGTTGCGTCTCTAACGAGGTGGACATATCCGAGAAGGCATTTTACATTCATTTTCTTACTGTCATTTTCTTTCTTCATTCATGGAAGGGGGAGGGGCACAGAGAGACACAGAGAGAGACCCACAGAAGAAAGAATTTATAAAAATAACCTTTGAGGGCTGGAGAGGTGGCTCAGGGTTTAAGCCTCCGCCTTGCAGGCGGAAGGTCCTGAGTTCGGATCCCAGATCCCACCTATAGACGCCAGGCGGAAGCGGGGGCGGCCTGCGCTTCTGGTCCTGGTAGGGCGGAGCCTGTGAATCCCGGGGCAGAAGGAGGTGGAGGCGTCCATGGTGGTTCGCGAATTCGTCCGTGGTTCTACACATACACAGACACACACACACGTGCAGGCACATACACACACAGATGCACACAGTTGAATAAATAATAATAATAAAAAATTTTTAAAAATTAAAAATAACCTTTGAAATCCCCATATAAATAAATGAAATAACAATTCTTTTCTTCTGCCCAAATCTTAAGATTATTTGTTCCTCGAGTGGCACAGCTGTCAAAGAGGCACATGGACACATTAGTTCCCCTGTAAACATAATTCCCTGCTTCGTGGTCCTGCAAGTGTCTTGACGACCGAGGATGAGGAGCCTTCTTATTATACTGGGAAGAGAGGAACTCCATTCTCCTCATGTGGACAGTTAGTCCCTCATCCCATGTGGGCTCATGGAGGGAGGTCTGCTCACTGGGAAGTGTAGCAGGCTGCATGAGTTCTGTTTCGTCTCCATCCATCCTACCTGGGTGGCTCTGGGCACTGGAGAAAGTGCTTCTTTTCCATCAGGAGACACAGGGCCATTTGCTTTTCCACATGAAAAAATAAGGCCAGCAGTGACTGCAGCAAGGAAAGTCAGTTTTTTTTTTTTTAAGAACATGCTATCTTGCTATGTTGTTCATGTTGGTCCCTATCTGCTGGGTTCGCACAGCCCTCCTGCTTTAGCTTCCGTTGTGGCTGGGACCACAGCAACATACCACCATACTCTGCCAAAGTGAACTAATTTGGACATACTATTATTTTGATGACAGTATGCCTCTCTCTGCTTAGATTGATCTCTCTCTTTTTTTTTTTTTCCTGTGAATGCCTTTGGTTAGCACATTTACTGAGTACTTATCACCAGGGCGGGGCTGCTAAACTGCCAGACAGGGATGTGTCTTTCTCCCCTGGCTTGGTTAACTTTAGGGTGCATGCTGTCTCACCAATTCGCCCCAGCCATCAGGTTATCCTAAGGGTGGTACGGTCTTGAGGGCAACACCTGAGAAAGCCAGTCCACTCTCTACCTCCTTGATGGCTTAGGCTCAGACTAGGTTCTAACCAGCAGTAATGTCATACGATGTGCCCCCTGAATAGGATCCTGGTGACTGAAGGTGATGGGGAGGAGGCGATGGTCAATCAAAAGCACGCCCACCAAAGGACAAGATGGGAGCATTCTCCGGTCAGCAAAACTTTCTTTTTAAAATTTATTTTATTTGTTGACATTTCCATACACAAATTCAATGAGTTTATGTTGTTTTTGCCCCTTACTGCCTGATCCTATCACCTCTTCTTTTCCCAAGCAAACCTTCTTCTTCCCAATCAGTCTCTCTCTTGTTTTCATGTACTGTGTGTGTGTGTGTGTGTGTGTGTGTGTGTGTGTGTGTGTGTGTGTGTGTATGTGACACACTGAGTTTCACCATGCTGGAACATGGATCCTATACCAGTGGGTATACCGTCGAGGAAACTCCTCCCAAGGTGGCATTAACCTCCACAGTCTCTCAGGGAGGTGTGGAGCCTCTTGGGATCTTGCCCTTTCCGTGGTGAAATGTTGACAGGCCAAAGCTTGTGCAGGTCTTGTGGGAGTAGACCCAGTTGCAGTGAGTTCATGGGTACAGTCAGCACCCATGTCCACTTAGGTTCTCACATTCTCACCACCCCTTCTTGTGTGATGTTCCTTCTTTGAGAGCCCTAGGGTAGGGGGTGATTGAGATATCTTGCTAGAGCCAAATAGTCCTCGGTCACTTAAATCTTTGCCCTAGTTCTGCCACCTGCTGCTGTGTGATTCTGGGTGAGAATGCTAATCCCACGTAAGATGTTTGTCATCTGTCCTGAGATGCTAGCTCTGAAGGGCTGGGGATAAAAATATGGTTAGTGTGTAATAAGCACTGGTTTAATTGATGAGTCAACATGGTCAACTACTTTTGAGCAGGTGATCCTTTCTAAAAGGCCAGTAAAGGGACTCTTGATATGTGTCCACTCTACCCGTTCCTTTGAGCGTGTGATCTAGACTGACTAGAGACATCCCATGATGTGATGATATTCTTGCTTAGAGATTGCCACCACAAGAGGAGCTCATGTTATTCCAGGTGGCCAGACAAAACCTTGGTTACTAGGTCCCTCATGTCTCCATGGAACACCATTGTCTTTGAGTCCCAGAGCAGAGCGTGACATGGACAGACACTCAAGAAGAACTTAGTAAGAAAAAGTTAACTAAATGCATGTGGCCCAAAACTATCCCTTGACATTAAAATGGAAGTCTAAAGATGCATCGTTTTAGTTGGACTGGAAAAGTGCTTAGTGCATCATAAAGTGTTCGCTGTGCAAGCATGAGGACTGGTGTTTGGATGTCTGGCACCCATATAAAACCCAGGGTACCCTGTCAGTAGTCCCATGCTTGGGAGGCAAAGAGAGGGGCTGCCTAAGGCAAGCTGGCTGGCTAGACTAGCTGATCCATAAGCTCTGGGTTCAGCAAGAGACTTTGCCTCTATAAAATAGAAAAGCAATTAATAGAGACACCTGACATTAATCTTTGGTCTTCAACTGTACTCATACAAATGCGCAGCGTGCCTTCAACTATTTGAGCATACATACACACAAGAACACACACACCCAACACACATGCACATGCAAAAATTTTTCAGTAATCCAAGGGGTGCAAAAGATGTAGTTGGCAAAAAAGAATTTATCTTCGTCTACAGAGAGTAAAATGAAAGGTCACAAGTTGAAATACATTGAGTCTGTCTAGCCTGCTGAGCAATGGAGCTGAGAAACAGTACACAGTAGCACATTGGTACTTCTTGTGACTATGGCACTGCTGGGAGTTGTGACTTGATGTTGCTGCCTAGCATCACATGAGTGATGCTGATTACTACTGACTATGGATTTCATGTGATCCTAAAGTTGAAAATGCAGGGCCAGGGCTATAGTTCAGTTGAAAGAGTACTTGCCTAGCTTAAACAAAACCACGGGTTTGATTCCCAGCACTCCTAAACCAGGAGTGGTGGCACATGCCTATAATCCAGGGAGGAGGAGATAGGAGGATCAGATGTTCAAAGCCATCCTTGACTACATAGCAAGCTTAAGGCCACCTTGGTTATATGAAACCCTGTCCAAAAAGGAGGAGGAGAAGAAGGAGGAGGAAGAGGAGGAGGAGGAGAAGGAGAAAGAAGAAGAGGAAGAAAAAGAGGAGGAAGAGGAGGAGGAGGAAGAGGAGGAGGAGGAAGAGGAGGAGGAGGAAGAGGAAAAAGAGGGGAGGAGAAGCTAAAATGCTAAGCTGATCAATCATAAGTTTGGTGTCACCTGTGTGTTTATGAAATGCCAGCTTCCGTTTGACATGTGACAGTATTCTCATGGGGCAGACTTCAAAAGGGGAAAGGTCTAAAGGAGAAGATCTGCAGTTTTCTCTCAAAGAAGGAATCTTAACATGACTTTATGTGGTTTATTATGAATCATTTCTGTCAAGGAGTACAGAGAGTTACCTTAATTAATCTATAAAGGTGTTTTTTAATGAGATGATTTTTCCCCTTTAATACAGTCATCCTTCCTCCCTCCCTCCCTTCTTCCCTTCCTCTCTCCTACCATCCTTCCCTTCCTCCCTCCCTCATTCCCTTTCTTCTTCTGGGCATGTAGTCCCAGGCTTCATATATGCCAGCAAGTGTTTTACCACTGAGCTACCTTCCAAACAGGGAGCCTTTAGTCTCTTCTGGCAAAAGAACAGCAATGCTTGTTCCTTAACTCTACACAATCTGTATTTCATTTTTTAAAATTATTTTGAGATAGCATCTCACATATCCCAATCTGGCTTTGCATGTCTTATGGAGGCCAGGCTGGCCTAGAATTCCTGCCTACTCCCAAGTGCTAAGATTCCAGGCATGTGACACAGTGCCAGGTACTTTTCTCATATAAGATTTAATATTAAATTGTCCTCTCTCTTGTTTTCTTCCTCTCACTTTCCTATTTTCCATTGTCCCTTCTTTTCCTTACTCTTTCCCTCTTTCTTTGTCTTCCCCCTCCTCTTTCCCTCTTTCTTTCTTTCCCCTCCTCCTCCTCCTCTTCCTCTTCCTCCTCCTCCCCCTCCCTCTTTTTCTTTCTCACCTCTTCTCTCCCCTCCCCCTCCCATCCTGACTGGGAACTCTGGGAAGGCAGAGATGAGAACTGACTTGTTTCCCAAGGGAACCCTGAGCACCTTGCCCAGTGGCTGGGACACAGAAGATGCTTCATGCTGGCATGCTTACTGAATGGATTGGGAGGGATGAACGATAACCAGTGAAAATGTAGGGGGCTGCCCAGCCTGGCGTGCCGCACTGGATTCTGACAACCATCAGCACATGTGAAAAAACAATTCAAAGCCAATTCTCTCCTGAATTTAATTTTGGCAGTGCGTGATTGGTGTTTGGCTAATAGCCCTTCCTTTAAATGCATAGCTCATAGGTAATGTATAGAAGGTGTGTGTGTGTGTGTGTGTGTGTGTGTAGATCAGAGGTCCACCTTGGCTGTTGTTCCTCAAATGCCATGGAGTGGACTTCTAGAAAGGGCTAATTTTTATTATTAATACATTTTTTATTATTATTTCAGCTCATACAAACTTAATAGGTACACCAGTTCCCTCCCTCCCTCCTCCTCCCCCCGTACCCCTTACTCCCCCTTCCCACCCTCCTCCCTCCCCATCCCCCAGTGCCTCCCACCCCAATTCCCAGAAAGTCCTTAGAAAGGGCTAAATTTAAGGAAAATGTTTGTCAATGAAGAAATCTTCACACGACTATATGTGGTTCGCTATTTAGCAGTCCTGTTAAGGAGTACAGGGTCTCTCGCTGGGACATATGGCTTGCTGACTAGGCTAGTATGGCTGGCCAGGGAGCCCCAGGGATCTACTTGTCTCTGCACCACAGCTCTGGGATTACAAGCATGCATTGCCAGAAAATGCTCATAACATTGTGTGTGTGCACGTGCATTTGTGTGCACACGCATGTGTGTGTGTGTGTGTATGTGAGTGATGTGAATAGGTATGCACATGTATGTGGGTGTGTGTACGAGAAGGTACTTGAGTGTATGTGCCTATTTTTTAAATCTTACTCCAGAGGAGTAGGCAGTTAGGTTGGATCTGATGGGGGCCTCAGACAGTCTGTGGGACTCTGCCCTGTGAGCTGGAAGGCCTGTGGATGAGACCTGGGCAGAGGCATGCGTGAGGAAGAGGTCTAGATGCAAGAGCTGGGCCGGACTGAATGGTTATTATCACAGAAGGAGGAAGACTGAACATTCACACTATCGCTTACATTTCTTTCTTATCTAGTCTCTACTAGTCCCAGAAAGAACAGATTGAGAGGGAGTTTGCTTTCTGTGAAAATTAGAAGTGAACTTTTCTTGAAAGTCCTGCAAAACAGGAACCCTTTTGTAGCAGGTGGGGGCAAAGAGCCGGCGCAGTTGCAGCACACAGCCTGGCTTCCAGGTCTGGAGATAATCAAGCTGCGCAGGGACAAAGTCAGCCTCAATTCAACTCAGTTTTTAGAGAGCTTCCTTCACATAGACGTCCTTGGCACAAACTTCTTGCTGGTCAGAAACTGGCCTAAGGTTAGAAATTCATTTTCTTTTGACACCGGCATATCTAGCAAATGCTAAAGTTCTTACATGGCTCCAATATTTTTCTAGGCTGGTTCTCCAAATTGACTTCAGGGTCCTTGAAATTTTGCAATGAGTCAGACCTAGTGCCAGGTTTGCTGAAACTAGAGTATTAGAACTGAATTGCTTTGGGATGATTTGTCAGTAACCAGTTGGCATTTGAGAAGATGCAAAAGAGATTATTAGCAAAATGCCTGGAATGAAAGACAAGCAGTGAGGACAAGGTGTGGCGAGACGATTTCCAGTGACACAGCTCTAGATCAGAAGATGGAATCTACATTTCACTCAACAGAAGGTACAAATCTGTATTGCATTAACTCGGCGATTCTAACCCAAACAAAGACAGGATGGCAAATATTTAAACAGTGATTAAAACCTCGCCTGGGCAATAGGAAATGTCTGCTCCTGCCAGTTATTTTCTCGGATGAAATAAAATAAATGAGGGGCACGCAAACCATGTCTTTCTGGTTATTCTCAGGGACCCTTCTTTGGCATAGGGGCAGCTCCCTCAATCATGAGCTTGAGTTGGAAAGAACCTAATGACAGAGAACTTGGAAAACCATGAGTAGCAACAAGGGTATGGAACTTATATTTTTAGATTTACTTTTTTTTTTAACCGACATAAATAGTAGTATGCAATCACAGCTGATTTTCCTACCAGGAGAGTGAGTGCTTAATTCAAAACAAACCCATATATTTTTTTATTTGATATTGTACCTTGCTCCACATCCTCTAATTTGGATCCTTGCCAGCTATTAGTCTAACTGCAGAGGTAATGGTCCAGGGTACTCCACTGCTCTTGGGCAATCTGAAGGATTATAATTATAGTAATTAGAAGCACCACTGTCTTTTGAAAACCCAAACATAGCAAGATGGCAAAGAAGCATAAACCTCCTATTTTCTATTCATTTTTTTCTATACCTTCGTATCCTGCTCTATCCTGTTCTGTCTGGTAAGATGCTGAAGTCAGATGATGCCATTACAGCTCAGGGACTAAAAAAAAAATTCTCATTCCAGTTCTCAGTCATAATGACTACAACTTTGGACATCATGTAGTCTTTTCTGTAGCTGTCTTGAAAGTGAAGTTGTTTGGTGGTATTGGTGCAAACTAGTAACAGGGCTTCTGTGTTCTTTTTGTGGGCAGGCTGGTGTCTGGTTGACTTAATTCAGAAGAATAAACAGTATTTTCTGTCACAGGAATAGTGTTGGATGAAATACAGGAGACAAGCAGTCAAGAGAAGTAGTAATGACCCTGGTTGTATTTCACCTTCTTCCAAAAGAGGTGTTAGACCTAAACCTCTAACTCCTCAGAAATTGACCTTATTAGAATTAAGGTCACTGCAGATAAAACAGTTTAAATGCTTTTGTATTAGAGCATGGTGGGCCCCAAGTCCAGGTGAACAGTATCTTAGGAAGGGAGGATACAAACATGTATAAAGAGAATGTCTTGTGAATATGAAAGCAAATATTTGGGTGATACATCTTTCTTTTAAGGGACACCAAAGATTGACAGCAAACAAGCTAAGAAAAGCGGCCCAAAATAAACTCTTCCTCAAAGATTTATGCCTTAATATGCTGAAGCTGTTATAAAAATACAACAGCTTGGATGGGTTATAAACAGACAAAATTCATTTTGTACATTTGTGCATGTTGAGATATCCAAGATCAGGTTGCCAGAACATTTGGTTTCTGATTCTTGGTTTACCTGTGGTGACACCTTGGTGGGTTCTCATCTAGTGCAAGGGGTAACAGTTTACTTCTGCAGAGTCTCTTTCATAAGGACAACGAATGACATCTCAAAGCAACTCCTTCATGATTTAATCACCTCTTAATGCCATTACCTTGGAGATTGGGGTTCTACAATGTAAATTTCCAGGAGGTATAAACATTGAGGCCACAGCAGCCCCTGACTTTTCTTTATAAAATGGTGGCCATATGAAAGCAGAGACACAGAGGGGTGATGCCATGCAACACATAAAGCCAGAGATGGTGTTATTGAAGTTATAAGACAGAGATAATCAGTGAACCTCCAGTAGTAACTAGGAGAGGGGCAAGGATAGAATTTTTCACATGTACATTTGGAATCTTGGACATGCCGATGCCTTGATTTTGAACTTCTTGCTTTCAAAGTTGTGAAGGAATATAACTTTCTGGCTTGGGGATTTAGCTCAGTGACAGAATTTGCCCAGTAGACCCAAAGCCCTGGGCTCACCCAGCCTTGCAAAAAGAAGTAAAAGGGTGTGACTTAGAGGAGGAGGAAAAGGAGAAAAAGGAGGAGGGAGAGGTGGAAGAAACCTATTGTTTTTAACTGCTCAATTAGTGATATCATTAAAGGAACCCTGGGACTCTAACACAGTCAGAAATTCCTCTTGTCCTTAAGAAGCATGGATCCCCAGGAGGCCCCAGAGATGCCTAAAATAATATGAGCTATTGTCATCGCTCTTGGTTGCCCACCAGAATGATGTGGCAAGACCCTATTGCAGAAGATACTATACGCATTGGTCGAAGAACATAGAGAAATGAAGCTCGAACTGATCTGGAAGGCTCCTCCCTACTAGCTAGCTTTCATAGTACTGGTTAAGTGTCTGCTGGTAGAGAAGAGTCATTTAGATCTTCCCCAGCTGTGAGCCTGTGAGCTGTAACAATAGCCTTCCTTAGCTGTGAGCCCGTGAGGTATATATAACAATAATCTACCCCTGCCGTGAGCTTACGAAGTGTCACAACAACCTTCCCCAGCTCTGAGCCTGTGAAGGGTCGGTCACAACAACCTGAAGGCAAAATGTGCCCACTGGTGCAGAGGTGGCATAACTATCATTGAGGTACCTGTGTCAGTTTCTTTTCCTATTAGTGTGACAAACATACCTTGACTAAAGCCACTTGAGGGAGGCAGGGCTCATTTTGGCCCACTGTGCAAGGATATAGTCCTTCATGGCAGAGAAGTCAAGGTGTCAGGAGCGCAAAGTAACTATTCATGTCACATCCACAGTCAAGAAGCAGAGAGGGATGGATGTCTGCCGCTGCTCAGCTCCTCATCTCCATTTATACAGTCTGGGATTCCCAAGGCAGGGAACTGTGCCAGTCATAGGAGGGAGGCAGGTCTTTCCAATCCAATTAACACAGTCAAGATGACTCCCACTGGCATGCTCAGAGGTTCGTCTCCCAGGCGACCCTAGATCTTATTGGGATGATAATTCAGATTAACCATCACAGTAATCAGTTACTTCCTGATTGTTTTTCCCAACAGGATGGGGGAACTCATGCCTGGTACTGTAAACCTGGTCAAGTACCATGCTGGAGAGGTCATAGGCCCTGGGAGGATTCTACTGCTGTTGCTTTGCTAATTGGATGGTTTGTCCAACTGCCTTCTTAATACTTATGCTTTTATCCATAACTTAGTTCTGTTCTTAGTCTTGTCAGAGAAGCTTCTTTTCTTTTCTTTTTTCTTCTTTTGCATTGTATGGCAGTCAGTGCCGGACCTCTTAACAGGATAAAGTGCTGAGAAGACATGGACCTTTGAATATTTAGCCCCAAATAAGTCATCTATATCACCTCTGCTAAGATCCAGGCAATGCTGTGGAAAAGGGGGTAGCTGGAGAGTAACGAGGAAGGCTGTGAGACGATGTCTTCTGGACATGACATGGCCAGTCACATTCACAAATTCACAGCGGCTGGGTTCCTTTGTAAAGATCTACACAAGACTGCATCTATCATTTCATCATGGATGAGGAAAGAACTCATGAGGAACTAGGCAGCTAATGGTTGCTAGGGGAGGGACGGTCATTTTCTTCAGTGGTGTAGTGACTGATAAGTTGCCCATGTTACAGTGAATAACCACTTTACCCATGCTCATGCAAGCAACTATAATTGAATTCAATCACACACACACACACACACACACACACACACACACACACACACACACACACACAATTAGCAAAGGGACTTGTTGGGAAGAAGAGTTTTAGTTAGGGAGGGCAATGGTCATTATATACATGTTAGAAATTGTCGAAGATAAGATGTTCCATTTAAAGCAGGGCTGTTACATTCAGGATCTCACTGCAGTGAGACTTGTCCTTACCATACCTGCATAAAGATTGACACTCCAACCTTTTCCACCTAGACTAGCAAGAATCTCAGGAGAGATAATTACATGCAGCGGAAACCTTGGGGACTAGGGTTGGATGAGTGAAGAGGAATGCTATTATCAGTGAGGCAGCCCAAGGAGGGGCTACTTGGTATGCCACAGAGGCCTGAACCCCCACAAAAGAAGGCAAGCCAGAGGGAACCCTGGGGTCCATAGAAGTAGACAGGCAGGAGGGTGGGAGGAGGGAGATGGATTGATAAAGAGAGGGGAGGAGGGATGGAAAGGAAAAGAGAAAGAGGGAGGCAGGAATAAGTATTCCATATGCTTATAAAACAGGAAAAAATAAAAAAATTAAGAAAAGAAGAAAAAAAAATGAACGATGAAAAGAAACAAAGAAAAAATGAATGATGGAAAGAAAGAAAAGAAACAAAGAAAAAGAAAGCAAGGAAGAAAGAAAGCAAGGAAGAAAGAAAGCAAGGAAGAATGAAAGCAAGGAAGAAAGAAAGCAAGGAAAAAAGGAAGGAAAGAAGAAAAGAAGGGAAGAAGAAAGGAAGGAAGGAAGGAAGGAAGGAAGGAAGAAGGAAGGAAGAAAGGAAGGAAGGAAGAAGGAAAAGGAAGGAAGGAAGAAGGAAGAAGGAAGGAAGGAAGGAAGGAAGGAAGGAAGGAAGGAAGGAAGGAAGGAAGGAAGGAAGGAAGGAAGGAAGGAAAAACAGAACAACAATGCCCAACAATGGCAATGTCACATCCATAGTGTCCAGTGAGGATGGACTGCGGAATTAAAGGGAAGACTACTGGAGACAGAGTTATTAAAGGAGGTGGAGTTTAAGCTGGTTTCAAAGAACCATGGTGAGGATTCTCAAAGACAGTTTGAAGTATTTTTTCCCCTGTGATGTCTGAACCCAAGAGGGAGATCTGTAATCTGGTCTGGATGAGCAAATCTTTCTCCTCATGCCACACGAAATATAGTCATTCAAATAACTTGCCTCAGTTTAATAGATACCCTTTATTTTATTAGTGGATCAACAAAAATATAGGCTAGGTTAGTTACATAGATGAAAAAGAATTTGAGTGCAGAATGTCAAAGCCAACGGTCCAGTGGCTATTTATTCACATCCAATATGACTATCATAACCCAAGTTGCATTCTAAACCCTGAATGACGACAGCTACAATGAAACTTCCTTTGAAGGTGCAAGCAGGAACTTGGACTCCCAGAACTTGTCAATGTATTGCAAATTTGGATCTAGCCTCTGGCTCCTGGCCCAGCAGCCCACTGCAACCCATGGAACATGAAGCAGGACACTGGCTTCCATACCCGGCCAGGAAATGTCTAGGAAGCTCTGGAACTGTGAGCTGACTTCCATCCACCCTCATCCAATACTCTATCGAGTCTCTGAAATGAGCATCTCTCCCCATATACAACCTCCTGATGGCTCGAGAATCTTAGAGAATCCAGTCTAAGCATGATACTTGGACAAACCTCTACCGCCCATTGTACTTCTGAACGCCTCTCCTGCTTTATTTATGTTGGATGCCCGGCACTATGCACAGTGTCTGTCTTAGGTGATTAACAAGTACTTAAGATTTTTTTCTGCTCATTAGACTTTTCATGTGGCTTTTTATGTGCCAGACATTGTTCTGGACCATGTAGATATGACAGTAAGCCAGACAGACAAGGACTATGACTACACGGGGCTTGGATTTTGTTGAAGAAGATGGATAAACAAATAAAAAGCAGCCAGGGTGTGTACTTTCAGCTAGTGACACGTGTGCTGAAGAACAGCCATGTGTTGTAAAGTTGCTGCGATGGAGTTTCTCTTGGACTCACGTGACAAGAAATATTCAAATGAGGGCTGGAGAGGTGGGTCAGGGGTTAAGCCTCTGCTTTGCAGGTGGAAGGTCCTGAGTTTGGATCCCAGATCCTACGTATAGACGCCAGGCGGAAGCGGGGACAGCCTGCGCTTCTGGTCCTGGTAGGGCGGAGCCTGTGAATCCCGGGGCAGAGTAAACAAGAAGGAGGTGGAGGCGTCCATGGTGGGTCCCGAATTCGTCCGTGGTTCTACACACACACAGACACACACACACATACACACACACACACGCACATACATATGCCCACACACACAATTGAATAAATAAATAAAAAAAAGAAATATTCAAATGAAACCCAAAGAAGCAGACTTTCCTTTGGTCGGTCTTGGTTATGATAGCCCTCCTGCCCAAGTTGACATAATAGAAAGACCTAAAGAGGAGGGAAGGGGACGTACTAGAAACATCCAACTGTCTAACACGGGGATCATAAAATTTTATCTCACTTCAATAGATTTTTAAACAATCCTTGACTAGGTGCTCTTGTAGATATATACTAATCAGAACTTCAAGAGGGCCAAATAATATGTCTAAAGATAAATGTTGGAGTGTAAGGAAAGATTTAAATCCAGGAAGTACAATCTACTTGGTCAAAACCAGTTCTACAGCTGAATTCAATAAACACTTATCATACTGACTTCATACCAAAGCTCTATTCCACATGTTCGGAATATATTGATAAACAGAATAGACAAAAAATACCTGCCTCTTTTTTAAAAGAAATAACAAGTGTTGATAAGCTGTGGAGAAATCAAAACCTTTTCTACTGTTATTGAAAGCAGTGTTGTGACCACTATGAAAAATAGTGAGACAGTTCCTCAACAACTTGAAAATGCAAAATACTATATGAACCAGCAGTTCTGCTCTGGATGTATGCCCTTAACAATGGAAAAGAAGAGAATTGGAGAGACTGTTTTTTTAATACACTGGTGAACACAACCACATTGTCCCATAGATGTTAATAAGGAAAGTATCCATCAACAAGAGTATGGATAATTGCAATGTGGTGTCAGTGTCTACTATTCCCCTTTGATCTGTGGTTTTTCTTTCTTCAGTATCAATTTCCTGTGGTCAACCATGGTATAAAAATATGGTATTAGTTAGGGTTCTCTAGAGGAACAGAACCAATAAAACTGAATGTATATTACAAAGGCGATGCATAAGATTGGCCTACATGATTTGGGTTGGCAGTCTAATAATGGCTCTGTGCATACTGGAGAGGTCGGGAACTGGGTAGTGCTTAGTCCCCGAGTCTGCTGGTCCCAACTGTCTCAATCTGGTGATAAAGGCTAGTAGGACTTCTGTATTAGTTAGGATTCTTTAGAGTCACGGAATTCACAGAATGAATATATATATATGAAATTTATTGAGTTGGCTTACAGATATGGTTGAGGTAGTCCAGCGAAGGCTCCCAGTAGCCGAGGTAGTCCAACGATTGGTGCCAGTAGCCGAGGTAGTTCTAACGATGGCTGCCAATAGCTAGCTGCTCAGTTCGGTAGTCAAGTAGGTAATGGCTAAAGGCTGGAGAACTTCTAGAGTCTTAGTCTAGTCGAAGGCTAGAAGGTTGAAGAAACTGGGTGGCTGGAAGGAAGAACGATTCCTAGCACAGCTGCAAGAAGGGCAATCTGTTTTCCTTGGTGGCTCCTTTTTATATGATGCAGTACTGGGAGGATCCTATGAGAGCTTTGGAGGTTCTGATAGGATCTAGGGTGGGTACAATCCTTTCAAGTAGTCTCAGTTAATCCTTTCCAGAGGTAGTCTCAGCCCAGCTTAGTTAATACTGAGTGTGTGAAGTTGACACCCAGGCTTAACTATCACAACTTCTGTATAGGCACAGGTCTTTGGTCCATTTGGAAGGTCAAAGAAGTTGGGGTCTGATGTCAATAAAGGATGGCAGCAGCCATGGCAGAAACAGTGTGGATGCAGTGGAGAGCAGGAAGTGAAGATGGGTAGGCAAAAAGCACTGTTGCTTTTTCTCACAGAGTTCTTTCTGTCTAGGTTACCATCAGAAGACTGCTGCCCACTCTGTGGATGAATCTGTCACCTTCAGTTAATCCTTCTAGGAAATTTCCTCGTAGACTCATAGTTCATTCTAGATCCAATCAAGATGACAGTCAAGATTAATCATCATAAATATTAAATGGGAAATTCCAGAAATAGACAATGAACAAATGTTAAATTATGTACCATTCTGAAAACCATGATGCAACCTCATGTTGTCCTACTCTATCCTGCCCATAACCGAATCCAGCACATCTGTGCTGAATTGTATACACTGCCTTGCCATTAGGCACTCAGTAGCTGCTGACTTAGATCACCTGCGTTGGAATGGCAGTGCTTATATTAATCCTATTTTACCTAATTGCGCTGAAGCTCAAGAGTAGTGATGCCAGAAATTTGAATGTCAAAGAAATATCATAAGGTGTTTCTTTTAAAGAAAAGATGAAAACTCTTAGCTCAGTAAGAAAAGGAAATTAAAAATATGCCAAGAGTTCTAAGGTTTGTGGTAAGTGAACAGCTCTCATCTGTAAAACTATAAGAGAAATAAATTCATGTTAGTATGGCTGTTATACCTCCAAAGTGTAAGATTTAAGACAGAATGTGTGATAAGTACTTTGTCAAGCTGGCAGAAGGCAGACGACATGAATAGGAAATGTGTTTCAATTGACAACAATGTGCTACAGCAGGCAGAGGTGGGTCTGAACAAACTTCAGCAAGGGATCTTCTGAAGTGAGTGGCACGAAGCCATTTCCCACAAGTAAGAAATAATTGTGCACAGATGCTAATTCATAAATAAAGCTTTATCATAGAAGTCTGTCATGGTAGTACAATCCCAGCACTTGAGA
The DNA here is from genome assembly GCA_023101885.1 of Typhlomys cinereus. NCBI lineage: Eukaryota > Metazoa > Chordata > Mammalia > Rodentia > Platacanthomyidae > Typhlomys > Typhlomys cinereus. The sequence continues at coordinate 3,652,103 of JALPQD010000076.1, forward strand.
AGCTGAGGCAGGAGAATTGCTGTGATTTTAAGGTCAGCCTGGGTTTGCATAATAAGACCTTGCAGCACTCTTCAAAGTAGCCGAGTTGTGCAATCAGCCCAAGTGTCTGTCAGCAAATGAGGGGTGCAAAATACCTGGTATTTCACACCATAGAGTTTTGTTCAGCCATAAAGAAGAATGAAATTCTGTCATTTCAAAAAGTGAATGCAACTGGAGTGCATCGTATGAGGGACAAGTATCATATTGTCTCTCATTCATGGGTTCTTGGTTTTTATACAGATATATTAAATCATATATGTAGGTACAATATGAAATGAAACTGTCTGGAGAATGAATGGTAATAAGGGAAGCAAGGAGGGGAGAGAAGGGAGGACAGAAAAAAATGTCATCAAAGTCACGACCTACTTGTGTGAAGATGTTTTTATGAAGATCGTCATTATTTATACTGATTTTACTCCAATAAAAATGTTCCCTGAACTTTCAAATCCCACAATGTGTGGAAACACATGCACTCTCTCTCTCTCTCTCTCTCTCTCTCTTTTTCTCAAGGTTTGATAATAGTTATGGCCTCAGGCATATGCTATGGGTCTTGGAATATGTTCTCTGAAAACAGGGAATAATGACTCCTGCAAATGCATTCGCTACACTTGAAATTCATTTTTGAAGGAAAATTGGGATGTGCTCTATTACATGGATGGACTATAAAAAGCAGGCTCCAAGAGACAAGCACAGATGTGTGGAACCAAGAGTGGCAAAATTCGCAAGATGGACCATGTAACGGTCAGGGATGGAGTAGGGGGAACGAGATGCTGTTTATAGAAGGCACAGCATTTCAGTTTTGCAGGATTAAAAGTTTCTGTGGACAAATGCTAATGGGTGTAGAATGAAGATACTTAATGTCATTGAATGGTTCACTTTAAAATGGCTAATTCGTGAGTCGTATGTTATGCACTGCAAGTTTTATGTTATCTGTGAAACTTTAATAAGTTGAAATTAATGGTGGAATGGACTTTTATTAGTAATTCATCGGGCAGCTTCCTGTTCCTAGAGCAGATAGGTGGTCCTTGGAGCTGAATTTTCTGGGTAGAAAAGGGCGAAAGAAGCAAAACAGTAGCAGGATGTAGACTGGTTGTTTCAAAATAACTTTTGCTATAGGCTTAAGGATAAAAGGACTTATTTATCACACCAGCTTACATTGACCTAGCTTTTTTTTTTTTTTTTGAATGGTTGCTGTGAACCTCCCGCTTTTAGAAAAACTGGTTTGTTTTAAAGTTAAATGTGATTATATGACCCTTAGTATCAGTGACTCCATTTCTGGTCTGGTTAGTTTGGGCTTAATACCAAACAATGGCTTGCCATAACTTTATTTAACACTACAATTGAAAAAATAATTTTTCCTTCATACAGTTGTAGGTGGGAAAGAAAGTCAATACAATGAACAATAAATGGATTAAATATTTAGAGTACACACAGTTCAGAGGAGATGAGCATTACAGAATAGGGAAGTTGGGGAAGATTGTGTGGGTGGGAGCAGGTTGAACATATTTCGTGCTTTAAATGGAGAGCCTGGTCCCTAGCTCAAGTTAACACACATTCTTCGCAAGCATGTCATCCATAATGCAGCAAAACTTTCCTTGGCATTCATGTTTTTCCCAGAAATCTCTGGCTCATTGGGGTTTTGCACGAGAGTTGGTCCTCCAGAAGTAACTTGCAGTCATTGGAATAGGAAGCCCAGGGTACTAGGGCTGGGAGAGAATGTCACCCACATGACAACGTGTAGGGGTTGGATATAAAAGACTTACATTCAAATATGTCAGGGAGACATTCAGGAAGGACATGAAGACTAGTGAGACAAAAGGTGGGAACAGAGAGGCAGCTTGGAGTGGGGATTTAAAGCAAAGCCAGAGGACCCAAAGCTACAAGGTGAGATGCAGTAAATGCTGTGGTTTGGATCTGGCATGTGTCTCGAAGGCCCGTGTATTGTAGGTTTGCTTCCCAGCATGGCAGTGCTGAGCCATAGGGAAAGCTTTAAGAGGTGGGGACTAATAGGACATCTTTAAGTAATTGGGGTGAGCTGTTGCGATGGACCTACATTTCCAGGCCCTGTTTCTTCCTTTTGTTTTCTTCCTGGCCATGAAGTGAGTGGTTTTAATCCTCTATATGTTCCCACCATATGCTCCCCAACACAGGTCTAAAAACAATAGGGCCAAAGTTTCATGTATGGGAACTGTCCAAACTATGAACCTTTTCTTACCTTTCTAAGTTTGTTATCTCAGGTATTTTGTTACCGTGACAGAACATTTACCAAGAACGCTTGCCATAAGTAACCCTAAAGGCTTAAATTTTGCTGCTAGTTGTTCATTTCATCCATTGACGCCATCAGTGGGTGTTGAGAGGGCTGGTGCGTTCTGAGCATTAGATAGGAAAGTGACTCATGGCATGATTGATGATCTAAATGAAAATTGAAATACATGGACGTTAAGACTCTATAAAGCATAGAAACATGCAGCTTGTATCCAGACTAGTGATGCTACACTTCGGGTCTTGGACATGCTCCAAGGACCCATGTGTTGGAGATTTGGCTCCCAGACTGTGGTGCTATTTAGAAACAATGGCACTTTTAGGGTGTATGACCTAGTGAGGGAAGTTGGGACATTGACAATGGGATGTAGCATTGAAAGGTTATTGGGACACTGGTCTCTTCCTGGCTCTTTTTTATTCCTGGATGCCTGAGAACAGAACATCTCCCCAAGTACTCTTGTGCTACCATGGGTTCAAAACCACAGGGCCAAATGACTGTGGACTGGAACTTTTGAGATTGAGAGACACAATAAACCTTTCTTCTTTTTGAAGATGTAGTCTTAGTCTCTGTGATGAATATATGACCCAAACAATTTAGGGGAAACAAGGGGATTGTTATTCATACTCACAATTTCACGATATGGTCTATAATTGAGGAAATACCAACAGGAAAGGAGGAGATGGACCATATCCATGGAAAGAGTTGAGAACAGGGTATGCCAAAGCCAGCCAGCTCTCTTGCTGTCTTATCTGTCTGCCCGAGAAGTGGTCCCACCCCTTATGAGCTGGCTCTTCTCGCATCAATTAGATAATCTCCCACAGGTTTGTTCAAGGATTGCCTTAATTAATTAAATAACAGGTATCCTACCGGCAGTTCTCAGTTGTCAGGTTGACCTGTAACTAAGTGCTGCAGTTGTTAATCTCAGTTATTGAGTTGCAGTGACAGACAATGGATTAGCACAGAGAGGAAGACAGTACATGTTGCCATCTAGTTTAGAAGGTATCTACTCTGACACAGTGGCATGTGCTGGGATATTTTCATGTTGCTTCATAGTATAGATTTACTCTTTTAATCTTTTTATGTAATTCATGTGCACGTGTGTGTGTGTGTGTGTGTGTGTGTGTGTGTGTCTGGGGTGGTGGTGGTAGTGGTAGAGAGGGAACACACAGGCCACGGCTGTGTGTGTGTAAACCAAGAACTGGTTCTAATTTTCCCTTGTGTAGGCTCCAGGGATCGAATTCAGGTCATCAGGGTGGGTAGCAAGAGCCTTTACCCACTGAGCCATCTCACTGGGTGCATTTTATTCTTTATTGGTAGCACGAGAGCAATGCTCTGAGAAATCAGCTGCCAGGGAAACACTCATTAGACAAGAAATTCTCATCAGCTTCCTTTGACCAAATCCATCATCCTGCCGTTAGAAAATACTGGCTATCTGTTAGCAAAATCCCCATCTGCATGGGAATATATGTTTTGGTTATAAGAAATCATGTGCTTCAACGAACAGAAAAATACTCTAAATGGCAACAGATGTAGTTTAGTGCTGACTTCAGGAGGCGGCAAGAATTCCTACAGGACAAGCGACGCTGCCCGTCCACTTCAGACCAAACGTTCGCAAATGAGAAAGGGATGGCCGTCACTGGGCTTGTTATAATAAACCAGAAACACAGACTCCAGCTTATTGCATCTATTATCCAGCTCTAATTAGCTGTGGCCTTTGGACATTTTAAGGCCTATGGTAAGATAAATAATATTTATGGTTTCTTCACTGTATCAAATCATGGTTTATGAAACAGCAGTGTCCTGTAAAATACCGTCATCTCTCAGCCGGGAGACCACAGAGTGACCTGGTGCGGACTCTGGTAATCTGCCTGTGGATGTTCTCACCACAGACGACATGTGTTAAGCAAGTCTCAGGCCTCTGTAGACCCCTCGTTGGGTTCCTAAGCAATGCTTTCCATGGCCGCGTGCGCTCTGGGGGAATGGAGGAAGGGTGACGTGCAGCACACTGAGTAATCTGAAATGAAGGGTGCGGGAATGAAAACGAGTTCACTTGAGTTCAAGCAGGATTTCTGAGGGTGTCAGCATTTTCCATTTGGGAAGGAAAAAAAAAAAGATGTCCTTTTGAAAAACTTTTCCATACGAGAACTTGCTAAAATCTCATCAATGCAGAAATGAACTGAAACAGCATAGGGAGAGGGAAAAAAATTAAACCATCTCTGAAAAAACATCTAAGATGCAGACTAAATTATCATGGTTATGTCAACAAAGGCGAGCAGATCTGGTCCTTAATTTCTTTATCTATGCAACAGGGAGGAAAAAATAATCATCCTAAGCTTCAAAGAGCTAGGTGTGCTTCAGAATTTGGGATTGCTATTTATTTATTTATTTTTATTATTTTGTGTATGTGTGGTGTGTGTGTCTGTGTGTGTCAAAGGGCATTGTGTGTACTTCTGGAGGCCCAAGGCGACTTCAGGAATCATCTTGCATTGCTTCATTTCCTATTTGCTTTGCTCTGGAGTGTCCTAGGCTCTGCCTTCCACTGCTGGAAGTGCAGACTGCTACCCATTTCCACTCAGCATAGAATTCGGGATTCCTAATTGCTTTACCAAGTGTGATCTAATGACTATTACACAGAGAAAAGTAAAAGAGCATGTAATCTTAGGGTAGGCCATTGGGTTTTTTGCTATTGATGAACTTGTTTGAAACTTAGGAAGCAATTTTTTTCCCAGCATTTTAAAATTTATTGCTTGCACAATCCCTCATAGCTCACTCAGAGGAATGATGCAAGAATTAAATGGTATATCCAGTAAGTAGCATATGGTACAGAGCAGAGCATATGCAAGCAGTAACAGTAACTACTGATCTGCTTGCTGAGCAAGAGAGCAGGGCATAAGGGACTGTGGCATTATCTGGAACTTATCCTGTGGGAAGATGCAGCAGTAGCAGCAAATTAAACAGGAGCCTCAAAGATTTGCATCCACTGGAAGCTCTACAAAGTCACAGAGCTTCCTGGAAGCCACACTCATAGTTTAACACAGATCTTGGATACAGGTTGACAATAGTAGAGGAAGAGACATTGGGGTGAAGGTCACGAGGTGGGCGTCAAGGCCAGGAGGAGATCTAGCAGTGGAATTCCCAGTCACCTTCTTCCTGGGATTCAGAGATGGCATTATCTTTTTCTAAATAAATTGTATGGTAATTTGCAAGGTATTATTAACTGAAGAACCTCATTGAAACTTTGGAGACTTTTATTGGAGACTTTGATCACACACTGTGCATTGATGACTTTTAGACTATTTCTCAGGTTCAAGCTAAAAACTGCATGTATAGGTTCCCTGCAAATGGGAACTAATACAATATTGTAAATCACACTGTTAGACTCTCTAGTGGTCAAACTTTTGTGAACAAGCCAATGCCATGAACATAGATCAACACATTTGTGTCTTTCTATGATGTCAGAATTTATTGAGCAGTGTTAGATCCTCAAATTACATCATCATCTGTGTTACTTCGCTAACTATTCCTTGTTTACCTTGGAATTGTAATCACAGCGATGACCAGTTTTTCTCAATTCCATTCCAGTCTTAATTACTGGTGTTGGTTTCACTTGAGACCTACAATCCCATGAAGTCTCCAGAAGAGCTGAAAAAGGCTGAAGAGATTATAGGTTTTAAGAAGACGATCCATAGAGTCAACAGAAAGAGCCAATACAATGTAAGGAGTCAGGGAAAGTGGTCAGGCACTGGGTTCAACAGCGGAGATGTTAAGACAAGGGTTCAGAAGGGGGCTTCAAAGTAGGTGGTGTCTGCAGCAGGGAGAATCACATGCTGAGCTGAGTCCTGAGAGTTAACTGTCTGGCGAACTCCAGTGCAGAACACATACCTGAGCTGGCCTGTGGTGAAGTGAGAGTGGGCATGCTGTGCTGTCATCCAGGGTGTCTCTCCCTCCCTGTAGATGAGGGAGTTGCATTAGTCATTGGTCTGGAATGTCTGTTCACTTGCAGGTGGTAATTTTTTTTTTTTATGAGCATGACTCACATCAATCTATTCATTTTAATTGTGTGGCAGATGGTGGCTGTTCACTTATACAAACAAGATGCAGGGTCATTCTGTCTTTGTATGTAGCATTTATACTCAAAATGGAGTGTCTGAAGGCACAGTCTGCTATGCATAAACAAAGCTGCTCCTCTTATGCAGAACACATCAGGAGCTGAGACATCATCAACTCATAGTAGAACTAAAAGTCACATTGCTCTTTTGACTGAGGTTAATTCTACCCAATTAAATTAATGAGAATGTTCTAGAAACTTGTAGGCAATTCTTAGTTTCACCCTTCTTTTCATCTCTTTCTTGACCTCTTTAATGTCTTCCCCCCCACTCCCATTCATGGACACACAGTGTTTCCTTAGAAAGCCTTAGAAATGCCAAATTCCTCTATTAGGAAACCTATAGGCCTTGAATTTGCCTAGTATCATCAGACTGATCCAAGAATCTACACCCCTCCCTTTTGTTGTCTTAAAAAGCTCCTTAGTACATGTGAAAGCGTTTTCTTTAATACAATAACCATTCATTCCTGATTTAATTCATTCCTATGAGGAGACAAATACTGAAGTAAATGAACTTCAACCACTGGTTTTTATACCCAGGGAAACTACCTTCACAATGGTAGTTAAATGAAGACAATTACAAGCACACATAAGCTGAGAGTCCTTATGATCCCCAACCTTCTGCCTGAAGGAATTCTTAAAAATGCACTTCAGAGTAAAGAGACACTGTCCCAAGGGGAACATTTGAAAAACAGGAGAAAGTTGAACACACAAGCACTGCAAACAACAAACAAAACTCAAATTAACTGTTGTGTAAAATATTTACTTTTCTAAAGTAAATGATTTTATGATTACAGTACAAGGGAATCATGGTAAGTACTGTTGTAACCTTTTGTATCGCCTCAGCAAAATGTGTTATTTTTTCCTTTAGAAACATTTTCAAAAACTCAAACCCTCATACTTTAGTCATCAAATCATATATCTCTAGCTGGGTGAGAGCAGTAGCAAGTCATTCACTGATTATTACACCGGAGCCTTGAGCAACACTGAAGAAAGATGATACAAGTGAGTGATTATGCTTAAACAGAAATGGTTTACAAAATTTCTGTCCAGTGGGGGGCATTCTGATAAGTAATTTTTAATTAATATTCCTGCATGGATCACTGCATGTGGCTGTTTAAGCTTTAAATCCAAGAAAGCTAGTATGGATGACAGAATTCACCATATAGTACATTTTAACAGAAGAACTCAGGTTCTGTCTTGATCCTAGTATTTGGTAGCCAGAAAGGACATTGGAGGTCTTCCATTTCAGGTAGAGAAATGGAGATGCAGGGAAGTACCACACTACAGTTGTGATCAAAGAGACAGGGCCACGTGGGAGCTCTGACCAGGCTGGCTGACGACTGGCAGAGGGCTGAAGTGCTTTAGCAGTTCATGAATTGACTTGTCCTTTTGAAGATTCAAAAGGATTTTAGAGTCTTTGCTTTCCATGCTTGTTTCATTGCCACCAGCAACTGCCATGGAATCTATTCATTTCAACTGTGTCACTTTCTTTCTCCAGAAAGTCTTGTGATCAGGTAACTGTCATGTCTGGACAAAAGCATTTGGGGAAAGTTGAAGTGAGGGCATATTCATCTACAGTTTTTGTTGCTTTTAAATAAGCACCTGGCCTTGTGAGTGTATGGATTGGCCCTCATAGCTCTGACTCGGTGATTGCTCTTTCTTAACAGATTAACAGGTGGGAAAGAAGAGAGATAAAATGATACTGTAGGAAGTCAGAGCTGTTGACGGCTTGAGAGGAGGGGCCAACGTTGCTGGAGAAAGATGAGCAGGAGTAGGAGAGAAGGCAATAATTGCCTCATCTTTGTGTTTGGAAGTAATTTTGAAGTCTCTATGTAAAGATTTTCTTTTGTAGGAGTGGACACACCTATTTAAAATGTGAAAAAATTAAATTACCCATATCTATTTCTCCTAAGAGAATGCCTTGCTTATGATCCTTCTACCTTATTTAATTGATTAAATGCAGGGATTCCGGTGTGGGTCACTGTGACCAACAACTTTTACTATCAGTATCTACTTTATGTGGGAATGAGGGTGATAAAAGTTATATAGCATCATTATTAACTGGACTCTTTTCTAAGAACTCACTATATTAACACAACAGGCCCATTATTGTCACCCTTTTAAAATGGATGTATTGTGCAAAAAGACATGAAAATAGGAGGGAAACACATGTAGCACTTGGGAGGCTAAAGCAGGAGGATTCTAAGTTTGAAGTCAGCATGGGCTATACAGTGAAATACTATCTTAAAGAAATAGCAATATGCTAATGATTTAACGTATATAAGAAGGTGTGCACGTAAGTTATATGTAAATCCCATGCCATTTTTTTTAAACTGGGAGTGTCTGTAGTTTCAGCAGCTTGGAGTGTTCTGGAGTGGAGCTTCCATAGAAACTTCTATGTTTTTTTTTTAAAGTTTGCTTAATTATTTTCTTTTTCACTGTCTTAGGTTTGATTATTTTATACATATTCTAGAAATTATTCCTTCCATGCAGAAAATATGGAATATTAAGCAAGAGCTCAAGGACACATTTAGACAGAGTCAGAGAAGAGCAGTTGAGGTAGGAGAAGAATTCATAAGGGTAAGGCCGACTAGGGTTAAAAGACCATAGCTCTTTGAGCGCAAGTTAGTTTGAGCTACAACTAGAAGCTATGTAGAACAGAAAACAACAATAACAACAAAACAGCTAGCGAAGATGTCCTGACAACTGTGAAAGTATGGCTGGAATAATTATTCATCTTCTTAAGTGTGATCATGCTATAAGATTTCTTTATGCATACAGTGCCCAGCAGGATGGAGTGAAGGGCATTGCAGGAGCAGCAAAACTGCAAAAGAAAATCAACAAACCACAATCCAGAACTTCAGAGACTCTATATCAATCACATAGAACTAGGACAGCCTAATCTCTCCCCATCCTGGAGCTCAGGGACATTTGCGGAAGAGGGGGCGGTAAGATTGTAAGAGCAAAAGGATGGGAGGAGCAACGATTTGCAAGATTCTCAACAATAGTTGGGGCCAAAGCAATCATAATGGGACTTTGCATGCCCTGCGCAATGTCCAGCGCACTGTTGCCCTCATAAAGTCTAGCATCTGTTAAGGGCACCGAGACCCCTGGAGGCAAGGGATTGACAGCCATAGTAGTGATCTTATGCTTAAGGGGAACAAGAGAAAGGGCTTATGGAAATGCCACTGGGTCCTTATATGTCATCGGAGAGGAGGACCCAGAGGAGAGTTAGGCGTACACAATAAAGGACTCTCTGGGAATAAAAAAAAAAAAAAAAAAAAAAAAAAGATTTCTTTATGCATGACAAGGATAATAAGGGAGATTACCTTTGTCCTTAGACCATGTATGAGGGCATACATAATGAAAATACAGAAAAATATCAGTTCATTCTGAAAGGAAAGCAACTGGATATTGACTTAACTATTCTTCAAGTTTTCTGTAAAGTTGGAACTTTTCATGATTAAAGTTAGAAACTGGCGTTCAATTCAAATGCTTTAGTATCTGTTGCAGTTATTCTGCATGTTGCTGATAAAAGCATTACAAAACTGCTTAAAGGAACAAGGGGTTTATTCTCTTACAATAGTCTGGTTACAGTTCTTAGTCCAGCTTGGCAGGAAAGCATGCACTGTCATCAAAGGATACTGGCCATGCCATGTAACAACTGAGAGAGGGACAATCCTTATTTGCCAGACCAGCATATCTAGTCAAGTATATACAAGGTTGCCAACTTCCTCAACCAGCTCTCTGTATTTTATTCACCTGTCCAGCACCTAGATCCACCCACCACAGGCTGGGCCTTCCCTATCAGCTAGACAATCTCCTGCAGGTTCACGCTGAGCTTAACTCAACTATTAATTATCTACAAACGTGCCCAGAACTCTAATCCTCAACCGTCAAGTTGACACCTGTATCTATCCTGTTCCAGCCCCATAGAATATATCCTTGTTGGAGTGTTGGACAGGGGAAATCCTGATTCAGGGTAACCACAGTTTACACCTCATTCACTATTTCTTTGATTTGTTACAAAAGGCCCAGAAATCCATTGTCAACCAACTCTTGTCTTGTAGACTTCATTTTTTTTTTTAAAAAAACAACTTGTAAAGTTTCTTACATGAATACAATGAATTCAAGTCTTTTAACCCCATATTATCTGATTCCATCCTTCCTCTTTTTCCCAATGAAAACATTTTGCTTTTACTTCTCAACCGGTCTTTTTACTTTTATGTCTTTTTGTGTATGTGACCCACTGAGTTTCATTTGGGTTGCCTGTCAAGGCACATGCTTGAGCATTTGCTGAAGTGTGGATGATCTATCAGGGCATATACCATTAGAGAAATTAATTCCTCTCAATAGTCTTTCAGGGAGGGATGATTCCTCATGAGGTTTTCCAACTCAAATGATTAGATATTACTAGGCCAAATCTTATGCAGGTCTCGTGGGAGTAAACATGGCCACAGAGAGCTCTTGGATGCAGAGTCCTGTCATATTGGAAGGCACTATTTGGCAGCATCCCATAATCATTTGATTCCTACATTCTTAATACCCCCTCTTTTGCAACGTTCCATGAGCCTCAGTGAGGGGGTGATTGAGGTGTCCTGTTTAGGGTCAAGCAGTTCATAGTTTTTTATTCTGAATGCTTTGGCCAGTTGTAATCCTCTGTATTGAATACTTTACCTTTCAAAAGAAATATTCTTAGTTGATGACTGAGAGTTGCATTTATGTATGTATATAATGGTAAATATTTAAAAGATCGTTTGATATCATGCCCATACAACCAAACAATAGTAATTCATTTCTCCCTAGGGACACCCTATACACAGGCTCTTAGCCTGGTTTACAGTACCAGCACAAATTCCCTCTTGAAAAATTGGCCTTAAAGATGGGGAGGAACAACGATATGCAAGATACTCCATACGAGTTAGGGCCGAAGTAATCAAAATAGGACTTTGCATGACCTGCGCAATGACCAACATATCATTGAACTCCCAAAGTCTAGTATGGATCACAGACACTAGGATCCTTAGAGGCAAGGGATTAACAGCCACAATAGTGTTCCTATACTAAAGGGGAACACAAGAAAGGGCTCTAGGCAATGCTACTGAGTCCTTATACCTCATCATAGAGGAGGACCCAGGGGGGAGTTTGACAGACACACTAAAGGATGCTTCAGGAATGGGGGGGGGGCACTGGGAGAAGGGGAGGGAGGGGATAAAAGAAAAGAAAAGGGGGGCAGGGAAGGGAGTGGTTCAGGGAGGGGAGGAGGTAGGAAGGGGAATAGGTAACTTATCAACTTTGTATGAATGGAAAAAATAAAAATAAAAAAAACAAATAAATAAATAAATAGATAATTGGCCTTAAATCCAACCAGAAAGCAGTTGACTACCCCCATAACATTTATGCCATTATTGCACCAATGAGTACATTGTAGATTTTATAATCCTATCACTATGTTTAGTTCCCAGTAAACTGCAAACATAATTGGTAAATCTGAAATATATTTGGAAACCTTCTTTGTCACATAGTGTCTATATCATGATCATTTTTTTTTTTGCAGAGCTGAGGATGGAAACTTTATCCTCATTTTTAAAAATCACATTCATTTATAAATCACAAAAGTGCTACACAAGTGAATATTTGCTTAGACATTCCCCCCCCCACCTTGTGACTCCTTCACTTGAAATTCCAGTTCTAGCCCTCTTTCTCGTGTGAACCCCTTGGATATGCTCCATACCCACTCATTCTCCTGGTCCCTCCTAGCAGCTCAATTACCTCTGACTAAAAAGATTTAAAGGAAAGAAGGACCCCATCCCAGTGCATTTGAAGTGGTTACTCACCAGGCCTGTATATACATATTAAAATTCTCTGAGTTGTTATAGCAGCTGTTGCAACTGAAAATTCAGCAAACAGGATCATTTTCTGGGTACTTTATTGGGCTCCAGAAAAGTCCAGCAGCATTGGAATTTGAGTTACTGCGTTTGCCTGCTGCTGGGCCAATCTCCACATGTCACCGGCTGGTAATTTGATCTATAGCTCCCTTGAAGTGAGTTTGCACTGAACACAGAAGGCTTCTTTTTTTCCCCCTCTCTCCCCTTTTGCCAAGCATTAAATGGACTTTTATGTGTGTCTTTTTTCCCCTTACAAAATCATGATTTGATTCAACAAAAATACTGCACACCTTCTTCTAAGGGTTTTGTATCCTTTTCTTGGAACCACGACCATACATCTTAGGCAGCAAGTTCTCTGGTCCCCTGGGCAGCTGCCTACCCGCTGTTCTCTTGAGAGCTTCAGACACAGAGAGATTGACTTTGAATTTGCTGGGCCTAAGAAAACACAGACAGGCAGTGAGAAAAATATCTTCCAATGACCTTTGCTTTCAAGTCTTAGGAAAACTGCTGCTTCTCACCGCTCTTATCATTGCTGTGAAGTTTTCAGTTTCCCAAACTGGTGGTGGTTTGCAAGGCCTGTGAGGTAGTGACTGCAAGACCTTCCATGTGCCTCTAGCTCCTGATGCTGTTGCTTTGCATGATGGTTAGGTGACCTTTGATACCAATTGGGATGCAACCAAGGGTGGGGCAGGAAAAGCACAATTAAAAATATCAACAAACCATAATTCAGAACACCAAAGACCCTACATTATTCACCTAGAACCAGACTAGCTAAATCTCTGCTCATCCTAAAGCTCAGGGAACCTTGCGGAAAAGGGGGCAGCAAGATTGTAAGAGCCTAAAGATGGGGAGGACCAATGATATGCAAGATACTCCACATAAGTTAGTGCTGCAGCAGCCAGAATTGGACTTTGCCTGATCTGCACAATGCTGACATGCCAATGACCCCCCCCCCCAAAGTCTAGTATGGATCACAGAGGAGAAGGCTCTGGGCAGTAGGATCCTTAGAGGAAGGGATTAAACAGCCATAATAGAGTTCCCATACTAATGGGGAGCCCAAGAAGTGGCTCCGGGCTATACCAGTGAGTCCTGAACCCTTGCTAGGGTGGAGGACTTAGAGGGAGGTTTGGACATTCACACAAAAGGATGCTCCAGGGGATGAAAGGGAGGAAGAGGGAGGCACTGGGAAAGGGGAAGGGAGGGAGGGAGGTGAAGGAAGGGGGAAAGGGGGGAAAGTGCAATAGGGAACAACTGGGGAGGGGGGGAGAGAGGATGGGGTTACCTACTGAGCTTGTATGATTAGAGAAAAAAATAAAATGTGGGAGAAAAAAAAGAAAAAGATTTCCTGGCATTCAGGTCAGAGGTTTCTAGGGCCACCCAGCTGTGGCCTTCTGCTAATAGTAGCCCAGTGGGAATGGACACCTGTGACTATTGGGCTACAGTCATGTGCTGTGTGAATGGGGGAGGGGGAATAAAACAAATTTGTTTTTTATTGGCCATTTGTTTTTTTATTGGTAATGTTAAGAGTCCTGTTATTAGTTATTAGTTATTAGTTATTAGTTATTAGTCCATGACTAAATATTCATCTTCAGTGTCACTGAAGTTCTTATAACTTTGTTCAACGAGACAGCGCCTCACTATGTAGCCCACATCAGCTTTGAATTCTCAGTTTTGCTACCTTCACCTCCCTACTGCTGTGAATGTAGATATGTACCCCTACATTCAGTTTTTGATAACATTTCAAAACAAAACCCAATACTTTCTTCCAAGAACCAACTAAACAAGTCCTAGGATGCCTGAAGTCATTGTTGTTAAGATTATGCCTAGTTTATGACTGATAAAATCTGTCAGAAATATATAGAATCTTAGATTCAGGGCTTTGCACTTCATCTGGGAGACCATATGCATAAACCTTTACGCATGGTGATTCATGTCCGTTGGTTTTTCAGAACAGACAGTGTTTGTAAAACAGGAAACCAACATATCGAAACAATGAAATGTGATCACTGTGCTAATTGTATGTCCTGTTCTTCTGGGAGTGTGTGTGGGGGCACCGACTGCATGTGTTCTGATTCTTGGAACAGGTAAGACTAGCACTTATCACTGCAGAAAGGTGTCCATGGAAGGCTATGCTTGTGTCTTAACACCAGTGCCCAAAGAACAGGTTGTTTCGAAGCTCCCCACAAGCGTCTTGGAGGGCAGCTCAAGATGACTTCATCTTTATCCTCACCAAAAGGGGGTAAACTGGAGGTTCCCCCAAAGAATTTATAGAATATGAAAATAAAATATTTAAAAGATTAAAAAGACTTTGCAAGGGATCACTGATGTCCCTGTGGAAGATGACCAAATACTGTTAAAATATTCTCATTTCTGATAGATCAGTCAGTCCACAAATATTTATAGAATGCCTTCCATGGTTGCAACCTGTATCAAAATTGCTTATTAGAGCAGTTTCATCAACAGAAAGAGCTCATGTGGAATGTCAAGGTCAGAGTCCTGTGTGAGAGCAAACATGCCATTTGTAGCTCAGTGGGGACAGAATATCCTCCCACCCAGCTTCTAGAGTAATAAATCAGGTGATTCAATGGCAGCAATAATTTTTATCCACGGTGGGATGTCCATAGCTTCAAAACAGGAAATAGAATATAAGAAACATAAAACACTAAACACAGAGCTTTCTGTTTTATTTTTGTATCTATTAGTTTGTAGGGCCTTTCTTATTTTATGGAATAACAAGACTTATTTATGTACATGGCTAGCAACATTTAGATTCTCTCATTTACTGATTTTTTTTGCATGAATGTGCACACATGCATGCGTGTGTGTGTGTGTGTGTGTGTGTGTGTGTGTGTGTGTGTACCAGAGGGCACTTGAGTGTTTGTGCCTATGGAGACCTGAGGGTGATTTTGGGAATCATCCTGGATTGCTTCACTTCTTCATTGCTTTGCTCTTGGGTTTCCCAAGCTCCACTTTCTAGGACCAGAACCACAGGGTATCCAAACTTGGGTCCTTTTGCTTACAAGGCAAAAGTTTTATCTCCTGAAATATCTTCTCAGCTCTCTCTCTCTCTCTCTCTCTCTATCTCTCTTTCTCTCTCTCTCTCTTTCATTATTAAAGTTAGGGCTCATACATGTTAGATAACATTTACTCCCAAGCTCTATTCCTAGCTCCTAGAGACAGTCTCTGTCTTTTTCTGTCTCTCTCAATGGAAGTAGCAGCAATATGGGATACACTCAGAACTCACTTTTTTTGCACTTTTGTATAAATTTCTAATTGGGAATCTAAAAGGATGTTGAAAAAATTTGTATATTCACATGCCATCTTATAGCAAGATGAACCACGGCTGTGAACTTGAATCTGGGCATTAACATTAGCTACTCTTTATTGGGTGACCACATATTAAGTAGATATAATACATTAACTTATTTACTCCACAGTGTTATGTAGCCAGCACTATTATCCTTGTTGTATATATGAGGAAAGTGAGCCTGGCACACTGCTGCTAAAAAGGATCATGCTAGAAGCTCAGATTTACCCATTTTCAGAACGTAAAGTCTTAGCCTATCCTGCCAAGTTTCATTCCATTTTGTGAATTTCGTAACAGAAGTGGGGATTCCTGACAGCTGTGTGGTGATGTCTAGGGAATACAAACTCATATTTTGTATTGTAGTTTCTTCAATATAGTTCGTTAAAAAATAAACACAAGAGGGGATCTTTGAATAATAAATTCCATTCTCTAAACTGAATACATTTGCTAGGGATGATCTCCCTAGCACTTGGAATTTTAAAAGAGAGTAGAGTTGATATGATCACTTCCTGGGGCTTCAAGGACTTGAAGATACGTCATGAGTGCCCCACAATGCATCTCAACACTGGTAACGTATAGGCTCAGGAGTGACAGTCCCAAGATTGACTGCCTAAAGGTCAGGGGATACTAGTGACCTCTCTCTGACTTTGAATTTAATTTTTTTTTACCTTTACAAAGGAAATGATAGCAACATACAATCGAAGTGTTGTATGAATTAAGTCAGATAATACATGCAAATGAAATTTGTCAGCTATTATTTGGAAGTATTTAAATTCTCTTCTTGTCAGTAGCTGGTTCTTTACCATCTTCTGTTTCGAAAGACCAGCTGTAATTGTTTTTCTAGTGCGAGATCCGTCAGGATCTTGGCAGGAAACAGATGGTGTACTCATGCCGGAAAGAGTTTAATAAAGAACTGTTTACAAAGGTGTGTATGAGATTTAGGGAAAACAGCAAGGGGTGGTGCGGTGTCCCAATGGGAAGCCATTACCAGTGCTAAGCCAGAAGGGGAAGGGGAGAGAGTATTGGCCAGAACTTAGGGAATGTTGTTGGAGAGGTGCTGTGGGTTTTGGTATGTGTGTGGGAGAATCAACTCACAGGAACAAAACACTCCTGATTCTACTTTCCTTCCTCCCTTCGACAGCCTACAGCCTCTCCTCCTTGGCTGAATTCAAAGGGAGCCAGCCTGAATAGGCACTCTTGGGACAGAACATTCAGATCAATCTCCTGACAGAGGGCAGGTAGAGACAGGGTAGAGGAGACTTGGAGGCAGGCAGAAGCTACACAACATAGACAGGTGGTCCTCACACATGTTATGCAGTGGCTTTCTTTGCTTCGTTGAATTTGGCCCAGAGTTAATCTGAGCCTGGCTTTGGCGATTCTACCTGTCCTTCTTCTATATTTTCACTTAGCCTTTTTCTTGCAAGCTGTCTTATGCCCTCTTGTCCCTTCAAATGTTTTATGCAAATTATTACTTGAAGATATACATAGATCTTTTCACTCCCTATGGCTAAGTTGCTATGAGCCTAAGCACATGCGAATGGTACAAAGAACAACTACCTGACAGCATCACAAAGGGAATTAAGTTGAATCCCCTTCATTTATGGTTGTTTTCTTAAGAAATGACACTGATAGTCTTCCATCCTGCAGAACTTGAAGAAAGACTTGAGTTTAGATCTTTAAAAAAAGACAGTGTAGACTTCCAAATTCTGTGTGTTAGATACACAAATGTCTTGCTGATTCTGAACCATGAACGCATGAAGCATTCAGACCATAAGGAGCTCAGTGAAAAACTGACATGGAGATCTGAGCTATTTTTAAAAATACAGTTTTTTTTTAAAAAAAAAAAACTAGGCTATTTTTTGGGAGAAGTCTAATAGAATTCAGAGTAGTCATATTAGAGCACCCCAATGTTTTATAGCTAAGAAGACCAAGAATGAGATTCTTACTTATTCTCAAGAGAGCGATGAATCAACATAGATTAATCTGAAGATGACTCAGATACTGGAATTGGCAAACATATATTTTAAAGCAATTATCTTATACAATAATTGGGAGAAAATATAGGAAGAATATCCTTAAGTACGTACATCAGTGAATGAGAAAATTCCAAATTAATGATATCAGTTGCTATCTTAACTAAGAAGATTAAAACAATACTCTGTTGCTTCTATAAGCCATATTTTCTTCATTCATTTATCTGTCAGCGAGCGTGTAGGCTGGTTCCATGATGTGGCTGTTGTGAATAACACTATATAAGTGGACGTGTGCATGTATCTACTTGGTATGCTGACTTACATTCCTTTGGGTATAGATCCAGAAGTTAGTATAGCCGGTTCTTGTGGCAGTTCTGGTTTTAGTTTTTTGTATTGAACTGATTTCCTGTAGTGACTAGACTTTTTCACCTTATCTCCAGCATTATATAAGGGTTACATTTTTTTTCTGTATCCTTACCAGAATTTATTATTTTTTGCATTCTTGGTGGACGCCATTGTGACTGGGTTATGATATCTCAGTGCAGTTTGGGTGTGCATTTCCATGATGGATAAAGATGTGAAACATTTTTTCCTCTATTTATTGGCCCTTGTACTTCTATTAGAAGTGCCTGTTCAGTTTTAGTATGTTATTCCACAAAGAAGGAAATCATGTCATTTGTAGGAAAGTGGGTGGGTTAGAGATGATCACGTTAAATAAAATAAACCAGATTCAGGAAAGCAAGTATCACATGTGTTTTCTTACATGTGACATGTATAGAAAAGAAATAAAACAAACTGAGATGACATAAAAGTAGAATGGTACTATTTCAGAAGATGAAGTGAGGAGAAGGAAAAGATAGTTATAGAGTGATGGATATGATCCATTGTCATATACGTGTTTGAAATTGTTACAATGAAACACATTGTTTTCTATAATTAAAATGTATTAATAAAATGATTAAGATGAATTACACCTCCATTCATCAAAAGGCTAATTAAGAATATAAATTAATAAAATGAAAAGCGAAATAACTATGTTGATTTTGAGATATATTCTATAAGCACAGAAATAGATCAAAAGACCAAAAAAGTTGATAGATGCATAGCTAAGCTGATCAAGAGAAAAAGGACACAACTTTATGAAGTAATTGCATTTGATTCCTCTTTACAGATAAAGAAATGGAAGCATAGTGAACATGTAAGAAAAGTGATGTGTTTCTCTTATATAATTTTGATAGGGAAATTGCATGAATATAAAAGAAGTTGTTAAATAGCAATATTTGTCTAGTGTAAAGCACTTGACAACTAAATAAAAAATGGGTAAAAGATTTAAGTAGTTACCACTACTTAATACCTAAATATTTAGAGGATATGCTAAATTCTTGGAAGAGTTGGTATTTTTGAGATGTTAGCTTTTTCTGAATTAACAAATAAATTCACAGCATTTCCAATCAAAATCCCTTTTTGTTTTGTTGTAAAAATTGGAATTTGTTAAAATTTTATATAGGAATACCAAAAAGGACAGATTAGTCAAAATGACTTCCAAAATGAATTATACTACCTAAAATTGACTTATTATAAAACTATAGTAATCTAGATAGTGTGATACTGGTATCAAGGTAGACAAATACATACAGAGATATGATGGAAAAATAAATCTGTGAATGCACACCTTTTGATAAGTGACTTTTGATAAATACTTTAAAAAATTCAATGAAAATAATCATTTTAGTAATTGGTGATGGAGCAACTGGACATTCACATGCAAGAATAAAAACACTTTGTTTAAAAGATTGCAATATATACAGACTCTAAATCAACCATAGTCATAATTTCTAGAAGGAGATCTAAAGAAAAGTCATACCAAAATTATGCTACATAAAAAAGAAAAATTCTAAATTAAATTTCATCCAAATTAAGCATGTTATTCTGCAAGAGACTGTTGAATGAAATGTATAGCTATATGTTCAAAATAAAGTATTTCCAAAACATCTCTCTGATAAGAGACTTGCACATAGAATATATAGTGAGTTTCCTAAACTTTGTGAGAGAACAAACAAGTAAGTAGAAGAAAAATGGGCAAAGGATTTCAGCAGCCAATTCCAGAAAAGTCACACTGATGGCAAATAGGCAGATTACGAAGATGGTATCTTGCACACATATATGCACATATGCCTAAAACTTCATCACATTGTCCTTGCTAACTATATGCTATTTTATGAGTTATGTTTTACTTGAGCTGTTAAGTAGCAATATCAGGATAGAGTAGCTTTGGAAGCAGACAATGATATTAAAGACTGGTTTCTGAAGCCAGAACATCCAAGGTGCTGGTATTGCCTTCTCACTTGCCGTGTGACTTTGGACTAGTTGACGCCAAAAGATCTATTTTTCCCATGTAAAGTATGGTTGTTATTGCAGTGAATATTGTGAACATTATTGGTTTATCAATGTAAAACCCCTAGGGTATTTCCTTGACTTGTAAGTAGCTTTTAATAAATATTAAATAATTATGCACTAGACATTATACTGAGATTTTTTCCTTATTACTTTTTAATTTAATTTTATGTGTATGTTTGTATATGTATGCATGTGTTCATGTGTGTGTGAGTGTGGCCACATTGTGCCATGATACGCATGTAGAAAACAGAAGACAAGTTTTGGGAGTTGGTTCTTTTCTATTATCATGTGGGCTCTCGGGATCAAACACAAATCTTCAGGCTTGTGTGACATGCATCTTTAATGCTAAACCATCTTGCTATCTTCCTGAGTTCTTTAACTTCTATTAAAAAACAATACTTTTTCCAAATTTATAGCATTTTGAATTATGTATCAATATCCTTGCATAAGATGATAGCTAACTTATCTTGGGTTGATTGCATAGGAGGCAAATAGTAGACTCCAGATTTATATAAAGACTATCAATTCCAGAAACAGTGCCTCTTGATTTTTTTTCTTTAAACAGCAGAAATTTATCTTCTCAGAATTCTGAAGTCTCTAAGCCAAAGATCAGTGTTCTGGTTTGAAGCAAAGTGACAGTCTTACTACTGTTTCCTCACGTGATTTTTGCGTGCACATGACCCTAGTACCTAAGTACCTAAATTTCCTCTTGGAAGGACAACTATCTGGTTAGATTAGTGCTCAACCTAACAACTCATCTTAACTTGATTAACTTTATTTACTTTCACATTTTTTTCCTTTCTTTTATTGATAAATAATGCATTCTCTTGTTCTCCCTCCCCTCTTTTATCTGTCCCACCCCTCCTAGCCCTACAGATCTTCTTTCCATATCCATGTCTTTGTATTTTAGAACTGGTGCTTTTAACTGAATGGATAGTGATTAGATGGGGCCCCTGCTGCTCAGGTTCTAAGAAGAACATCATCTAGACAGAGCCCATGTTTTCGGAACATTTCGTTTTCTGAGATGCATGAAACCACTGAAGACTAACTTGTTTGGACAGCTTTTTGTCTTTCTCTTGTAAGTACTCTTGGAAATTTTACTGAATACCTAACCAACTGCATGCTCCCAGGCACACAAATCCCTCTTGCATGTAGTGAGGTCATGTGACTAATACTTGCCAATGGATGTGAGCAAAACAATGTCATTTTTGAACCAGACAGATAAGAGTGAATGGACTGCTTCCATCCTTTATTTTCCACATCACATCTGTGGATTTGTGTTCAGGATGGAGAAGCCCACAACATGGGAGGAGCCCAGCTCATGAATGATGACCTAGAGCACAGCCCCTGTTGCTGACCTGCCTTAAGCACATTTGATATGTTCATTCACCACATTGAGGCTTTTGAATTTGAAGCCATTTATTATAGCATGAGTATAATATGACTAATCCCTTATTTCTTTGGAATGTAACCTTTTCCCACACCTCTCTTCTCTGGGATTCAGAATATTCAAAAAAGGCAAATTCCCCCCTTTTTTAAAATTTTTTTATTATTTATTTAATTGTGCATTTATGCGTGTGTGTGTGTGTGTGTGTGTGTGTGTGTGTGTGTGTGTGTAGAACCATGGACGAATTCGGGAACCACCACGGACCGCCTCCACCTCCTCCTTGTTTACTCTGCCCGGGGATTCACAGGCTCCGCCCTACCAGGACCAGAAACGCTTCCGCCTGGCGTCTATACGTGGGGTCTAGGATCCGAACTCAGGACCTTCTACCTTCAAGGCAGAGGCTTAACCCTTGAGCCACCTCACCAGCCCCAAGACAAATTCTCTTAATGTAAGTGGATTGCAGAGTTACTGAAGAGGTTTACAAAACATAAAGATAAGTGATCTGATATTTAAATTTCTGACAAATTTCAACATATGAACATCTATCTCGTTATGGTAGAGAGTATTCTTGTTTTGAGTTGGCCTTTGTTGTATATGCTTCCTGTGTCTGGGGTTTCAGTTGCGGGTATCTGCTCCAGCCTTTCCAAGACCCATAAGTAATTGAGTCATTTCTGGCTCTCTCAACTGTATAACTGTGTCCCTGAGTTGTTTTGAAATCTACCACTCATATCTCAGAAGTCTATTTGATGGGACAGGTTTATTCCCTCTGTTTTTCAGCCGCTGCCTTTTTCTTTTTTTTTTTTCTTATTCTTTGGGAGGTTAGCTTAGTAATTATTTGACCAACTTCCCCATCTGTGTTGTGTCATCTTGCATCCTTCTGCCTCCTGCAACAGATTATGGTCTGAAGACAGCTCTGTGGTTCTTAGCCCACAGCTGGGCTATAACTCCATAGATGTCCTGGCACAAGAAGCTTCTCTTGGTTTCTTGAGGGTCCAAGTGAGAGAGGCAGGGAAACTCATTGCCCTAGCTTGAGGGCCATCTGCGACAGCCTTCTTGCAGTTAGCCTGCATGGCTATTGGTAAAATCATTACAAAACAGCTTCAGAGAACAAAGGGTTTATTCTCTCTTATATAACTCCAGTTAAAGTTCCTCGACTAACTTGGCAGGAGGTCCATACCAATACCAGGGGCCAAGGGAACCAGCCACACCACAGCCACATAATGGCTGAGAGAAGGGCGATCCTTACTTGCCAGACCAGCATGTCTGCCGAAGTACACAGAAGGATGCTCACTTTCTCAACCAGTTCCCTCTACCTTATTCACCTACCTAGGGGCCTGAGCCTACATCATCAACTAAACAATCTCCTGTAGCTTTGCTTCGGGCTTAATTCAACTACTAATTCTCCACAGATGCACCCAGAGCTTGAATCCTCAACTGACAAGTTGAAACCTGTATCTAACTATGTCAAGCCTGAGCACACACATGATTTTAATGGTTCCTTTCTTCTTTTTCTGCTTCTGCACTGAAAAAAAGAAAGCCTGGTAATAAGAAGGGCAGGGAGACAACTGTTCACGAGGTTGGATGGTGAGGACCTGCTGTCATTTGAGGTCAAGGAGGAGGTGCTTGGCTCCAAGCTCCTGCTTGAGAACATCTGCTGCTCATCCAGGAATCCCAGAGACCACCTGTGCAGGGATGGAGGAGAATGCACCCTGCAGTCTAGTGCTCTCTCGTTGTTGAGGGAGAAGCTGAATCTCTAGAGTCAAATCCAGAGCTCTTCAAATACAGTCATCAAATCCAGAACTGCTTACTAATGATTGGAGGAAATGTAGGTCCAGAAAGTAAGTAGGTAGAAACTTGATAGCGGTTTGTTGGAGGGATCTTAGGTTGACAGTAACGAAAACTGACAATAAAAATATAAGCTTGTAATTTGCATGCCTTTGAAAGTAATCTATTTTATAATCTTTTATATAATAAACTTCTTTAAGTTTTTAGATTTATGAAAATGGAGAATAGTATGGAGAGTTCCTGAATACCCTCCAAGTTTCTCACATTATTAATACACTGCATGAGTTTGGAACTTTTGTTACAATCAGTCAGTCAATATTGACATATCGTTATTAACTAAAGTTCATGCTTTGTTCATATATGCTTAACTTTTAAATTTCTTTAAGTATTATGTGGATGTAAATTTTATGTTATTTTCTCCCCATATTACACTGGCTCATACCCCCTTCTCTCATTGAGAATTTTCTTAACTTTCCTTTCAACTTTTACATCTTAAACATTTCTGCATGTTTAATATGATTTCCTGCATTAGCATGTGCCCGGACACTCATTGTTCTATAGGTGATATATCAGTAGCAACACTACTGAAGCCAGTGGGTACCCTTTTTCCAGCCAACATTAATCATCAATAGTCCCTCAGAGACAGATGAGGCCACATGAGCTCGTCCCCCTACTCACTATCTAATGTTGATGGCCCAATCTTGTGCAGGTAAAAGAAAATGCAGAGCGCATGTGTGTAATAGCTTCATCATGTCTAGAAGACACTATTTGATGCCCTTCTCCCCATTCTCTGGCTCTTACATTCTTTTCACTTTCTTTTTTGCTATGTTTCATGGCACTTGATACAGTTGGTAGAGGGAATTTAGATGTCCTGTTTAGGATTAAGTATTACTCTTAGCACTTTGACCCAGTTGTTATTATCTGTATTAATCAGCACTCATTGAAACAAGAGACTTGTTGGGTTAAGGTTGAGAACTGTGCTAATCTATGGATTTAAAGATAAATGTTGAGAAAGAAGTTTGTGACCATGTTTACTTAGCAAATCAACAGTAGGTCCTCTTCATCTGGGTTTGAACTACCAGGCATGGGTTGTCTACCAGTTGAGTGGACCTTAAACATTCATCCTTAATTTTTAGATTCATCTCTTTTTTTACTTTCTTTCTTTTTTTTCCAGAATACCATCAGCCTTTGGTTGAAATTTTGTGTAAACTTCTCATGCTTATGACAATTTCTTAGACTTTTCTTGGTTTTGATGAGGTTGGATAAATTTGAGGTTTGTAGGAGAGATGTTTTTCTATTGGAATATATCTTTCAGTGATTAAACTGGATTTATGAAGTTGGGGGAGGAAAACTAGAGAGGCAAATACTATTTTCTTCAGATCATAATAAAGCTACATGCTAGCAGCATGCCTTACAGCTGATATTGACCTTGATCATCTGGGATGGTGTCTGCTTGTTCTCTCTTCTGTATAGTTGTCTTCTCACATCCTGAACTGAAATATGTGATGTGTGTGTGTGTATGTTTGTGCACATGGCATTTGTGTATGGGTGTGTAGGCATGTCAAGGTTAGAGGACAACTTTCAGGTATAAGCCCTTCTATTTTATTTTGAGGCAGGGTCTATATATACTCCACCACATAAATCGAGTTAACTGGCCCACAAGCTTTTGGTGATTCTTGTGTCTCTGCCTTCTACTTCCTATAGTAGCACAGGGAACTACAGACACTCGTACCATTGCATCTGGTTTTAAGGAATTCCTGGGAATATGAACTCTAGTTATCATGCTTGCACAGCAAGCACTTTACTCACTGAGACATCTCTCTAGCCCTATGCCATATCTTTTTGGGGAAGCTAAATGTGCTGCCTACATTAAAAGAATGGGATTTGTTTTATTGTAATTTTTACAAATATTGGCTCATGATTGAAGGTTGCAACAGAAAGAGTGTCCCCTGCCATTGATCACTTGAGAAGGAGTACTCTAAGAAAGCTGCTGAAAGGCATAGAGACACAGCAGTGGGACCATACCCATGGCCTTCAGCCCCAATTTTCTTTCATTCCCCAGAGCCCAACTCGCATACCCATCTAATGTGGAGACAACTTGACTGACCCTCCGAATACTATTGGTCACCATGGCTTTCCATGGATCTTCAGGATTGCCTTAAATCTCTATGGATGTTTATGATTGTCAGTCTCCTTGTATCTTGGAAGGTTAGCATGTTTGGCTTCCTGTTTTAGGTCAGGGTCAACAGCAAAGATTGCAAGATAAAAAACCGTACACAGGAGTGTATTTTAGGTTGATGCAAGCAGGATTGGGCAGGAGAAGTCAAGCTGTACTGCAAGTCCAGACAAGACCCTCCTCTTTCCCCCAATGCTGTGGGGAACAGTGGTAAGGTCGGCCAGAGTCCCTTTGAATTTAACCAGAGATTAGACTTTGAAACTCCCAAACTGACTATATGTTCTCTTGGATAATGTCTTTCTTTGGGAAGGAGGTGCTCCTGGAAAGATGCCTCCTCCACACCAGGGCATAATCTGGAAAGGGACCTGGGCAGATCATCAACAGCCAACACTCACGGTGGCTGGGGGAAGGACACCGGGATGCTACTCCTGCCAATCACACACCACAGTCTCGGAATCAGGGGTGGTATGCTGTTCTATCCCTCAGTTAGCCGTTTCCAGTGCCTGAATGCTCTAATTGTTCTTTGGGTGAGGATGAGGTCATCAAAGAAAGGGATACTGGGAAGAGAGGCCATGTGAGACAGTTGATGTGGGCGGAAGACACAATGGAGAGGATTTGTGCTTGTGCCATCTGCAAGCATCATGATTCACCCTCATAATCAGCACATGGCTGTGAATTAAGTGTTGCTTTCTAAAGAAAAATAAAAGCTGGGACTTGAGCAGCGAGGGAGACATTCGCCCAACAGCGATGAATGCAAACAAGCACGGAGCACCCGGGAGGACGCGAGAATGACGCACTGGGGGGATTTCATTCCCAGGGGAAAGAGGCATATGAGGCAGATTTAGTTATTCATGTATTTGTTTGAAACTATAACTATTTAAACATTTCCACCCAAGTATGTATTGAATATTGAACATATTCCCTCATATCTGTTATTTCTCTTTTTCACCATCTCCTGTTAGTCCTTGTTGTTCTCCTAGGTGATTTCATTTTCATATTTATATTTATTCTTATATGATTTTATGTATCTAGATAAACTTCAGGCATCAAATATGAGAGAAAATATACTATTTGTCTTTTCTGAGACCGTCTTAATATGATCATCTCCAGTTATATCCCTTTTCCTGCAAGCAATATAATTTCTTTTTGGTTAGAAAATTTCCTTCTGTACCCAAATCACATTTTCTTTATCCAGTTTTCTGCTGTTGTACACGTAGGTTAGTTCTATAACTTAACTGTTGTGAGTAGCAGCAAAATAAACATTGATGGGCAAGCATCTCTATAATAGATCTTAGGTAAAATATCCAGGAGTGGTTTAATTGGGTGAGATGGTCCATTTATTTATTTTTCTTTTTTTGAGAAACTTCATATTAATTGTATTATTGGCTTGTGTGGGTATAAGTAGAAATAAAAAAGATAAGACAGTGCAAGGCTAGTGATTTCTGTTGGGTTGATTGCATAAAGGTAGAGATGGGAAACATAAATGGAAGGGGGAATGGTTGGAGTGGGAAGTGGGAAAATGAAGCAGTTTTTGTTTAACATAGAATGAAAAGAAAAGAGGTAAAGAAATGTAATCAGATAATCTAAAACATCCCCAGCATTCAGACACAGACAGCCACAAGTAAAGCTAACTTCTGATCTTTGGTTTAGCCTTTTAGAAGCAAAGGGAACACAGGAAAAATGTCTTTATTTTAAAGCTTTGCTGCTATAATAAATACATGGCCCAAACAATTTCAGGTGAACAAGGGGATTTCATTGGCTTCCATTTTCAGGGGCTAGTTCGTTATGGCAGAAGAGTTATACCAGCGTCAGTAGCTGAAGAAACTGGACACAACACATTCACGTAAGATTGCAGTCTTTCTGGTTCCAGGCTCAAATCTCGCAGTATTCCTTTCCAGTCCCCAGATGTCTGTCACATCCCTGGGAATTCCTTTGTGAGGTTGGGTCACACAGATGCTGGTCACACTTCTGGGTGTTCCTTCGGGGGTCAGCTTTGTGAATGCTTTTCTTGCCTCTGAGTCATCCTTTGGGAGGTCCTGTTAACAGATGCTAGTCCAGTCAGTGGGTGGTCACTGACAGGTTGAGCTGTAGATGCTGGTCACACATCTGGGTGGTCCTTCAAGAGTCTGGTTGCAAAAGCTGGCCCCACCCTAGTGCAATCTTTCTATTTGGCCTGCTTGTAGCCTGAGTCTATATACCCCAGCAGATCTGACCGACTCTGTCCAGATTTACACCTTACCCCACAATGCTCTGACTCAGGTTTTTTTTTCTTTACAGTCTGGAGATATTCTACTGACCAGGTTTCAGCATATAGTCATATGAACACTGATTCTGGGTCCCCAAGAGTCATATTTACTCAGCATTTCCCAGCCTCATGGCTCATGGTGGGTCTCAGCCACCAAGCCACCAACTCAGAAGTCTTTTTTAAATGGACAATTTTCCTGACATCTCTCCTCCCTTTGCAGTGTCTCTGCTGCTCACCTTCTATTTGGATCCCCCACTTTTTTTTTTAAATTATTGAAAGCACAGTCCAGATTTTCTGAGCGTCTGTCACAAGCTCTGGCTCCTGCAGACCGTGTTGTTGGGAGAGAGGAGTGCCCCAAACTGACTCCAGTGTCTCACAGATGGACCGTTGCAGTTTGCCTGCATTGCTGATGATAAACTCATGACAAAACAGCTTAAGGGAACAAGGAATTTTTATTTTTTAGCTTACAATAGATTGGCTACAATTCCTTGTCCAGTTTGGCAGGAGTGTGCCAAGGGTTGAGGGAAATGACTTCACCATATCCACTTAATGGCTAAGAGAGGGGCAATTCTCACTTGTCAGACCAGCATGTTTGGCTTAGTATACAAGAGGATGCCAACTTTCTCAACCAGCTCCCTCTATTTTATCCATTTGCCTGGGAACTAGTTCCACCCATCGTGGACTGGGCCTTCCCCATCAACTAGACAATAATCTGCAGGTTTGTTCTGGGCTTAATTCAACTTCTAATTCTCTACAGATGTGCCCAGAGCTTGAACCCTCAACTGTCAAGTTGACACCTGTATCTAACTGTGATATGGACTCTGTACTTCCCTGCTTTTAAAGTTCTATATTTTATTTTGCTGCTAACACAAGAGATATTCTGTGTATCGCCCATCTCTTCTGACGGCCGTTAATAACTTTCTACAGTTTAACCTCTGGAGACCTAGCAGACCCCCCTTGTATGATGTCTGCCATCTTCCTGTCTCAGAAAAATTTTAATTAGTTAATAATTTGTCTTTCCTCCTAGCTGTTTCATGTGAGATCTTGTTTTCTTTGTCCCATCCATTTTAATTAGGGGTGGAAACACAGGAATTTTATTTAAAGTTCAAATCAAATTTAGAAAAAGCAAACTCATCTACAGAAATACTTGGTGTCTTGTTTCTCTGCTTGTTGTTATCCCAACTTTTTGCTTTTGAATTCAGGCATGTATCTTTCTTTTCAATGTTCTGTACAAGAGGATATTGGACTGAATGAGCTCATATGAGTGGACTGGAAAACCTTAGCCCTAGAGAAAGAAATTCAAATGAAATGAAGTCCTTTCCCTTTATGAGCCCTTTCTACCAGCTGACTCAGAACTTGGTGCCCACCAGTTAGGTAATCCATCGCAGTAGGACAGTAAAAGGTTGAATGATTTAGACAGCATCAAATCCCTTTTTCTTCCTTTGGAGATAGAAGATGTTACAATGTGAACCACAATTTGATTTTGCACAATAACCATAATACACCCATATGACTCATGCTCTGGAGCTGTTAGGCACTTTGTAGGACTCTTGTAGGACTCATCTAATGTTCACAACAACCTGCTGATGAGGATATTACAGACACTTGAGAAATTAAGTACATTGCCTAAAAGGGGCCATGACTTCAAACTTAGGTGCTAATGCTCTTGTATATTTTTCTAAACTATGTGGGTGTTCCTAGTGCTGTGGATGGATTGGAAGGGGGAAATTATACCAGAAGTGCTTTCAAGCTAGCTTTCTAGGGAAAAGGTCCTTTGAGACACATCCTACTACAGGTTCCTTATACTTAGGTCATTTTGTTTTTGTCCTAAATGGAGAGGCTAAAGATTCTGATTTAAGATCAAGCTCTTAAATGAGGACCAGAAGTGTGAATTTGGGAACTCCAACACTGATCTGAGAGACTACAGGGATGTGTGTATATGACTGGGCCAAATGTGGGTAAGTTTTTCTTTTAATAGAAGAAAAGATACAAATAAACACTAAGAATGTCCAGGGGGGAAATTTTGATCTCTTGTGGTTCCAGAAAAGGGTGGTACGTGGTCATCTGAAGTGAAGTCATACAAATCCATAAGTTAGAGGGCATGTTGTCATCTTACAGGGAAGAGATGGAAGGAATAAAGAGGAAAGTATTAGGAAGCAGACAGGAGGCAAGGTTAAGAAGGACATTGCTGAATCTTTATATTCCTAAGGGGATAAAGAATGTCCTTTGAACATTGTCAAGATGGCTCAGTGGGTAAAAGAGCCTGAGTTCACCCCTAGGGTGCACATGATGGAGAGAACTGTGATCCAAAAGTTGTCTTCTGCCTTTCACATGTGCACTGTGGCATACGCCAACTTTTTCTAGCTCTCAAATAAGTAAATAATAAATAAACAAAAAGATTGTACTTTGTGTGTGTGTGTGTGTGTGTGTGTGTGTGTGTGTGTGTGTGTGAGTCAGAGGACACTGTATATTCCTGTAGAGGACCAAGGGTGACTCTCGAATCATCCTGGATTGCTTCTACCTCCTTTTTGTTTCCCTCTAGGATTTCCCAGGTTCTGCCCACCAGGCTAGAAGTACAGGCGTTTTTACATGGGATTGGGATCCAAACTCAGGACGTTCTGCTTGCAAGGCAGAGTCTTAACCCCTGAGCCATCTCTCCAGTCCAAGATTCTCCTTTTTAAATAAAGAGAATATCCTTTAGGAGTTCCTTCCCAGAGAATCCCACCAAGAGCCCCTTGGGTGGTATTTGTTCATGGCAGGTGTAATCTACCTCCACATACTGACAGTGTTGTGATGGCTCCACAGGGACAGGCACGTCTGAACCTCAGTCAGGCCACTAATGATAGGGCTCACAGGAAACACAGTGAAACCCCACAGCTTTCATGAGGCCCTGCTGACTGGTTCTCAGCCCCTGCCGATATTCATATTTTCATGCATAACCAGCTGGCTACATTTTCTGTGTTGTCTTGGAATGAGAGTGTGCCTTTTTCTCTGTGCAAGTTTGGGATCAAATACTTTCCAGCTGCCTCTTGCCTATGAAGTGTCCGGTGGTAAGTGGCCTAGGGAAGCTCTTCATACTCCTTTTTCCTGGGTATTTGGGGCTGAGGCTAACTCTTGTGAGTTAGAGAGGGCTTGAGGGTTGGCAAATACTGCCTGGGAGGTGTTTTAGATTCATGTTCCCTGCCACCTTGCATAGTCTTCCTTGTTTTCATGGCTTTGGTACCTGGCAGAACCTTCCTTACCCCACACTTTCACCTTTTTTGAGAATCAACCCAAAAGCCTTCTGCATGTGGGAAAGTGTTCTGTTACTGAGTTCTCTCTCTCTCTCTCTCTCTCTCTCTCTCTCTCTCTCTCTCTCTCTCTCTCTCTCTCTCTCTCTCTCTCTCTTTCTCCTGTGTATCAAAGAGCACTTGAGTGGGTGTACCTGTGGAAACCTAAGGATGACATCAAGAATCATCCTGAATTATTCTCGTTTCTCTGGGTTTCCCAGGCTCCACTTTCCAGGGCCAGGAGTCCAGACCTCTGCAATTCCACCTGGGAGTTTTATTCAGGATCTGGGGATCCAAACTCAGGCTCTTTTGCTTGCAAGGGAAAGTCTTTAACCCCTGAACTATCTCCCCAGCCTAAAACTCTTAATTTTTTGAGAAAGGGTCTTACAATGAAATTCATTACATAAGCCAAGCTGATCTTGTACTTGATATCTGCCTGCTCGTACTTCTCCAGGGCTGAGATTACAGGTGTTTGCTACCCTGTGCCCAACTTCCTATCTCATTTATGTGACTGTTAGTTGGAGTTTCTGTACTTTGAAAAGTATAAAACCATAAGCCAGCATAGTAGGACTTTAACACCACAAATCCGTCATTTTGTGGATGAAAGAAAGTAAGATTTAGGGAAAATGACTTGTCCAAAGTCAACTGACTGGAATTTGAACCTAGGTCTTGTGATTCCCAGCAGTAAGTAACATCTCTTCTATCCCTTAATTTTCCCTACATTTGTAACTTTTACCCCCGTTAGCTAGCTGACCATCTATCTACTAAATGGGATCAAGAGCTCAATAAACTCTGTTCTCTTAATCTTTCCTATTTGCATGTGTCTCCTAGAATTTTATTTTATTTTTTAATGTACAATCAATGTGTATATGTGTGTGTGTATGTGTGCATTCTTATGTGTGAATACAGATGCATGTATGATACAGTATATATGGAGGTCAGAAGACAACCTCAGGTGTTGGACCTTTCCTTTCACTTTGTTTGAAACAATATTTCATCACTGCTGCATGCACAAGGCTAACTGGCCCATGAACTTGCAAGGACACTGCCATCTCTACTTCCCATTGCTCCATAGGAATGCTGGAATGGAAGACATTCTGCTATATGTCTGGCTTATACATGGGGCCTAGAGATTTGAATTCAAATCCTCATGCTTGTACAACAAATGCTTTTTTAAAAAAATTTTTAACACATTTTATTTTTGCCTAATCATACAAGCTCAATAGATACCCTCCTCTACTCCCTCTCCCTCCCCTCCCCCCATTTTTTTCTTCCCTCTTTCAACCTCCCTCTCATCCTCCCTTCCCTTCCCTTCTCCCTGCTTCCTCCCTCTCCTCTCCCAGAGCATCCTTTTTTTTTCCCCCCTTGGAGGACGTACTCTATTTTTATTTATTTATGTATTTATTTATGTATGTATTTATTTATTTATTTAACATTTTTTATTATTATTTCCGCTCATACAAACTTAATAGGTACACCAGTTCCCTCCCTCCCTCCTCCTCCCCCCGAACCTCCTGTTCCTCCTCCTCACCCCCCTCCCTCCCCATTCCCCAGCGACTCCCCCCCAATCCCCGGAGAATCCTATAATGTGCATGCCAGACTCTCCTCTGGGCCCTCCTCTCTGATAACGTACAAAGACCTAGTGGCTTTTCCCTGAACCCTTTCCTGTGTTCCCCTTAAGCATAGAATACTACTATGGCTGTCAATTCCTTGCCTCCAAGGATCTTGGTGCCTTTAGCAAATGCTAGACTTTGTGGGGTCAATAGTGTGTGGGACATTGCATGCAAAGTCCAATTATGATTGCTTCAGCCCTAACTTGTGTGGAGTATCTCGCATATCATTACTCCTCCCATCCTTGTGCTCTTACAATCTTATCGCCCCCTCTTCCGCAAATTTCCCTGAGCTTCAGGATGGGGAGAGATTAGGCTGACCTAGTTCTAGGTGGTTGATATAGAGTCTCTGAAGTTCTGGATTATGGTTCATTGATTTTCTTTTGCAGTTTTACTGCTCCTGCAATGCCCTTCACTCCATCCTGATGGGTATTGTATTTCACCCCCTGGCCAGAGAGAAAAAGCTGTTAAACTAGAGTCTTGTTATAAGAGTATATTCAAAGGTAGATGTAATAAAAGTAGGAAACCTCAGTGAGGGAGGGGTCAATCACCCATTTGCAAAATGGTTACTTTTTATCTGCCAGACTATATGCCCTCCCCTTCTGGTGAGATCATACCCCCTTAGTTGTAAATGATCAGGAATGAACGTCTGTGAACTTAACCAGGTGTCACATTACTTACTTGTAGTCCTTGATGGAGGCCTATTTTCTCTACTGTAACAAGGTCACTTCTCTCTTTGTTTCTGGTGTGGCCCTCCAACCCCATCCCTCCTGTTCATAATCCTTGCAATTACTGTAGGTAATGCATAGATTTACCTATGAGTGTCTCAAGGTGGGCTGGGTGGGTTTGGTACTAGGAGCCACCTATTAGGGAGTACATATGGTGCTTAATTTTCTGGGTTTGGGATACTTCACTTAATATAATTGTTTCTAATGACATCCATTTCCCAGCAAATTCCAGTAATTCATCATTTTTGATGGCTGAGTAGTACTCCATTGTATAGATGTACCACAGTTTCCTTATCCACTCGTCAACTGTTGGACATTTGGGTTGATTCCATGACTTTGCTATTGTAAACAGTGCTGCTCTGAACATGGTCATGCTTGTACTATCGAAGTGAACCTCTGCTATATGGGGAGTTATTCCCAAAAGTGGAATAGCAGGGTCATATGACATTTCAATCTTTAATTTCTTTAAGAATCTCCAGATGGCTCGCCAGAATGGCTGCATGAGCCTGAATTCCCACCAGCAATGTAGGAGAGTTCCCCTCTCTCCACATCCTCTCCAGCATTTGTTGTTGTTTGCATTGTGGATTTTTGCCATCCTGACCGGGGTGAGATGATATCTCAGGGAAGTTTTGATTTGCATTTCCCTGATGGCTAAAGAAGTGGAGGATTTTTTAAGATATTTGTTAGTCATTTTAATTTCATCCCTGGTAAAATATCCTTTTATGTGGGCACTGAACCTCTCTGTGAATCCTCTACTCTAGTGAGGGTTCAGAACTCAGTGGCATAATTTGGGGCCCCTTTTGGGCTGCCTGCTAGCATGTGAACTTTATTATGGCTGTTTAACCCCTTGCCTCTAAGGATTCTACTGCCTGAATCCTTCTCCCCTGTGATCTGTGCTAGACTTTGGGGGAGTCATTGACATGTCAGCCGTTGTGCAGGTCAGGCAAAGTCCAATCACATTGTGGCTATATTATGACTGCTGCAGCTTTGACATGTGTGGAGTATCTAGCAAGTGCTTTTATAACCACTGAGCTACCTCCCCAACCCTCCTTCCTAGAATTTTAAGATTGTCAAATAAAGCTCTTCTTTCTACAGCTTAGAAATACAGTTAAAGGACAAAATCCTTTAGGAGGCAATTTGACTTAAAGTTGAATGAAATTATGAAATATTAGTATGAGATGTTGTCCTAGGAGCAAATAATCATAGTAGCTTCATGCCAGGTGTTTTTAGGTCCTAGGTTTATAACAGCACTGGGCATTGTTGCATTTTATTACACAGGAAACCAGGGCACAAAGAAACTAAGTGATTAAGTCAGTTCCCCAGGTTTAATTATGTTAATTAAGTATCAATACTACATTTCACATCTTGACTTAACTGGCATCAACACCTGTTCTTCCTCCTGCCCAGTGGTTCTCTAACTTTTTAACTTGATTAAAAAACTGCCCCCCCAATTGTTTGAAAGGCAGATTCTGTTAAATTGTGAAGAAACAGGACAGATACCCTGTAAAGTTAAAAATACACAGGTAAATTTTGGTCTTCAGTCTCAGAGGTGTTTTGTAAGCTGAAGCGCTATACGTTATATGCTACACTTTATTTGTTTAGTCTAGAAATAGTAAATTGTTTGTAAGTTGCTGGTAATCTTCAAATAAATGCTATTTTTGGCTATAGCACATCATTTTGTAATTAGTATTAAGTGCGTATCTATTTTTGCTGCTTCTGTTTCAGATAATTGAACTGAGTCAAATTATTTCAGGGGTCTTTAAAAGTACTAAAGAAAGAGATGTCAATATTTGCTTCATCAGTGAGTAGGGCAATTGCATCTGGAGAAAGGGAAGTTGACAGGAAAGGAAGTATACAAGATATTCAGTAGTGAAGCTTGGAAGCTCTATGGCAGATCTGACTGGCAGAATCTTTGGAAAAGTTTTATACACAGATATTTGCATTATTAAATTTGGAGTCAAAGGACGCAGATCGTAATTGGCTTATTTGTCTGTCTCCTTAACGTTCATAATTTCCACTTTAATAATAATTTTGATTTGAAAAATAATTTTTTTGCAGTCAAAAGTATTTACTGTTGTTGTCTGCAGACTTTAATGCTTGTATTGTGCTTTTGATTGAATTAAACACTCCACAAATTGAGGTGAAAGTGTGATGTAGTGAGACATATGGATATAAAAATGTGTTGCTTTTTTTTCAGGTTGCTATCCTCCAGAAGGACCATTTTTGGTCATAAGCCTGATGGTGGCTCCTCTTTACACTGCAATCCCAATGTCCAGCAGAGTGGACACGCAGGAAAGATGCTCAGGGTTCCCTGGGTCATGAGGCATGGTGGGTTTGATGGGTCAGTCAGTCCTGGTGAGTTATGTTTGAAGTTTACCTTAATAAAACAACTCTTGTTTTGGTTTAGACTGTTTGGGGCCACTCCTTGGTGTGTAACTCTAAGGAGGACTTAGCAAAGTTTTCTAAGGTTGAAATGTTGGGTATATAATGTTGGTTCTCCATCTTATTTGGGATACCTAATTGGACTACAGAATGACTAGGGAGTTAGTGAAGCTTGTCCCTGGGTATATTTGTGATGGAATTTCCAGAAACAAGTAGATCATGAATGCTCTGACCTGTGGATTTACCAGTGATGAAGGTTTGGTAAGCAGGTAGATAAAGGCGGGGGATGGCCTAGCTGGGAGAATAGATAAGTGGGAAAATGTTCTTTAAAGTTATATCTGTCCTGGCTCCTTTTAAAACTACTGTTTCTGTTCCCTGTCTGCTATGAGATAGCAATCTTTGCATGCTCTGTTGCAGTTACTCTGCATGGTTGCTGTTAAATCATGACCAAATGGCTTATAGGAGAACAAGGGGTTTTAATTGGGGCTGCAATGATCTGGTTACAGTCCCTTGTTCAGCTTGGCAAGAGAATGGACACCAATACCAGGAATTGAGGGGACTGGTTGAACTATGTCCACAGGCCTGTTGAGAGAACGACAATCCTTACTTGCTAAACCAGCGTGTCTAGCCAAGCATGACAAAGGATGTCAACTTTCCTAACCAGCTGCCTCTATCTTATTCACCTGTCCAGGGATTAATCCCACCTACTATGAACTGGGGCTCCCCACCCACAGGCTTGCTCAGGACCCAACTCAACCACTGATTCTCTACAAATGTGCCAAGAGCTAAACCCCCTCAGCCATCAAGTTGACACCTGTATCTAATTATGACATCCTCCTACCATTGCTGTGTTCTGCCCAAGCGAATGGGACCAAATGACCAAGGTCTCCACTCTCCGAAACTGTGAGCCAAAATAAACCTTTCTTCCCTTAAGGGGTCTCTGGTAGGTGTTCTGTCACAATGAAGAGAAAAGTAACTAATACAATACTATTTCATAAATTGAGCCTCATTACTTGTGAGAAAGTCCTGTGGAGATTATGTTTCTCATGAGTTCTGCTTTTAATTGTTCTTCTCCAGCTGCTTGCTTATATTTCAGGTGGTTGCTATCCACCCACTTCAGTCAGCAGTGTTATTAACTTGCCTTCTAGTATTTCTCCTAGATCATGCATGTAAGATGAACAATCAGAATATTCCCAAGAGCTTGAGCCCTAATCAAAGAATCTGTCTTCTGGTTCAGAGACACAGTCATGTGCTCCGGGGCTCTGATTTCCCATGCTTACAAAACTCAAGAGTTCAAGAGGAGGCCTTGTGAGTCTCAATAACATGATACTGTGTTTTACAGAATTCCCTGCCCGCCTCCCTGCTGAACAATATAGTTGAAGGAAGCCACATGTGCAGGCTTTTACCTGAATTGCAGGTTCTCCTCCTGTTTCTTGTCCAGAAAACTGAAAATGACCCAAATTAATGAGAAGTAAGACATGAGGAAGTCTGGTAGCCATGGAAACGTGGAAGGGATATGCTCTCCCCAAAGGATGCAACTTATGCTTAGATGCAACCAGAATGTGCCAGGTGGCAGCCCCAGGCAGAGGGCTACCAAATAGTGTCCTCTTGGGAGACCTTCAAATTTGAAAATAGTATAAAAGACTGTTCCAAGTTTGTGTATCCCCCACATTTGCATGTCAAAACTCTAACCCCTATGTGATGATATTTGAAATTCAACCTTTGAAAGGTGATTGGAAATAGCTCATAAGTGCAGGGCCCTCATGGAGGTATTCATGACCTTGTAAGAATAAGAAAAGAGGACAATTCCTTTCACTCTCCTTGCAGATGTGCACCGTGGGGAGATCAGGTGAAGACCAAATGAGAAAATGACCATCTACAGCCCAGAGTTGAGCCTGCGCCAAGAGCTAACCCAGCTAGCCCCCTGCTCTTGAGCTTCCCAGCCTCCAGAACTACAAGAATAGGAAGATTACTGTTTAAACCACTCAATCTATAGTGCCTTCTCTGGAACCCGGAGCCAGCTGGCAACTGTCAGACAATAAAACATGTCTGTAGGTCAGATGATTGCCTCCTTTGTTGTGAAAGAATCACTGGAAGGATAAGTCAGGGGTGGATGAATGAAAGTGAAAGGAGGAAGAACTAACAACATGGTTTGGAAGTGGCAGGTGGCAGGCAGGGCTAGTGGGTGGATTTTTCTGGATAGTGTCATTGGTGGCAATGTCTTAGTAAGACAGGAAATTGAGAAGGCTCAATTTGTTCCTTCCTTCTTTCTTTGGTCTCTCCTTCCCTCTCTCATTCATTCTTTCCTTTAACGTGTTAAGCTCTCTAAACCTGTTCCTTTCTCCTCTTTCTTTGGCCCCTCTTTCCCTCTCATTCTTTTCTTTTCTTCAATGTGTTAAGCTCCTTAAACCCGTTCCTTTCCCTTCCCCTGTGCATGGCGTCTTTGAGAATACAAAGAAAGCAGATGACTTGGCCTTTGCTTTTAGGGACTTTGGGCTGACTGGAGGTTGTGATGTGTTGATGCATTGTAAACTTTTTGCACCATCTTTTCTGTCCTTGAGCACTGGGAGTTCCACAGTTCCAATGGCTGCCTGGATGCAGACTTTAGAGAGAGGAGGTAAGTGAGTGCCTCTTTCTGGGACCCATGACACTCTCCTCCATCTCTTTTTTCTATTCAAATCTTTCCTAACTTAGATCAGAACCAACAATCTTTGCTTTATGGGCGCATGAAAGAAGAAAGAGAAAGGTCACAAAAATC
This sequence comes from Typhlomys cinereus, assembly GCA_023101885.1. NCBI lineage: Eukaryota > Metazoa > Chordata > Mammalia > Rodentia > Platacanthomyidae > Typhlomys > Typhlomys cinereus. The sequence continues at coordinate 3,690,418 of JALPQD010000076.1, forward strand.
TCATTTCAGAATCACTTATCTTTGGGCGGAAATCAAGTTAACCCAAGAGTGATCGTGAATTTGAGGATATGTTGTCATTGCTCCTATAACGTCACTCCTGGTAGCTTGTGGGGATAGGACAGAGAAAAGGCCCTCATGCCAGAGAAATGTAATATTCATGATGAGAAAAAACAAACAAATGAACAAACAAACTTCTTGAAGTTCTAAAATGCCTAAAAAGTCACATATTTGCCAAACCATCTGCTGGTTTGGTCTACTTCTTGGCTCTTTGTTCATTTACATATTCATCCACTGAGATGTTGGGCACTGGACTAGGAGCTGGGGGCACTGGTGATAGCTGTAGGCTTTGGTCAGCCATGTGATTAATGTAGGATCTTTCCAGGCTCTGGATCTGGATGTCTTAGTATCATAAAGATGAGGACTCCATGCTGCATAGGTCTGCTGAGCAGGGGAGAAGACACCTGGCATTGTCTATGTGTGAAATCACCTTAAAATCATTTTTCCAGTATCTCAGAGCTGTAAATGTATTACAAAGTTAAATGAGAGAAAAATCAGAGAACTAATTACTAAAGTCCAGAGGATTTTAGCTGAAAAACTGGAGCCTGAGAAGTAGATTTTCACCTTAGGGATATGTTGTCTCTTAGTGGGTTAAAAATAATACCCTACAAAATATATCAACTGGAACTGGCCTGAGGACTTTCTCTTTGCTGGATAGCTTACACAGTACCAAGGAATACTGTAGAGGTTTGTGGGGGGAGGGGAGAAATCATGCAAGCCCCGTCAATGGCATGAGATCTGTAAGTTGCAATATAACTCACCATGGCAACAGGTGTAATAGTGTAATAGTGGCATGGCAGCTTTCTGATTGAACTCAAGACCTGCTTGTCAGAATGGCACACATCCCTGTTACTGTAAACTAGAACAAGAACCTAAAAAAAAGGGAAGGAATAGAACAATAGGGAAGACAGCCAATAAACCTATAGATAAGAAGACAGTGCATCAAACTGCTCCGTAGGTAGCTTTTATTATACCCATAGAATGGAAACTATATAGTGGAAATCTTTGGGTCTAAAGCTGGATGGAGTGAAGGGAAATGCACATATCAGTGGGGTGGCCTGAAGATAGGTAACCTGATATACCTCGGAGGCCTGAGCCCCCACTGGACTAGACAAACCAGAGTGAATCCTGGCAGAAAGGTGGGAGGGAGTGGGAGGAAATGGCAAAAGGAAGGCAGGGGAGGGAGGGATGGGAGGAAAAAGGGGGTAAAGAGGAAAACTGGGATGAATACTCAATATGTTTGTAAATGTAGAAAAAAAATAAGAAATGTCCCTTTCATAAAAATTGATTCTGGAAAAACTGCCCTAAACAATAACAATAGCAAAAAAAAAAAAAAAAAAAAAACCAACAAAATGAAGCAAATTAAGTTGAATCCAAAGCAAATGAATTCCTCTCTGATAGAGAAGGTGGCTCCTCCTGTAAGCAAATTGAAAGAGGCTTAACTGTATAATGTTTGGTGAATTTTAAATAAAAATCCAACTAAAATACATCATTTTGGCATAGAGAAAGAAAAAAGAAAGAGATAATTTGTTCCTCAACTCTAGGCTCTGCAAAAGCACGATGTGGCTTCTGCTGCCATCTTGTAAGGCGAATGTGTTTCCCTTGGGTTGAGACCAAGCATGGACAACTTTCAGCCTGAAATGATTACCTTCTGGAAATTTCCAGTGAGTGGAAACAGTCCTGTAGAGCTGTGGATCTTGCTACCTGGATCAATAATTTTTTCTAGTTAACGTTCCTGCCAAGGAAAAGCAAGGAAGATCAAATTTCATAGACCTAAAGAACCCCTGGAAAGTGCGTGGACTCATGTGTGTAAGAATCACTTGTATGATTTATAGAAGCCCAAGCTCTCCTTGGAATAAGAATAATAGCTGACGTTTATTTATCATTTGTCATTTTGGCCACTGTGCCAAGTAATATCCAGTGATTCATTTAACTCTCATGACAACCTACGGGCAGGTGCTATTATCTTCCTTTTTTATAGATGATATAAAAAGGCTAAGTTATAGATCAATGTGTTGTTCATTTAGAAACTGAGTCAAGTTCCATATGTGTGTTCTACTTTCTTTCTTTACCTTTTTTCTCTCACTTAGTATATGCTGTCTATGTTCATAGGGTATTGTTAACTTCTTAGTCCTTTGAAGAAAACCAAATTTGAATTTAGAAGAAAGCTTTGAACTCCATGATATGAATTCATTGCATAAAACAAAACAGAACAAAACAAAGAAGATCCCTTTCCTCCCTTCCCCTCTTCTCCTCTCCTATCCTCTTCCTTCTCCTCTCTTCCTTTCCCTTCTTTCTTTTGGAAATAGGTTCTCAACTTTGCCTCGACTTTGCTGTGTAGTCAAGGAATGATCTTTCCTGCTTCTATCCCTAAAGTGCTGGGATTGCGTATGAGCCACCACACTCGGTCAATGAGGTGCTGGAGTTTGAACCCAGGTCTGTCCACTTGGTATGCAATTGCTCTGTCAACTGAAATACACCCCCAGTCCAGGAATGCATTACTTCTTGAAGGGGGACCCTCATCTTTTCTCACCCTGACATTTTTCTCTTGGGACAAAGGATTATAAGTTACAGTGGATGGACCCATTTCTTGAGTGGCAATTTATACTACTGTGTAAATCTAAACTTTAGCAATTCTCCAATGTTTACAACATATCTCTCCAAAATATTTGGCCTTCTGCAATATTGCTTCCCACGCTTAGTTCCTTACTACATGGTGGTACCATCACTTTCTTGTACTGAGGATGGTTCAGGGGCTGTTATTTGAATACATGTTTCAGCCTGTCCTTGAGAAGTATCTCAAGTCTTCTGAGCGTAGGTCAGAGACCATGCTTCCAGATGACAAGAACTAAGCTGTTCATCACAACATATTACTGCATCACCTCTGGCCATAGGTGTTGCAAACATACTGTCTTCAGAGTCTGCCTTTAAGAAAGCAAGTCTGTGATGCTTCTGGCTCTGGTTCTAATCCACTGAGTCTTTCAGAATTCATGCAGCATCTCTGAGCTTCAGAGACGGTCCTTGGTTAATTGTGAAGGCTTCACTGAATACAGGAGCAGCTTAGGAATCTTGTGAGAGGCTGTTTTATTTAGTCACGATTGACAAAATCCACCCTAGATGTGACACGTACTCCTACATGTGCTTAGGCCTCACTGAAGATGTCAGAAGCCAGTGTTCACACCAGCTGGATGAGTAGGTTTGCGTGGCAGGGGCTGTTGAAAATGACCACTATGTTGTGGTGCACTCTAAACTCCTCTCTTTTAAGTGAAGCAGAGTCAGGAGAGAATTGAGTGGCATTGGCCTTGGCTACAGTATCATGTAGTACAGCAAACGGAAGGAGAATATGGTATGTGTTAAAGGCCGACAGTATTTGCCAGATCATGTCTTTTAAAATACGTACATACATACCTACATATATATACTACACAAAGAGTTTTGACATTATCAAAAAAAGATCTAAGTACTGCAGTCTTTTATCCAGAACATCATTAAGAACTTTTCATTAAAAATTAAGATGCCTTAGAAACCATATAAAAGTTTTAAAAGGCTCTACCTTTCCACTTGGTCTTTTCCAGGGCACCTCCGGAGAGATGATAGAATTCTCCAGCACTGTGTGGAGCAATCTATACTTTGCCAAATTTGTTCTCCTCTCCTCTCATATTGGCCCAGGGAAGCCATTTACCACCTTGTTTTTGGTTATTTCAGCTGCTGTTAGGCGTTCTCATCCAAACACACCTGCACTGGTTTATGGACCCTGCCCCAAGCCAGCAGAATACTATGTGTTTGTGGCTGTGGGTCCCTTCGTCCGTGTGTGCTAGTCTCAGTCTGCACTCCCCCAGCTGTCTACAAGTTCTCTGCCTTTCATCTCTGTTCCTTTCTGAAGTGTGGACTTCAGTCCTGGATGAGTCTTATATTTCTTTGTCAGTGCAGTTCCCTATGTTTGACCTAAATGAAAACAACAGGGGTCAATTTGGGTTGTGAGTTCCAATCCATCTCCTTTCCTGGCCAACCCTCTGTTTGCTTTTCCCCTTTTTTGGGGGTGGTGGTGGTGGTGTTCTATTAACATTTTCAAGAATGTACTTTTTTCATTTCAAGAGACCCTTTGCTATTCTCTGTTTCAGGACTTTGGTTAATAAATTCTTTTCCCGCCTACCGACTCCCTTGTTGTTTCTTTACCCTGGGTGTATGTGTAATTATTTATTCCCTCAGCCCCTTGAGTAGAAGCCTCCTTCTCCTGGGTGCACTCCTTTTCTTTCTTATATTTCTCTAGTTCTAGCAACATGCTGTCTGGGCCAGGTGGTAAGGCAGTCACCCTCCTCCTCTGTTTCTGATAATCCACTGCCCTAAAATCTCCTGGAATGGGCTCAGGTCACATCTTGGTGAGTGCAAAGGTCAAGCAAGCACCACCAAGAAGTAAGAGAGGGAGACTTGAGGCAGGAATTACCTGAGGCAGGAAAGGCAAGCATTGCTTTTTTAAATCAATATCGTTTTTGAATGAAGGATACATGGAGGTTATGGATGTGCTATTGGGGGAAGTACATTGAATTAAGGATGCTAACAGCACTTTCTGACAATGGACTCCTACTGGTTGAAAGATCTGAAATGGAAGTGGTCATTTCTTATTTTCTTTTGTGTTTGTGGAAAGCCAACTGAAACTTCGAACCAGTCTGGGCACAGTGAGGAATTCTCTGGTTTACTGTGATTGTTCTTTCATTCCGGAAGCATTTTCTGTGCCCTTCCTTATAAGCAACAGTGTCCTAGTGCTGGGGATGGAAGGAGAGTGTGATCTGGCCCTGCCCTGAAGGGATCTGAGTGCTGGTGAGGACAACCAGTGAACCTCCCTATTCAGGAAGGGGGAGCTGTCAGGGAAAGGATCACCTCAAAGTGCCCGGTGATTTGAACTTTAAAGCACCCCGTTGAGGCATCCATTCACCAGACAAAGTCAGCAGGATAATATAGAGGGTCAGAAAGTTTGTGAGTGATTAGTCCTGTCCCATGACAAAGATGCAGTGAACTTGCCCTTGCGTATTTCTAGTCAGACTTGCAAAGGGAAAAGGGGATTTGAGCAGGTTATCAGCCTGAGTAGCTGGTGTATGGGGCTGGGCCAGGGAAGGGAGCAGCAAGGAGAGTCACTTAAAGATTTGTGTATGGAGACATGGCTCTTAAAGGGGCCCTGATTTTCTTTTTCTTTTTTTCCAGAGGAGAAAGCGCTTAAAGGCAAATTACACAGCCAACTAGTGAGGCAGTAAATGGTTTCACTGGGGCCAGTGCAGGACGTTTTGGCAGCCCACTTATTGGGTTTGGGACTTGCTGGCTATCAGGTACTTTTGCAACTCTCCTCACAAATGCCCATAAGGGGTGAGGGGTGGAAACACACAGCCTTTAAGTATTTTAATGTGATTTCAATTGCATTTTAATTTCTCATGAAAATTTTAATAAGGTTCTGCTTAAGGAGCCATGGGATCAAAAGCTTTCATTTCCTAGAGACTCTGGGATTTTAGTGCTTGGAGATAGATGGGTTTAACAAGATCCTGGTATATGTCTTTCAAGCAAGTACAATAAAAGGCTGCATTGGAAGGGGAAGAAAGGAAAGGTATCCACACACACATTCATCATTTTGCTCTTCTGTGCAACCAGTGATTCTGCTGTTTGGAAGTAATCACTGAACTTCTGGCGCCTTGGAGCAATACCCTTCTCATGTGATAGTTACACTGCTCCAAAGACAGTCCAGACATCTGAGCCAAACATATTTCTGTTTCATTTGCAAGAAATTGAACTGACAGATATACCTGTCTATTTTGCTTCCAAGAAAATGTCTTGCTGGAAAAGTGTGAAAATATATTATATGACAGTCGCTGAAAATGTTTCAGATGCAGCAATAAATTGATGGTAGTTTTTGGACCAGATGTGCACCATGTTTAGAATTTATTATGCTTTTCCATGTGCTTGCTCGCTCGGTGTTGAAGTAAATAAAGAAGTTTTGCCTTTCACCGAAATCCCTCATATGACTGGATAGCATTTTTTTTCCATTTGGTAAGAAGAAATTAAGGAAATTATGCAAATTGCAAAGACTTGCTCATCTCATACTGAAAGCTGTTGCCGTGGTAATCTGTAACTGGTGAAACTCCAAGAGCTTGGGGTGAAGAGGAAGACAGCTGCAAATTTCCAAGGCTTAACAGAGTAGTGTTTCCTTTACTGGTACAGAAACTGAAGAAATGTACTTTATACCTGACTGTCCATCAGGTGTGTCCAACCTGTGGTCTGTGGACCACATGTGACTAGGGATAGGTTTGCTGTGCTGCAGCCCAACACCAAATTGCAACATTATGAGGTTTTCTTTGTAATCTTGATGTACTTGTCATTTCCTGATTGCCGGATTCCTCCGCGTGAACTTCTTAGCTGGCAATGTTATATTGTAACATCCAAAGGTCAGACATACCTGTGACCTATGTCAAATCCTTCCCTTTTGATTCTATGTACTGTCGGGCCTAATAAGATATAAGGTAGTTGCAAAGCTAAAGAACATATTATTACATGTCCCTTCAAGATCTTTCTTTATGTGTGCTCCTTAAAATAGACTTCCAAGGACTGGAGAGATGGCTCACAGATTAAGAATCTGCCTCGTTAGCAGAAGGGCATGACTTTGGATCCCAAATCCCACGTAAAAACACCAGGCAGAAATAATGGGTGGCCTGTACTTCCAGCTCCGCAGTTCAGAGCCTAGGAAAACCCAGAGCAGGAGGTATATATCTAGGATGATCCCTAAAGTCATCCTTGGACCTCCACAGGCACACACGATGTCCTCTGACACACACACACACACACACACACACACACAAATAAATAAATAAATAAATAAATAAATAAATAAATAAAATTGACTTCAAGCGTTGGGAGGATCAGTGTGCTGCAGTAGGTCAGCTTTTCTTATGCTGTCTCATTTTCCATTTCAGTTCTCACAGCACATCGGTCCTGGATGGTTCCAGGACTATCCACTTGTTCCTTGCTAAATAGGAATATACTTCCAGCTTTTTGTTGATTCTGGATTTTCAAGAATTGCTGTTTATCACATCCCACATCACGGTGGGAGCTATTCTGTGGACTCAAGAGCTGGCATAGTTATGTCCCTGCCTTTGGGATATCAGTAAGACAGGGCAGAATGGCCCTGAGCTTTCCTAAGCAGAACAAGGGAAAGCTCATTTCTCTGTTTCCTCAGAAGTAGAGCTGGGTCCCATGAAGCTCAGGAATCAGGATCCAGAACCAAGAGCTGCTTGACTTGTGAGCCTACAATCTGCTCTCAACCCCTTGGTTGGCTGGCTCCAAAATCAAGATCTAACAATGAACATGAGGCTAGACCTGTTTTGAATGCAGGCTAACACAGGGACGAGGATGTGAAATATCTTATGGGTTAAAGAAGGGTCACTGTAGCCAATGGAGGCTTTCTGGAGGAGCATCTGGTCTGTGTGTCAAAGACTGGTAGGCATCATGGTACCTGCTGGGTGGGTTGCAGTCATGATAAGTTGCTTCAGAGTACCAGGCAGCACTGTAGAGCAGGGTGTGCTGGGAAAGGTGAGGATGTACAGTAGGGATGTTTGGATCCTTGTAAGAAACCATGTGTATGGGCATGTATGCATGCATGTATATACTTATGTCTGTGAGCATGCATGTACGTACAGGTATGTTTGAGCATGTATGCATTTGTGCTTGATCTGTGTGTGTGAATGTGTGCACATACATTTGTGCTTGTGTCTGTGTCATATATATATGTTTTGTGTATGTGCACAAGTGTGTCTGTGTCTGTGAAGGCTTTAGAATGTGGAGGGAAGGTGTATTTAACTGAATATTATAACATTGAGGAGGGCTCATTATGCTGAATTTTCCCTTTGTAGTCAGAAAAGGTGATATTTTAATAATGTGAATGTCATTTTGTTCCCAAAACAGGGAATGAAAGAAGTCAACCTCTTTGCTGAGTTGAAAGCATCTGAAGAGTTGTTGGCAAAATCAGCCAATTTCCTTGGATCCTCTGAGAGAAATAGGTGGAGAGGTAAGGGGGAATAGACACTGAGGCAAGGCACTATGTTCCAGCTGTTTCTCTCAGTCTCTGGAGGAAACAAGGAGGCAGAAGACTATATAAAAGCAAGAAAAATCCAGTGGGGAGGCTGGGTGAGGCCCAAGAAACAGGAGGGTTGGCTGTTTAGTAAAATCTGGGATTTAGGTGGTCTTTTCCTTCCTCAAGAAAGTGTAACTTTAAAAAAATTTATTCTGTCACAATTTCAAACACACACACACACACACACACACACACACACACACACACAACAGTACTTTGATCATATTCCCCCATTATCCTTTCTTATCCCTCTCTTCCCTCTTAACCCCTGCTTCTCAAGAGATGGCCCTCCTACTTACATTTCCGTGTGTGTGTGTGTGTGTGTGTGTGTGTGTGTGTGTGTGTGAATTAGGCTTTCTTACATGATCATGGGTTGAGGGTTTATTTACTTGAGCATAAGCAAATTAACAGTAGCTATTTTTTTCAAGACATAGAAAAACCTGAACCTAAAGCTAATTAAGTTCTTCATTTAGAACTTGTTGATACCTCTGGTTCTTCTGCTGGCCTGCAAGACAAATTTCTTTATCTTAATCATGTTGGCATCCTGGTGCCCTCATTGGACTCTCCAGAAGCCCATGTTGAACATATCACAACCAGGATCAGATAGTCAAGGGGTGTCCTGTAGATATCAGTATGAGTAGCTAAGGACTCACTTCCAATCCTGCTTCCTCAGCGCTGCTCAACCCTTAGAATTCCCACATGACTAAGACTGAACTTCGGTAACCTCAGCAGCACGGGTTGTCAACCAAGTTTGTTTATAACTTAGAAAAATGGAGACATGTTTCTTAAACATGTAAGTCTGGGGGGCACAATTCAAATGTACTTTTTCTTAGTGGAAAATGGAGATTGAACCTAGAGTTTATCTGTGCCAGGGAAACATTTTATCTCTGAGCTATATCCCCAGGTTTAAATTTGCTTCCTGTTACAATATAGAAAAATTTTACTTGATGCAGTCTGGGGTCACAGATGTACATTTCTTGTCCACCAAAGGTGAAAATGCTCTTAAACTCGGGCAAAGACAAAGAGGAATTTGTCAAAGAGAGACATAAAAAATTCCTAGAAGACAGGGCTGGAGAGGTGGCTCAGGGGTTAAGCCTCTGCCTTGCAGGCGGAAGGTCCTGAGTTCGGATTCTAGACCCCACATATAGACGCCGGGCAGAAGCGGGGGCGGCCTGCGTTTTGGTCCTGGTAGGACCGAGCCTGTGAATCCCCTCCCTGGGGCAGAGTAAACAAGGAGGAGGTGGAGGCGTCCATGGTGGTTCCCGAATTCGTCCGTGGTTCTACACACACAGACACACACACACACACATACACACATACATACACACAAGCGCACACATGCATACACGCACAATTGAATAAAAAAAAAATTCCTAGAAAACAATCAGGAAAGTATGGCTGGGTTTGAGGGGAATTCTCAAAAAGTAAAAAATGAAATTTTTTTTTTAGAATTGTCTCTATACGGGCTGGAAAGGTGGCTCAGGGGTTAAGCCTCCGCCTTGCAGGCGGAAGGTCCTGAGTTCGGATCCCAGATTCCACGTATAGACGCCAGGAGGAAGCGGGGGCGGCCTGCGCTTCTGGTCCTGGTAGGGCGGAGCCTGTGAATCCCGGGGCAGAAGGTGGAGGCGTCCATGGTGGTTCGTGAATTCGTCCGTGGTTCTACACACACAGACATACACACACACATGCGTGCACACATACATATGCACACATGCACAATTGAATAAACAATAATAAAAAAAGTTCTTCTTAAAAAAAAAAAGAATCGTCTCTATAAAGAAGTTTCATGAGTCCCTTCCTCCCACCTTTTATGTCTTACCTGTTGGACACTTTTTTCTTCCTTCATACATATGTGTGTTGTGTGTGTGTGTGCCTTTGCATGTGAGTGGGTGTACATATGTGTGTCTGTGGAGGCCCAAGGTGATATCAGGAATCATCCTCCATCTCTCTTCCACCCTAGTGCTTTGAGCCTGGGTCTCTAATTAAACCCAGAGCACTCCATTAGGGCTAGTCTGTCTAGCCAGTTTGCTCTGGGTTTTGCCTCTAGGGCTAGAATTATAGGTGACTACCACATCTACCAGACATTATTATGTGGTTTCTGGGGATCTGACTTAGGTGTTTTTTGCTCAAAAGACAAAAGCTTTAATCAATGATCTATCTCCCTAACTCTTTCCCCCTTTTTAAAAACCGATTTCATCAGTCTATCCTGGATAGAATCTGAGATGGCCCCATCCAGGCCTCATATCTATTTAGGTCTAGCATTCACTTTGCTAATGTGAGAAGATTCAGTTCAATGTCCACACAACAAGACTCTTGATTAGTTTCTCTTTTGGTCAAATGCTAGTCCAGTCATTGACTGTCTCAGAGGCTAAGTCACAGACTATTTCTGGTTACTTTTCTCACTATTGTGTCTAAAGGCCCGAGAAGATATAATATATGTAAGGAAAGTCTTATTTTGGCTCATGGTTTAAGGGAGCACAGTTCAGCATGGTGGGGAGGGCATTGAGTTTGCAGCTGGGACTCCTCCCACATGGGCAGATCAGGAAGCACAAACCAGGGAGTTGCTGCTGCTCCTATTCAGGGCAAATCTTTTTTTTTTTTAAACATTTTTTATTATTATTTCTGCTCATACAAACTTAATCTACCAAGATGCGATTCTCCCCCCCAACTTACATGTTCCACAAACAAAATATATGTTTATATGTGACTTTTTCCAAACTGCTTATTGTGGGCATCTCCTTCTATAACTCAGTATTAATCACTCATGTCTTTGGGGTTACATAGAAAACAATTTATGTTACAAAACAAAATCCTCCCTTAAAAATGTTTGCCCTGGAAGTGACGAGGGAGGAAATCACAAACTGTTATTATTTTCCCTTACATGGATCTAAATATTAACATTCCCTTAGCTTTAAAGATTATTTTTATGCCGCTCTTCTATAAACAGTTGGGTATAGTAACTCTTCTGTTGTCTTGTGTTCTGTCTGCAGCATACCCAAACAACTCAGCTAAAAGAGGAAGCAAATCAATACAACGGGTTATTTGGCATGGTATGAAGAAAATAAAGATGTTTAAATAGCTTAAAACAAGTTAAAAGAAAGCACAGCATATGGTAAATGAGTTTAAATGATTAAACCCAGCCTCAAGATCCTCAAACAGAGGAAGAAGTGGATCTCTTACTGCAACTGTATTCACTGCCTGGCTTATGGAGCATTCTTCACAGCAGCAACCAATGTGGTAGCAAGGGCAGCAGTGAAAGGAGGAGATGGAGCAGAAAGGAAGATCCACAACAATAGTTGTCATGTGACACAGTCTGTGGCACTAATGCACAGAACATTGTTCTGACTAGTCAGCTTTATGGCATCCTTAAGAGACAGCACTACCATGCCTCTATTCAGCAGAAGAGGAAAGTGCTTTTCTGATTGGCTAAGTAACTAGTGGAGGGACCTTGACTTGGAGAACAGTGATGACTGACCCTGGCGGAATGTTCTGGGGTTTCTCTTTGATCGACCCAGTTACCCCATTGAGTCCACAAGGAACCCAGGAGAAAAGCAAGGCTTGGAGGTGTGACCAGTAAAGGAAGTGGGCAGGACTGGAGTTGGGGTCTCAAAGAGTCAGGGCCGCCTTTCAGTGAGGTAGGTAGGATTTTTGGCTTGCAGGCTTGGTTTGAGCTGGTTTTTGGAACAAGAGAAGTGCTGTCAGCACAGGCTGCTGTCTTGAGGGGACCCCGGAGAGCTGGCCTTCCTGAAACTGCCTCTTCCGGAGCCATGTCCTCTGTTTCTTAGTAATGCTCACAGCTTCCCAGAGTAGAGGAGAGGCCCATCTACTTGCCTCAGGCACATTTTAGGGGTCACCAGTATGGAAGAAAATAGATTTTTAATGAAAGGAAATAATCTCTTATGTTAGCTTTATTTTTAATTTATACTGAGTTTATGTGTTTTCATTACCCATTGCCTATCCCCACCCCATCTCCCCTCCAGCCCATTTCCCTCCTTTTCTCACATCTCCTACATGTGCGACTCATTGAGTCCCATCTAGCTAGTTCCTTCATACCTACAGGGGGCAAAGGTCCACCAGCGGGTGAACTGTAGAGTGTAGAGGTTCCCCTCTTTCTTGTCCAACATGGGTCCCATGCAGTTCTTCAAGGTCATGTTCTGTCTCATGGAATCCATTCCTGTTCCATGGAAAAAGTATTGCTAGGCCAGTTGTTGTAGAGGTCTAATGGAAATGGATAGCATTGCATTGAATTCTTGTGTATGACAGCCCTGATATGAACAGAAGCTGCTGTCTGACACTACCTCTCCCCATCATATGGCACTTACATTCTTCTTACTGCCTCCTCTTCTGCAAGGAAGAAATATTTTTTAATGTAATATGTGCATATGTGCGTGTATGTGTGTGTGTGCACGCGTATGTGGATGACAGCAGTTGATGTCAAGAATTATTCTCTCTTGTTCTTCCACCTCATTCTTTTTGAGATGGGCTCCCCAATCAAACCCAGAGCTGGGGGTCAGTTTGCTGTGAAGATTCCCAGTCTCTATCTTCAGAGGCTGGAATCACAGGCTGCCATATTCTCCCAACATTTTACATGTGATCTGGAGATTTGAACTCCAGGCCTTTTGTTTGAATGGCAAGCACTTCAACTGCTGAGCCATCTCTCCAGCCTAGAAATAATGTTTGAACACAGCATTTAAAATAAGTGAATATTAAGTTTTTTAAAAAGTTTTAAAATTAAAATAAATTTCAAAAAACCCCACTTGAACAAAAATATGAACATTTAAAATACAGAATCTGAATGATATGAGGTGACCTTGTTTGCACTGTTGGGTAGAGACTTGCACGGGAAGAGTCCAGGGTTGTCCACTCTACCCACAGGACTTATTGGGCCGTTTACTCCTGCTGTCCATGGACACCGCTGCCCACTGGCCTCCCTCAGGGACTCCATGAAGCTTGAGGAATCTGACCGATGCTCCCGTAGTTATTACATCATCCAAATAATACTTCTTCATTTGCTGCTGTGCTTTAAAAATGAGGACGACATTTTTCAGTGATACTTTGAAAACATGAAACCTCTCTTTCCTTCTGTACTTTCTCCCCTTCCAAAACCAAGAGTAGTTTAGACAGAAAACATCAATACCATTTCAGTTTTAGAGCTGAGCTCTGGATCTCTCTGGTTTCTCTTTCCTTATTTACATTTGAGGTGTCAGCTTAAGAAACCCTGGCTCCCCTCTGGGCACTATAGCTAGGACACATGTGTCTTACCACTTTCCTCCAAGGGCACAGTGGAATTGTCCAGTCGTTGCGACCTCAGGCTCTGAGGACTCCACTCAGCAGTCTTAGTGCTAAGTACAAATATAGCTGCTTCCCACCCCAAAAGACATTTCATTTATTATTTTAAAAATATTTTCTTTGGGCTCCTTTAATCCTTGGGGAGCTTTACTTGATGAATAGCAAATAAGTTCACTAACCAGACTGTTGTTATAAATATCCATGGCATTAATTCAAACCATTTGCATCGGAAACTTTTTTTTTTGGAGGAAAAGGGGTGGCTGACCTCACCTCAAGATTTGGGACATGATTTTTTTCCTTAAAATAACTACAACATCCATCATTTTTTTCCCTGCTGGTGTGTCAATTTTTTAATGAGAGGCTGGGTCCCTTCAGAACCTTCAGTCTCCATAGTAACACCCCGGTGTGTTTATTCTGGCTTACTGAAATAAAACACTGAGGAAAAGGTCAGTGACTCACTTTTGATTGGGGGTTTCTCCAATTAGAGAATATTTAAAATTTGACATCGACATAAAGATACTATGCATGTCAAAATAATATCCGTGGCACACATTTTAAATGAATAAATTAGAAAACACTTAGGGAGATGTTTCCAAACCGGACTCTTTCTTATTTATTTATTTATATTTTACAGGTGCAGGTGTTTTGAGATTATTATTGTTTTCATCCATGTATAACCTTTGATTCCTTCCCGGGTACCTGGGTTTGAGTAATGCATTATGTAATGGATTACAGTGTCTGGCATGGCCAATGCAGCTCTTGGGTGTGCCTCTAGACTTATGGCAGATGCAGCTAAGCTGAGCTAGTATAGGAAGTCTTCCTCAGGGGGCCATTGAATAGCCAGGAGGGGCAGACACTTGACTTGGACACCAGAGCTCCTGTGCCTTCCATCTTTGCACTCTGGGATGGCAGCTTTTTCTTGGGGTGTTTGATCTAGTTGATTTTGCATTTGTTTTTCTTCCTGGGGCCAGGAAGATGGCTCAGTGGTTAAAGAGTTTGCTCTTCAAGTCAAAGGGAAGGGAGGGGGGAATGGCACGGGGGTCCAGCTGTAATTCCAGCAGAGCCTGGGAATCTTCCAAGCTGGCTGGTCTGACTAGCCCTAATGGGGCATGCTGGGTTTAATTAGAGACCCAAGCTCAAAGCAACAAGGTGGAAGAGCAATGGGGGATGATTCCCGACATCATCCCCAGGCCTCCTCATGCGCACACACCTGCATATGTACATGTGGGTTCACCCACAGGCAAATATGCATACATGCATATGAAAAGGAAGAAGGGAAAAGGAGAGAGCATGTCTGCAGGGTGACCATCACCAAAAGCAGAAGACACATCAGTGCTAGCTGCTGTGATTCCTTTTTTTGCCGACACTGTGCTGAGCAGTGTGGCTTTTGGACCAAGTTCCTTTGCTCTCATGGGATGTTCCAGGGAAAGGGAAGACTTTGAGTGGCAAGTGAAGTTTCCTCTTTAGATGAGGAATCTGTTCCAGCAGTAGGCAGATGCACCCTTCTCCAAGGAGCAGTGTCCCCCCTCAAGGCTCTCCAGAGCATGTCTGAGAGCTGGGGCCTGCTTCCTGTTGAGTCCAAGCTAGTCTGGATCAGTGCCCAGGACCTATGACCAAGCTCAGGAGAACAGCCTGTCCCGTATGCCCCATCTGGTCAAACTCTGATTAGAGTTTATTTAAATAAAGTGAGATGCAGAATCGCCTGGTGACACTAGAAGTCCTCAGCCTCCTGGGAACTCTGCATTGTTGTAGAACTGAAAATAATTCCCTGAGGCAAGATGATCTTGGGAACAGTTGGGGGGGGGGCGCTTGCAGAGAGACTGAAGAACCAAGTTGAGTATCTAAGACCTAGATAGGATTCTGCACAATCATTCCAGGTACTTTGCTGAGTAGTCTCAGAAAATCTATTTTTTTTTTTCAATTTGTCTTCTTAAACCAGACCTTAGAAGCCAGGCCTTCCTCAGAGAACTTCACTCAGTCAGTTAATTACAACTATTTATATTGTGGTGTCAAACTCACTGCCAGGTCACCTGGGAACAGGAATGACACAATTCTCTCCTGGATCTGACCTTTTGGTTTGGATAGACCAAGTGTGAATGAGTGAAAACAGAAAGATTATCACTGTAAAATACTCAACACTATGAAGGGGGCAATCATGTGTTAGACAGTGTTTGTCAGTCTTCTCCATCTTTGCCCCCAGGGGAAGATGTGGTTGGAAACGTGCTTTAATAAAGCTCGTGTTGCCTCAGTCCAGCCCCCACAGGCCATGTGTTCATCACTCAAACGCCCATTGGACTATCAAACCCAAGATTAAAATTTGTTTCATTGCCTGGCATGTAATCAAAGAGACCTGAGTTCAGAGGCTTAGATCCTCACATGGAATGCTGGCTGAGTGTGGTAGCCTTAAAAGACAGAGGTATAGAATCTTCAGAGCAAGTTGGCTAGCAAAATCAACCCTGTCAGCAAGCTCTGGGTTACTGGAGATCCTGTTTAAAAAATAGTGGTAGAAGAGCAATGACGGATGATTCCCAATATTGACCTTAAAGATCTCCACACATGTGTATACACATGAATATACACTCATATTGCATATGCATCCCTATGCATGTGAATATATGTTCCACAATGCATTCCCACACACATACAAATAGAAATAGAAAATGTCAGAATGAAACCTATTACTTTGTATCTTAAACTAAGAAAAAAATAAAATTTGCTTCATCACTTCCCCATCTTTTTTTTTGTGGTGCTAAAGATGAAACCCGTGGTCTTGTACTTACTAAGCAAGCACTCTACAACTGATCCATATTCTCAGCTCTCTTCCTCTCTTCTAATTATGGGAAAGAACATTTAATAAACATACTATAGTTACTGCCATTTCGTGTCTCTGATGTCTTCCCATACAACTCTTCCCTTCCCATAGCTTCTGCTTATTCATTCATCCAGTTATTGTTTTGTCAGTCAGAAGCAACAGTGTAATGGTCCCAGATGGCAGGGCACAGGTAGAGTACCTGACTATGTTATCACTCATATCAGCCAGCTTTCTGCCACTGTGACAAGGTCCCCCAGAGAGAAAGCCACCTAAAAGAGGAAAGGGTCATGCAGACTCACAGTTTCAGAAGTTTCAGTCTGTTGTCACCTGGCGCCGTCACTGTGGGCTTGTGGAGAAGAGTACATGGAGGAACAAAGCTGCTCACCTCGAGGCAGCTGGGAAGCAGATGAACAAGCGCAAGATTGTTCCCTTCCAAGGCGTGTCCCAACCAGGCACTCCCCATCTTACTCAGCTATGTACTCGCTAGTGGATTGGTCTGTAATGAGTAGCGCCTTGAAGAGCCAGTCACTTCTCAGCAGCATCACATGAGCTTTGGGGACATTTTATATTCAGGCCATGACATCGTGAATTCAAACAAATCTTTAGAGAGGTAGGTGCTATTACAGATGAAAGTGGGAGAAACTGAGACATGACATGCTTGCTGGCTGAATTTTCGTAGCACAGTTTTCACGAGCAAATGCCTTTTGTTTCATGGCTTTCTCGTTAGCTAGAATTTTGCAAGTGACGTTGCCGACCTTGCCCAGATAATGAGTATGAAAGTTCACTAGTGACCCAGAGAATGAAGAGAAAAAACAGACCAACCAACCATGAATGAATGAAGGTTAATGATAACCTTGAAGACTGTAATGGGGAAAAGTCTGCTTTTGATGTGAAGATCATATGAAGGGATCTTTGTGTTGCACTGGCTGAATTTGCATGCAAAGCATACAGAGAACTCCCACCCACTTTGACTAAGGATCATAAGAAGACATCTGGGAAAAGCAACTTCCAAGCTCCTCTCTGTGATGATAAGGGATGTGTGTGTGTGTGTGTGTGTGTGTGTGTGTGTGTGTGTGTACCAAAGGGCTTTTGAGTGTGTGTGCCTGTGGAGACCCAGGGTGACTTCAGGAATCATCCTTGATGGCTCTACCTCCTTACTGCCTTGCTGTATGTTCCAGACTCTACGTTCCAGGGATTTGCAGGCTACCACCATTTCCTCCCGGCATTTTACATGGGATGTAGAGATCTAAACTCAAGCCCTTTTGATTGCAAAGCAAAGATTTTAACCCTGAGCCATCTCCACAGCCCAATTTTTAAAAAAATTTTTTTTTATTCAATAGTGCGTGTGTGCGTGTGTGTCTGTGTGTGTGTAGAACCACGGACGAATTCGGGAACCACCATGGACACCTCTACTTCCTCTGCCCCGGGATTCACAGGCTCCGCCCTACTAGGACCAGAAACGCAGGCCGCCCCGCTTCCACCTGGCGTTTAGACGTGGGATCTGGGATCCGAACTCAGGACCTTCTGCCTGCAAGGCAGAGGCTTAACCCCTGAGCCACCTCTCCAGCCCCCAATTTTTTTTTTGACAAAGTACACACTTATCACTAGGGTATAATTAAGCACATCTTGATTTTGCAGATCTGGGGAAAGGTCTGAGAATCTTCATTTCTAACAGATTCTAAAGTTGATTCCCTCGATTACATTTTGAGTGTCAAGGATATGCCTAGAAACAGAGGCTCGTATGCAGGGAGCTGTCGGAGGCTCACTGGTATGGTCCCAGGGTAACAGGATATTGATATAGGAGGATGGGAACCAAAGCCAGCACTACTGCCTTTTAGGGTTTAAGCAAGACACTTGAAGTTTCTCAGCCTTTTTCTCTCTGTAGAATGTAGTGCGCACCTTCCTGGAACATGAAAGGAATCTTTCATGGAATGTGAGTTTATAATTGGGTACATCAGTTGGCATCTACTGGGCGATGTGCTGGTCTCATCAGTCTGGCTATCTTGTGTGGAGGTCTCAGGTCTTTATTTACTTCTGCTTTCTTGAAGGGTAAAGGGAGCCTCTTCATCCCTCATAGATGTTTTCAGTGCTCCTGGATCTTAGCTAGTGCCCTCTGACCCTGGAGAACAGTGACCCTGCAAAGGAGCAGCTCACAGCCCTGGAATCCCACCCTGAGATCACAGAGGGTGAGTGTGCAGCACAGGTTGTCTCCTGAGCTTCCAGTCACTCTACGCCCCCATATTCTCAGAATTGCCTTCTCTACCTGCTTTCGAGTCTGGTACGTACACCGTGAAGAGTGTCCAGAGATGTGGGTTTCATTTTACAGACCCGTGAGTGGTTAGAGATAGAGAGGAACTAAGAAACAACCAAAAGCAGACAAAGGGAATTTCACTTGCCAAGTTCAAAAGTGGAGGCCGGGCGAAGCAGAAGCCAGAATGTTTGCACAGCTGACATACAGCAGGGTGAGCAGTCCTCGGGCTATGCTTTGCTGAATATTCTGCAGTCTTCTTCCTCCCACTGCTGAAAGTCTAGTGATGTCAGATGCGGTCCAGGGCTTGTAGTTTTGGGTGCTAAGGACTTCTGGCTGGAATCCTAAGTGCCTCTGGGAGACCGAACTAAACAGGAACTTAGGGGAGCTAATCCCCGAATCTCCCATGGGGGATGGGGCTGCTCTCATAGAAGCTTTGCTGTTGAGTTCCCAGGCCTGTGAGCAGAAATTCTAGTTTGTGAGTAATTTAAGTGCTAATTTTTTTTTCCATTGAGACTTTTTCCTCCCATGGAACTGTTCAAACTTTTTTTTTTCACAACTAAAGTACAAAAGCAGACTGTCCGTTACTCCTGATCTAGGGACAAGCTCACGGGAATGTTGGGGGGAGGAGAGTCCACTCAATAGTCATTCAGGATCGTCATGGGAAACTATTAATAAAACCTAAAGTTATCCCATGGCCACACTAGGGGACCCTGAATTTTATTCTAAGTGTCTTTAGGACATGCTCTAACTTGGGCCTAATGGAAGGCAAGGGTGGAAACCTGCAGGTTGGAGCACAGCTTCAAACAGAGGGCATGACTGAATGACTATTGAGTGGACTCTCCTCCCCCCAACATTCCCGTGAGCTTGTCCCTTGATCAGGAGTAACGGAAAGTCTGCTTTTGTACTTTAGTTGTGAAGAAAAAAGTTTTCTGTTCACACTGAAATTATCCTGAGTGCTCTGCCTCTATTTTCTTTCTGGAAGCAGGATCAATTGCTCTTGATATTAAAGGACATTAGAGAATTTCATTTCCAGTATGCTGCGATGCTGGAGGATGCTGGGGACGATTCCTGCAATGTCTCACTGTCCGTCCTCCTTTCCCTTCTCTTTTCCTGAGGTGCCTGGAGGTATCACTCTGTCTTCCTGCTCTCCCTTGTCATTACAGTGTTCCAGAACTGCATGTCCTCCCCTCCTTTTCTCTTTCCATCTGTGAATCAAAACTTTCCACTCATCTTCCAAAGTAATCTTTGTAGCAATTATATCTGTAAACATCCCTCTTGGGGACATTTTGTGTTTTGTTGGAAATGGCCCAGAAGTTATGATGGATGAATTTGGAATTGTCATTCAGTAGTCCTTGGTAATATTTTATTAGGTACATGATGGACCTGGGGAGACTTGTTGGGACTTGTATGTTCTGTGCCTCTTTTAGCTTCATCGTCAGAATGCTTGGGACTCTTATGCATGACTTCATTGCTCCTGAATGTAGGTTTCATACATCTGGTTGCTTGGCTGTTTCCAGAAAGTAGGGGTAATAGTTCCATTAATGTATCATCTTTTCCATGATTAGAAAAGAAACCTGAGAGTGCTCTCCTTGCACATTTGGAGATGTAGTTTCCTCCAACACCTGTTCTCTCAAGTCATGAGATGTTTGAAAATAACCACACAAATTCCTGTGTCTGAGCCTGTCTTTCCGATTCCTCCTAGAGCAACATAAATTTTTGCTAGCATAAGCTAATGTCAGCATGTACCTACCTTCCACCTCTGCCTGCAGATTCATGCACAGTACATAATTATTGATTCAGATTAGCTACAGATTCAGAATCTGTAGCTAATCAATAGATGAGAAAATAGATTTTAAACAAATTCCTAATGTGACATCATTGTTAAGGACTGGGATTTTTTTCTGTCTCAACACTTATCTATGGTGCTATGCTTTGGAGGATTTAAGAAATTCAAGGATGGATTCTACTTTACAACTTCCTGGTTCCCTTGAATAACATCTTGTTTTTCATTAGTGTCTTTTTAAATGACGAATATAGATAGAGTATTCTTTTGAAAGCTTGTTTCTATCTCAGGATGCTAGCTCTGCTTGCTAAAGAATTCATCATTTCTCTCTCTTCATGAGTTGTCAGTTTTAGGACATGTTCTGAGTACTAGTAATATTCTACATTTGTGATATGTAAATTATAGAAGTTGCCTCACTCATTTTATTTGATTGAAATGTCTTGATACTACTCTGAATTTTTTGTATGATTGTATAGTGGCTATTTGAAGGCTTTTCATGAACAGTGCCCAAGTCTCCTTCTGTGAGATTTTAAAAATTTGCATATGTTAAGCACTGAATGTGTTTAGTTCTCCATATCTATGCAACACATCTATGCCTGGCCTTATCCTAGCATTATTGATTTTTAAGATCTTCTCTAGTCTACATCAAAGAAACCGATATTGTCATTTATGATGATAAAATTGTAAGAATGGTGTCATCCCTTTAGCTTGAATCTTCTCGATGACTAAAGAAGTCAATTTTTTATTGTCGTTTCCACTTTTTTCCTTAAAATAGTTAAAATTCAAGATATGCTAATAAGCATTTTAAATGACATACATGATCTTACCAATGCATACTTTCATTATCATTCTCTTTGTATTCCAAGATGCCTTTAAAACAGTGTTCAGTGCATCTCTGGATATGTTGCCCATTTTTATATAATCTTCATATAATATGCATATATACAAGTTGACACATTCATGATACTTACACTCATTGTTTTCAGAAACTTTTTTATGATAGTAGCATTAGTTTATGCTTTTGTGTATCTTTCTTTTCTAATGCTTCAATACCTCACTTGAAATTCTCAGTTATCTTACAAGGATGGCCAACCTTTTGACATTGTGACATCATCTACAAATTAGTTGGGCCAAATTCACAACTACCTTGGTATGGAAATGTGGGCCACAGGTTGGCATACGTGCTTCTAGAACAAACTTCTAGGACAAATTAGTCTATGTTAGCATAGACCAATTGTGCAAATAACATGTTTTTTGTTTTCATACATGAATGACATACTTCTAATCCACCATTGTCTGGAGGTCATCTAAGTTATCAAATTGATTCTTTGTAAAGAATGAGCTTTTAAAAAGACTTTTTCTGATTACTATTTCTTTGGCTATTGGTATTTCTTCTCGTATAATTGGTATCAATACCTCAAGTAATACTGTCTCATAAATGTCTTTACAAATGATTGCATTGTGGAATGTCTATGACTGTTATTGCTGCATAGAACTAAATATAACTGTTGCAGTTTGTCTGCATGGTTGCTGATAAATGACTATCAAATGATTTAAGGGAACAAAGGGTTTATTTCCTTATGACAATCTGGTTACAGTTCTCAGTCCAGCTTGACAGGAGAGCACGCACCAACACCAGTGCCGAGGGAGCTGGCCACACTATCACCACATAACGGCTGAGAGATGGACAATCCTTACATGCCAGACCAGCATGTCTGGTCAAGTATACAGAAGGATGCCAACTCTCTCAACCAACTCTCTGTCATTTATTCCAGGGCCTAGTCCCACTCACCATGGGCTGGATCTTTCCCATCAGCTAGACAATCTCTTGTAGGTTTGCTCTGGGCTTAATTCAACCATTAATCTCTACAAATGTGCCCAGAGCTCAAACTCTTAACAGTCAAGTTGACATCTGTGCCTAACTATGACAACGACTATGTGTTTAAATGTAAGAAATGATGTCAGTTTGCTTACCTCAGTGGTTAATCCACCTTGTGTACACAAAGGTATCTGAGAATATGTTTCTTAATCTATTCTATCCAGTATGGGGTGTTTCAAATCTCTAATTTTTGTTAGTCTGACAGATTTAAAGTGATAATCCCACTATTACTAGAATTTGCATATCTATAGTTACATGAGTTTCATGTTTTCATTTATTTATTGGCCACTGATTTACTTATCTATAATTGACTCACCCACTATTTAATTGGATTACTTGTCTCTTGTTTATTTGCAAGAGCTGTTCTGTTAGTATAAATTAAACTGTCATTTATCATCTGTACTATCCATGTTTTGACCTTTGTCTTGGCTTATGCTGTCTATTACTATACAAAGTGGCTTAATTTGATAAGGGCAAATATAGCCAGCCTTAGCTTTTATGTTTCTAACCATCGTTAAGAAGTCACAAATACTTAAGGACAGTGAGAACTGAGATTTTTTTTTTTGCATGTTCTTGATTTTGTAACTGAAGATTTTAATTCAGCTGAAACTTATTTTCATATTTGTTATAAGAACCAGACCATTTTTAATTGCTTCCACATGACTATCAAGAATTTTAGAAGCAATTATATGTTGAATAGTACATTTCATTTGCCTATTGAAGATACATTACCCTCACAATATATTAAATTCTTTATTCTATATTATAATATACTTTATTATATTATATACCTTAACTGTTTCTACTTGATTACATGGCTTTATATTCTACCATTTCATAGGGAAATATTTCTATATTACTTTTCATGCTCTTCTTTGGCATATTATCTTTTATTTACAAATTGTAAACAAATTACCCAATTAAAAAATTTGAACTACTAAATGAAATTGCATTTATTTGTACACTGACTTTTGGAGACATGAAATTGTGGTATTTATTTCTTCTCATTCAAGAGTACAGCATGCACTTTCACTTTTTCAGATTTTGCATTACATGTTTTAATAAGACTATGTGGATTCTGCACCTTTCCGTGAAATTATTTATTTATTTTTTACGTTTGTTTCTACAAAAGAAGTCCCTTGGAAATTTGTTGGGTGTACAGTATTTTGTATAATCAAGGGGAGAAATGACATTCTGACAATATTGAGTCATCTAAACTATTGTTACATTTATCTAAGAGATGTTTATTGAGATAATGAAAAGGTACTATCTCTGTTAAAGTGAAAGCTGGTTAATAGAGTTTTATTTTTTCATCCATGTAATGTCTAAACTTAATTTTCTTTCAATAGACCTTTTATAAGTTCCAATTCATGGCTTGTAATTATATAAACTTCCCTTAACTTTTTCAGCAGTGTTTGATATTTTTGTTCATGGGTTTTATACTTTTATACACAAGTATTTTATACTTTATGCCACTGTCAATATTTTAAAATTCAGTTTCTCAGTGCCCATATAAAATTGACTTTTTATATACTGATTCGATATTCTTCATCTTGCTAAATTTCTTTCTGGCTTTATTGATTTTTTTGTAGACTCTGTTGGATTTTCTATGTAGAAAATAATGAAATATATGAACAACAAAAGTCATGCTTCTTCCTTTCTTATCATGGTGACTTTGAGAGAGTAAAGAATTGTTTTGATTCTTGTAAAATATTAGGAGGATTCACCAGTGGAAATACTTGGGCCAAGAGCTTTCTTTATGGGGAGAATTTTTTTAAATCTATAAATTTAACTTTAGAAAGATTTCAGTTTATCTTTTCTTTTGTCAAGTCAGCTTTGATAATTTGTTCAAGTGACTGAATTTCTTTGCCTTAAGTTTGCTTACACTATTCTCTTACTGTCACTTTAGATTGTAAAATCAAAGTGAGGTCATTTTTCTTCTTTCTGACACTGCTAATTTGTTACGGTATGATTCTTACGAAAAACACAAAGTTTAGTTTTGTTCTTTTACCCAATGCAATAATGCCTGCTTTGAATTAATGTGTTAGGCACTTACTTATCATTATGTTAGTGTGTTGCATGGTGTGTGTGTGTGTGTGTGTGTGTGTTTATTTACACATGGAGGCTCATATATTTGTGCAGTGTGTGATTATGTGCATGTAGTAGCATTAAGTTGATGTCAAATGACTTCTATTAGTTTCCACATTACTTATAGAGGCAGGATTTTTTACCGAATGGATCCCCTGTTTCTACCCCCTCCAACTTGGGTTCTGGGGATCTGAACTCTGGTCCTCGTGCTTGCATGACAAGCATTTTATCCACTGAGCCACTTCCCAAGTTCCATTACTTTTAATATGATGACTGATGTAATTACACTTATGTCTATCAAATTTATGTTTATTTTCTTGTTGAAAATCTGTTTTTTATTCCTTATTTTGACCTTTAACCAGTTTCTGGGTATTAAAAGTTATGTCTATTAAAAAACAGATCTTTATTTTCATGCTGAATCCGAAGCTCACCCTTTGTCCCTGGCTAGATCTCAGCCATGGCTTGAGGACATTTTCCTGTTTCATTTGCTCTTTTATTTTTCTTTATACACTTTTCCCAGTGTTTCTGGTTTCTCACAGGCTGGGGTGGAAGAAGCTAGGTATGAGTAAGACAGGCCTTGAAAGTATTCTTTTCCAATAGTAGCAACCTATTGTCTGATAGTTATAGAAATCTCGAGGATTCAGCCCACAGAGAGCTTTAGGTATTGAAAAATAGACCCTGCTACTGGTCCATTTAAAAATACCACATGCGTGCTAGACTAGAGTACTGGAGGCAATGTGTGTGAGAAATTAGTGCACAGCTGCTGTCTTTACTGGACTGGGCATCAGGAATTCATTTATCCATCAGTCCTCCATTAAGATAATGAGAACCAAGACACAATGTCTATTAAAATAGCGAGAGAAGCTCTGATAACAAAAATTTTTAAAATGTCCAAAATTCACACCCTTTCAATAGATACTTCTTTTCCAAGTCATGAATTACAGCTTTTTCCTGTGATCCTGTCATTGTGGTTCTGTTGGCTTTGGCCTGGGGTTTCTAAGGTTGTCATGACCTCTGACATGAAGCCAGTATTGCTTCAGAAGATTGACTGAGGGGCAGGTCAGTGCATACCATTTCTACTCATCTTCCTAGAGGTGAGGTGTAGGAAAGGGTAGGAAACATATTGTAGATGTGCAGCCAAGAAGAACAGAAAAAGTTGTATGGAAAACTAGCTAGTTTTAAAAATGTAGGGAGAATTCCTTGCTTTAGGACTTTGTAGATTTGTTGCAATTTAAACTGTGATCATGGCTTCTCATACCTGCTTTCTGTGGCATGTCATATAGCTATGTCACTTGCTCCCTCAGTAAAGTCATTTCTCTACAGTGGAGATGGGGCAGGTCACAGCAACATCAAAGGTTTCCAAAGCTGCTAAGCTTAAAATACTGTGTAGTGAGGGCTGGAGAGGTGGCTCAGGGGTTAAGCCTCTGCCTTGCAGGAGGAAGGTCTGAGTTCGGATCCTAGACTCCACGTATAGACGCCGGGCAGAAATGGGGGCGGCCTGCATTTCTGGTCCTGGTAAGGCAGAGTAAACAAGGAGGAGGTGGAGGCGGTCCATGGTGGTTCCTGAATTCATCCGTGGTTACACACACACACACACACACACACACACACACACGCACGCACGCACGCACGCACGCACGTGCACGCACACACATGCACGCACACATGCACAATTGAATAAATAATAATAAAAAATTTAAAATACTGTGTAGTGAAAAATTGAAACAGAAAAAAAAGTTTTAATAAAATATCTGTTGAAGTCACACAGCAGTCTTTGTACTTTGTGCCGAGGGATTTTCTTCAAAAATTGACTCTTGAATGTTCTTTCACAGATTTTGTTATTTAAAAATAAGAATTTAAAATTTATTTTTTGTGATTTTTGACTTCAGACGAAAGGTATTTGTATAAAGAATCACTAAAGTGCTTGTATACATGTCTCAACAGTAAACATTTTTCTTACAGATCTGTCTTTTGGAGTCATGAGGTACACAGAGCCAAGAGACTTAAATTCACTATTAGTTTAATAGTTTTGACCCTGCACTAAAGGATTTGATGAAGTTATGCCTTGCATGTCTTGGAGTCATTAGTTTGACACTAAGTGGTCAGGCTGCTTATGTTGTATGACCATTGTTTCGGAGTTGTCCTTCCATAAAACAACCAAGTTCACACTAAGACTTGAAGAGCTATGAGAAAACTGCTCATGGAAAGGCAGCATTTAGAGACTGGTTCCTGGGTGATCTTATGTAATAGATCTAATTCTCAATACCAATTTACTTACCCAGGATCCTGATGCAATGAGAGATATCTATTTTCAAGCATGGCTGTAGACTTGCTTTGTATGTTAACCCAACCAGTGTTTAGTAATCCACTATAATCTTAATGTATATACTTTATTATTGAATATTTTTACTTACTGATTTTGGGTTCTAAGAATGTCTCAGATTTTAAATGTACTGTCCTCAGTAGAGATTTTTTTAAATCATATGTGCAGAAGCCAAGATTACTAGCTTCTTTAATTTGACAATGAATTGCTGCCAGTGTATGACATGTGTGATATGTCTAGAATTACAGATATCTATCAAGTGATTTTTAATGATAAGGTGTCTATATTCTGGCCAAAAGGAGGATAACCAAATTAAGTAAATTGTGTCATTATTTTAGAAAACTAAGTTCTATGGAGAAAAATGATTGTGTCATCTTGAATAGGATAGTTGTGGAATGTCATTGATTACATACGTTTGATCAGAATTTAAAGACATCAGGTGAAGAAAACTCTAGACAAGAATAAGAGGTACAAGAAAACCTGTTCAGCAGATGAATTTGAGGAATGTCAAAGAACCAGAAAAAAACATGACAGGACATAAGTTTAGAGAAACTGATTATAAGTATGGGAGAAGCAGGCACCAGTATAAAGAAGATCCTAACCAGGAACAAATCCTGAATATTATGGTCAACTGAAGAAAGTGTATCATGGAAGAGAGAGATGGACTGTGTCAAAAGATGGTACGGAGTCATGCAAGGCACTTGCATGACTAAGAAATGCGTCACATTGACTTGAGATTTAAATTGAGAAGTCGTTGGCTCTATAGTAAGTGGGAAAAGAGAAACTGTTAATATTGTTTTGAGAAGTTTTGTTGCAGCAACTAGTAGATTCAGAATATTTTCTTGTTTCTTTTTTCTTCCTTCCTTCCTCTCTCCTTCTCTCCCTCTCTCCCTCTCTCCCTCTCTCCCTCTCTCCTTCTCTCCTTCCCTCCTTCTCTCCCTCCCTCCTTCTCTCTCTCTCCTTCTCTCTCTCCCTCCTTCTCTCTCTTTCTCTCTCTCTCTCTTTCTTTCTTTCTTTCTTTCTTTCTTTCTTTCTTTCTTTCTTTCTTTCTTTCTTTCTTTCTTTCTTTCTTTCTTTCTTTCCTTTCTTTCTCTCTCTCTTTCTTTTAACATTTTCTTTATTATTATTATTTCCGCTCATACAAACTTAACAGGCACACCGGTCCCCTCCCTCCCTCCACCTCCCCTGGCCCCCCTTCTCTCCCTTCCCCTCCCTCCCCTAACTAGTGTGGAGAATCTTGCATATCATTGCTCCTCCCATCCTTGTGCTCTTACACTCTTACCACCCCTCTTCTGCAAATTTCCCTGAGCTTCAGGATGGGGAGAGATTAGGCTGGCCCAGTTCCAGGTGGTTGATATAGAATCTGATGTTCTGAATTATGGTTTGCTGATTTTTTTTTTTTTTTTTGGTTTTGCTGCTCCTGCAATGCCCTTGGCTCCATCCTGATGGGTATTGGATGTCACCCCCTGGCCAGAGATAAAAACCTGTTAAATTAGAGTCTTGTTATAAGAGTATATTCAAAGGTAGATGGAATAAAAGTAGGAGACCATGGTGACGGGGGGGGGGGGGCTCAGTCTCTCATTTGCAAAATGGTTACTTTCTATCTGTCAGACTATATGCCCTCCCCTTCTGGTGGGATCACACCCCCTCAGTTGTAAATGATCAGGAAGGAAAGTCTGTGAACTTAAACAGATGTCTCATTACTTACTTGCAGTCCTTGATGGTGGCCTATTTTCTCTGCTGTAACATGGTCCCCTCTCTCCCTTTTTCTGTTGGGGCCCTCCTTCCCCATCCCTCCTGTTTATAATCTTTACAATTACTGTAGGTATTACAGAGATTTGTCTTTGAGTGTCTCTAAATGGGTTTGGTACTAAGATCCACCTATTTTTTAAAAAAATTTTTGTTTTTATTATTTATTCAATTGTGTGTGTGTGCATGTATGTATGTATGTATGTGTGTGTTGTGTGTGTGTGTAGAACCACGGACGAATTGGGGAACCACCATGGACGCCTCCACCTCCTTGTTTACTCTGCCCCTGGGATTCACAGGCTCCGCCCTACCAGGGCCAGAAATGCAGGCCGCCCTCGCTTCCACCCAGCGTCTATAAATGGGGTCTAGGATCCGAACTCAGGACCTTCCGCTTGCAAGGCAGAGGCTTACTTAACGCCTGAGCCACCTCTCCAGCCCCAAGATCTACCTATTAGGGAGTACATATGGCACTTAATTTTCCATGTCTGGGATACTTCACTCAATATAATTGTTTCTAATTCCATCCATTTCCTGGCAAATTGCATTAATTCACCATTTTTGATGGCTGAGTAGTATTCCATTGTGTAAACGTACCACATTTTCCTTATCCACTCATCAACTGTTGGACATTTGGGCTGATTCCATGACTTTGCTATTGTAAACAGTGCTGCTATGAACATGGTCATGCTTGTGCTATCGAGGTGAATTTTTGCTATATGGGGGGGTTATTCCCAAAAGTGGAATAGCTAGATCATATGGCATTTCAATCTTTAACTTCTTTAAGAATCGCCAGACGGCTCACCAGAGTAGTTGTATGAGCCTGCACTCCCACCAGCAATGTAGAAGAGTACCCCTCTCTCCACATCCTCTCTAGCACTTGGTGTTGTTTGTATTGTGGATTTTTGCTATCCTGACCGGGGTGAGATGATATCTCAGGGAAGTTTTGATTTGCATTTCCCTGATGGCTAAGGATGTGGAGTATTTTTCAAGATACTTGTTAGACATTTTAATTTCGTCCTTGGTAAAGTTTCTTTTAAGTTCCAAGGCCCATTTTTTAGTTGGCCCATTGTTTCCTTGGTGTTTAGTTTTCTAAGTTCTTTGTGCACTCTGGATAGTAAAGCTCTATCAGATATGTGGTTAGTGAAGATATTCTCCCATTCCGTGGGTGCCTTTGTGCTGGAGTTACAATCTCTTTATCTGAAGAGAAGCTCTTTAATTTCACAAGATCCCATCTGTTGAGTGTTGGTTGTAGTGACTGTGCTATTGGATGTCTGTTTAGGAACTGTTGGCCTAGCCCAATCAGCTCGAGGGAGTTCCCTAACCTTTCAACTAAGGTTTTTATAGTCTCTGGCCTTATATCGAGGTCCTTGATTCATTTGGAATTAAGTCTTGTACATGGTGACAAGTACGGGTCCAGTTTTAATCTTCTGCATGTGGATATCCAGTTTTGCCAGCACCATTTGTTGAAGATGCTGTTCTTTTTCCATTGGATTTTTTGGGCCTCTTTGTCAAAGATCAAATGGCTGTAGTTGTGTGGGCTTATATCTGGGTCTTCAACCCTTATCCATTGATCTGTGTGTCTATTTTGGAACCAATTCCAGGCTGTTTTTACAACTATGGATTTGTAGTATAGACTAAGGTTTGGTATGGTGATACCTCCAGCCGTGTTTTTGTTACTCAGGATTGTTTTTGCTATCCTGGGTCTTTTGTGCCTCCATATGAATTTTGAGATTGGTCAACTTCTTTAAAGAATTGCTTTGGGATTTTAATTGGTATAGCATTGAATCTGTATATTGCCTTTGGTAGGATGGTCATTTTTATGTTGTTGATTCTGCCAATCCAAGAACATGGGAGGTCTTTTCACTTTCTGGTGTCTTCTGCAATTTCTTTCTTTAGGGTTTTAAAGTTTTCATTATAAAGGTCTCTTACTTCCTTGGTTAGGTTTATACCAGGTATTTCATTTCTTAGGGGCTATAGTAATGGGATTGTTTCTCTCAGGGCTTTTTCACTTTCTTTCTTTCTTTCTCTTTCTTTCTTTCTTTCTTTCTTTCTTTCTTTCTTTCTTTCTTTCTTTCTTCTTTCTTTCTTTCTTTCTTCTTTCTTTCTTTCTTTCTTTCTTTCTTTCTTTCTTTCTTTCTTTCTTTCTCTCTCTCTTTCTCTCTTTCTCTCTTTCTTGTGTGTATATGATATATGTGTTTGTAAGTGCTGATTTGTGCATGTGTGTAGATAAGGGTGTGCATACACCAGAGATAATATTGGACACCTTCTTCAGTCATTCTTCATCTTATTTTTTGAGCTGGAGCCCCTGCACCTGGAGCTTGGTTCATTAAGGACCTATCTACCTATCCCTGCCTCCCAGCTTTGGGGTTATAGGTACATGTCATCAGGGCCAGCTTTTTTGTGTGTGCCGGTGCTGGGGAATGCAGTTTCTCTGGAATAAATAGCAAGCATTTTGCCATCTGAATAGTCTCTCCAGTACCTTTGTCTTTTTATTTTAAAGAAGGGAGAAATTGTAATGTATTTGCATGCAATAAGAATTACCAGGTAGGAGGAAGTCAGTGACATAGGAGAACTGAAGGAGGTGAGAGGATGGGGCTCTAGTGATCAGAGGAAAGGGGGATCTTCAGTAGAAACTTGGCCTGTGTTCCATGGGGCTGAGAGAATGAACAGCACTCATGAGGGCAGTGGGTAGACAGTGATATTAATTGATATTGCTTTCTTAGCTTACATGGGGCAGAGTTCCTAGCTGGGAGTAAGAATGTAAAAGAGAGGAAATATGGAGAAAAGAGGAAAATGTTTGAAATAATTGTGGGGAAGTAACGTTCCCATAGTTGCTCCACAGCCTTTAGATGGTCAAGTCTACAAATCCTTGACAGGAGATTAAAATTCAGGTCTTGAAGAGAACTGGAGGTCAGATCCAGTATAATCTTTCAGGCTATTATGATAATGTTGGGTTTTATTCTATATGATAAAGGAAGCTGTTGCAGGGCTTGGGCAGTGGAGAAAGAGTGAATTTGGTTTGTAAAGGTCCACTTTGACCACCCAGTATGCAACTCTCTCAGAGCACAACAGGACAAAGCCTGGCTCAACAGTCTCAGTGACTGAAAGTGGGAGCTTGAGTTGGGGTGGACACGGTGAAGATGAAGACAACTGGACTCGAGATGGATTCTGCATGTCAAGCTAATAGTATTTCCTAAATATCAGTTCAGTGTGAGTGAGAAAGAGTCATCAAAAAGATGAATTTGAGCAATGTATGGATGCCATTAGATGTTAGCTTTTTGAGCCTCATAAAACAATAAGATCAACAGCAGATAACTTGATGTTGTTAGCAGCTAAGCTGAAATCATCAGCCATGCTTCCATGCAGATTGAAGCAGAAGTCTCTTTCACATTCATGTAATTGATAACCTTATGTCTTGTCTATACATAAAAAAGGAGATCCTGGCCTGGCAGGATAACTCAGCAGGTAGAACCCTGTTCATAAACCTGGTGGTCTAGATTAAATCCATTGAAGTCCATGCAGAGAAAGAAGGAAACCATCATAGTTTGCCTGCATGCTGCTAATGAATTCATGATTGTATACCTTAGAGAGAACAAGAGGTCTTATCTGGCTTATGATTCTTCGGTTCAGTTCCTTGCCCAACTTGGCAGGAGAGCTCATATCAAGACCAGGGGCTAGGGTACATGCTTATACCATATCTGTAGGATTGCTGAGAGAGAAAGAATCCTTACTTGCCAAAATAACCTGTCTAGTCAAATATGTAAAGAAAGCCATCTTCTTTAACCAGCTTTCTCCATCTTATCCTCTGCTCTGGGACTACTCTCCCCCAACAATAGGCTAAGCCTTTCTCATGAACAGACAATCTTCTGTAAGCTTTCACAGGGCTTAATTCAACTACGTACTCTTTGCAAATGTGCTTGTAGCTTTCGAATAACATTTACAGGTTAGCCTTTAATTATCACAGGAATGGACTTCTAGAAGTTGTCCTTTGACCTTTATCTGTATTTTGTGGCATGCACTCAATACATTCTTTCTCTTTCTCTCTGTCTCTGTCTCTCTCTCTCTCTCTCTCTCTCTCTCTCTCTCTTTCTCACTCACACATACACACACACAAATAAAAATATTTTTTAAAAGAAATGAGATCCTGACTTGATCACACTATGCAAGGATGTAAGATGGTCACTTCTCCTAATATTTCAGTGCATTTTCTTTTAAATCTGTAATTCCAAGATAAATGAAGGCGATGTCAATCAAATCCTCCTTCTGGTAATGTGCTGAAAAGTTCTTTTTTCCAAAATGACAGTTTAGTTAACAGGCTGGAGCTCATTAGAGTTTTCCAAATAATAAAACAAAGTGTATTCATTTTAATGGGAAGCGTTGGTCTGCCCATTCACTATTTTAATGTTTTCACTTTTTCCTTCTTTAAAAGTTAACTAAAACTATAAAAGTCTGGAGAGTGAGCATCAACTTTACAATGCAGGAGGCTGCTTCCCTCTTAAAAAGCACCTTGTCTCAATTTTCCCCCATCTCTTATTTTCTTGAAGTTTTATTGGTTTTCTGACTGGGCCAATCTGCCTTCACACCCTCTTGTTCTTTTTCCTTCTCATTTCAAGCAGATACCATTCTGACTAAGAGAAATACATGGTGCTTTCAATTCTGCCTCCTAAACTTAGAGACTTCAAAAAAGTTTATTTTTACTATAGCTCACTACACAGAGAAAACCAAATCCAAAAGATGCTGAAATATTTTCCAGCATATGTTTCACCATTTATTTTACTGGATATGCAAATGAGACCATTGGAACCAAAGGAAGAAATGAATATATTTGCTAGGTTTATTTTTGTAGTTTGGGGAGATAAAGAAGAGAAAAACTACCTAGAGTTTTCAGAAATAGTTTAGATTATACATCTTCCTGTCTTCTTTCCTCTCAGCAGGATGATGGTTAATTGCAGGTAAAAGGAAGCAAGTCTTTTATTGTCTTTCCCCATAACCACCTCCCACTATGAGGCTGATGGCTTAGCATGTTGATGTTTTAAATTGTAAACAGCTGTTGGGTGTGTGGATCCATTTGCTGCAGGATCTGCTTGTTCTTTCAGAGGTAAAGGCAGGATGAAATGGTATTCGAGAGCTTGGTTTATAAGGCCCTACATAGTTGCAGATTCTAAAGTCACCATCCTCTAGCGCCTACTCATATACCTCTTGGAGGACCAACTTATTCATCTGGAAAGAGGAGATAACTATTGGATAGAGTCATGGTGAAGATTAAAAATGGTAGTGTGTTATGTAATGGCTATAGTACCATGTCCTTAATAGACACTCAGGAAATGGCAGAAATTATGATTTTTCATTTGATGAGTTTATAGTTTAAAGATATGATAAGATTATTTTTATGCATCTGTAATGTACATCTCTTATATGATCATGTGCTGTTATGGTACATACCTTTGTGTTTACTTATATATATATATATATAATGGAAAATACAAACTTTATATTAAAGGAAACAATAATACTTTACTTCTCTGAGTGTCCCTAAAAGGCTATACCAGTGTTTCTCAGAATCTTGACCCTAGACCACTAGCATCAGCATCAATTGGTCACTTTCTGGAAACTCAGTTGTTTGAGCTCCACTACATATCTACTGAATTGGAAACTTTGTGGATGGGACTCAGGCCTAAGGAGTCTGCCCAATGATTCTGATGTTTTATGGGAATGGTCTAGTCAAAGATAAGGACTCTCACTCTGGAATATCCTTGATTACCTTTGGTCTCGCTTGATGTAATTCTGAAGCAACTCTAAACTAAAATTGAATGGCAATACTAAAAACATGAGTTACTTGTCTATAAATGTTCACCAAGTGCTTGCTGCTTGGGTATGACATAGCATATTGAATGATAAGATTTACCATGAATATTTGGGACCAGGAAAGATCATCTCCTAATATTAAGTGAAGGATGGGAGAACTCCATGATGGTGGCTATCTTGTCAAAATTTAGTGACTGGGACGAGGCCCAACAGTGCCTTTCAGACCTCCAGCTTCTTGGCAACATCCCTTGGGAAAATAGCTGTTTGGGAAAGTACCCTTCCCCACAGGAAACCTTTACTCAGTGAAGTGTGATAAATCTTTTATGATGTCGTAGGATGAGTCAGCTCTGTATCTCTGCTTCTGGGGTGACTAAAATTACTGATGTTTCCCTTGTGGCATCAGTCAGATTAACAGATGTTTGTGTACTTATGAAGGGACTATTTAGAATAAAATAAAAATCATAAAGGAAAGTACAAGGGTCTCCTGGAGAGACACTATTTGAATTTGGCAAATGTTAATGTTTTTTCACAGTTCTACAGGTTGATAGGCCCAGGAGCAGGGCTCACTGCTTTGATTCCTGATGAAGTTTCTGTTCCTGGCTGGTAGATGGAAGGTCCTCACATAGCCTCTTTCAGTGTGTAGAGAAGAGAGAGAGAGAGAGAAAGAGAGAAGAGAGAGAGAGAGAGAGAGAGAGAGAGAGACAGAGAGTCACAGAGAGAGACAAGAGACACACAGAGAGAGACAGAGAGACAGAGGTTCATTATCTCTTCCTATGAGATGACACAAATAAAATAGACCAAAACTTCACTCTTTTGTTCTCAGTTAACCTTCATTTCTTCCCCAAAGGTTTCATGTGTAAAGTCACTGTGTTTTTTTTCCTTATATTGAACTTTAATCATATATGCACACACACATATATATTTCCATAATGACTACGGCATATGATAATGTACTTCGCATATGCCATGAGTGGTACTTAATTTTTCTCTCACACTATTTTATTTCTGGTAATTATCCATGTTGGTGTGTGTGACTGTGGTTAATTTCTTTTGACTGCTCACTGATGCTCTAACGAATGACTTTGCACTGATTTATTCATGTGTTCCATTAGTAACAGTACTAAGAAGTAGATGCCATGAGAGTGTGACCACGATCATCCTTTGTGATGCTGGGCAGGGAAGAGCTAGGGTTTCTGCATCCCTGCGACAGGCTTGGAATGCAAGGATGGTTGGGTGTGCAAACCATTTGTCTCATTAGGCAGTACTAACTTTCAGAAAGTTCACAGAATTTTTTAAATTAATTTTTTCTACTTTTATGAGCGTATTGAGTATTTATCCCAGCTTCCCTCCCTCCCATTCTCTCCCTTTCCTTCACCATTCCATCCCACTCTTCCGCCTGTATGCTTCTATGGACTTTAGGGTTCACTCTGGCTTGTCTACTCCTATGTGGATTCAGGCTTCTATAATGTAACAAGTTACCTCTCTTCAGGCCACCCACTCGTATGTACATTTCCTTTCACTCATCCAGCTTTAGACCCAAAGTTTTTCACTGAGTTCACATCCGCCAGTCAAATCCTTCATAATTTTTGTGAGATATTCTTTTGCTTATGTCATGAACACAAAACACCATTTTATTGTTTGATATTTTCCTGATAGTTGGTGATGTTACAATAGGTTTATCAAACAGCATCTTTGTGAATTGACTTTTCATCTCATTTGTCCATTTTCTACCAACTTGGCCATCTTTTTCTTCATGTAAGAATGATTTAGGGTTGGGGAGATAACCTAGTCAGTAAAAAACAAAAACAAAAACAAAAACAAAAAACCTGTTGTGAAAACATGAGCTGCTGAGTTGAGATCCCTACACCCACATAGAAGCCAGGAGTGGTTGTACACGTCTGAAACCATAGGGCTAGGGGAGGAGTGCGGGACAGATGGAATCCCAGAGTTCGCTGACAAGCTGGTCCACCGACTTAGTAAATTCTGTGTTCAGCAACAGGCTCTGTCTAAAATGATAAGATGGGGAAGGGTAGCAGAAAACACTTGATATTGATCTCTGGCTTCAATGAGCATATGTGCACATGTGAATATATGTACACACATATGAGATATATGTATACACATACAAAAATGTATATATTTTTGTTTTTATAAATGTTTATTTATAGTGACTACAAATTATATAGTCTGGAGTTTATGTTAACTTATAAAATTATATAGGAGATTTATTTAATGTTACTAAACTTTCAAAACCTTTAATACATTATTTAAAACAATAGTTTATATATTAGTTATATATTTACAGTAATATATTTTACATTTATTAAGTCATCCATTTGTTTGTTGCTTGATCAATTAGCATCAGATGTAGGGTTTATTGTCATAAAGTGGTTGTGTGCCTGAAATTCTGCTTTTTAGGGTATTTTGTTCAGTGTGATATCTTCATTAAAAGAACTGTAAAGGCTGGAGAGAAGGATCAGGTTGAAGCGTTTGCCTAGAATTGGATTCTAGATCCCATATAAAAACATCGGGCAGAACTGGCGGCAGCCTGCAACTTCTAGTCATGTAAGCCTGATTGACATCAAACCCCAGAATAAAGTAATTAGTAATCACAACAATCCAGGATGATTCCTGAAGTCACTTTGCACCTCCATAGATGCACATACACTCAAGTGCCCTCTACTGCATGCAGCTACACACACACACACACACACACACACACACACACACACACACACACGAGAAAAGAATTGTAGAGCCTTCATTTCTTTTGGGTTCTGCAAAAGTTGGATTAAAAAAGCAGTTGTATAACGTTAAGGATTTGGTAGAGTATGGCTGAAACATGTCTGATCCTGGTGCTGTGTTTCTTCTTCATACGATAGTTTTTTCTTCCTTTAAGTTATAGGCTGCCTTTCTTTAATGGACAGGTGTGTGCTTTCATGAAGTTTTCTACTTCTTGATTTTTGATTTGGTATTCACATATAATTTTATAAATCTTATTCTGAGGTTTGAGTGTTTGTTTCACCCACCCAAATGCTGACACCCTTGTACCTAATGCACCAGATGGGGATTCAGGAGGTGATTAGTAAGGAGACCTGACACAGCAGGGAGGTCATTTCTGATGTGCAGAGAGAGCCCTGATTGACATCAAATGTGCTGGGACCCAGATCCTGGGCTTTCCAGATTCCAGAGCTGTGAATTCTAAATGTATCTCGTTTATAAGTAGCCTAGTCTCAGGCATTGCATTACAGCAGCCTGAACATACCAAGATACTTGTTTTAGTTGTGCTTTGTCCCTTTATTTTCATTTCTAAACCTATTTTCTGCCTACACTGTCTTTTCTGTTCTCTCACAGAAATTTATCTATTTAGAGAAGATAGTTTAATTTTGTTGATACCATTCGTCTTTTTATTCATTTTTCCATTTATCATATTTTCTTCTCCCTGTAGTACTTTATATCGTAAAAATGATATTTTAATGGAATGATGGATTTATAGATTTTCTTTCCTAATTTGAATTTAAAGCTATTTATTTTTCTATGGCTACCACCATAGCCACAAACTACATATGCTCCTTCTTGTTAAATTTTAAATATTTCATAATCCCCATAACAGTCCTCTTCGAGGCTTGTTTCATAGAAACGAGTCCTTGTCAAATACCTGGTTAAAAAATAACCAGCCCTGGGATGGTCTTTTGCCCAATGGGAAACTTATTATTGTTTTCCAACCCAATTGACACATCAGACTGCCTGCTAAATGCCTATGCTTCGACTCATAAACAAAAGTCACTCAGCCTTAACCAGAAGGCGCCTCTCCCTGCAGTGGACTGTGGCAAATGCAAAGACTTGGTAGTACACAAGATGCTGAGAATAAGTAACAACGAAGGCTCAGCCTTAAACAAGGCATGTACTTTACCCTCTCTGTGGTTTCGGGGAACACTGCAGAAAAGGAGATAGAAAGAACATAGGAGCAGAAGACTGGGTGTGTGGCACTATCCATTCAGGGAGGCCCTAGTCCGGGCTCCCGAATCCAGGAGGTCTGGCTACAGACAAGCCTGAAAAGGAACCATACAGGCAGAGGGATTGACAACCAATAGGCGGAGGAATGAACAGCCAATGGGAAGGAGGGATGAACAACCAATGGGAAGCAGCTATCTAGTAAACAGCGAAATTATTGGTGGCTGTTCCCCTCCCCCCCAGCAGAGGGGTCGCCACACCTGATTGGACTCCGACCCTATATAAGCCAAACACTTCCTGATTAAAGATGAGTCTGCAGTCAAACTCACCCATGAGGCCCCTGCTGCCGCACCCCGCCACCCCCCAGCTGGCCCGGTGGGGATTCGGCAACAAGGATTGATAGGGCTGCAAATAAGCCATCCTTTAAGGAGACACAACCACTATATCCATGAAATCAGAGCAGCCAGGTGTTACCTGCACTAAGCCTGAATTGTAGGAGTCTCTCTGGGGCCCTTACTCCTTACTTCTGATCTATTGGTTACTGACAGGTCCTGGGAGACGGCCAATCATTGGCTTCAGTCATATACCCACTGCGGCACCCAACCAGGTTCCAATAACTAGTTCCAAACTGTCTCTTCACACTAGATGTGATGTCTTTGGTTAAACTTAGTGGGTCACAAAACAAGTCAAGGCAAAAAGGGAAAAAAGGTTTGTGGTGAGTGGATAATCAGGAGTGGGGAGAGGGGAAAAGGGAGAAGAGGGTAAGGTTGAGAGTCGTTAGTATACAATATGTACATAAATGCAATTTTCAAAGAACAAATTTAGTTAATTAAAAATATGAGCACAAACCACTCCTCTTTGACCTTTGATTGTATTTTGAGTTTTAAAATGTGTGAACTAGGTTTTGTTATTAGTTTCATATTTTTGCTGTGTTATTGTTAGAAAATGTGGTCTTATATCATATCTGGGATTTCTGGTGTTTGTTGAGGACTCCCCCCCACAATTTTCTTCAAGGATAGTTTTGGAATTGCTTAACATATACTAAAAAAAAACCAGCAGTCTCTACATGATACATATTCATTCATTAGATCAAGTTTGTTTACCTACTGCATAAATCTTTTATATTTTAGATTCTCATTTATCCCCTTTGCATTAAGAACATTAAAAATATTTTGTCTAGTTACATCTCATGGATGTCTCTTTACATCTCATGGATTTGTGCTTTACATATTTCAAAGTTATCTAGGTCCTCACAGCCAAGTGTCTCTAGGGATGGACATAGAAGCAGATCTAGGTGCTGGGGAATGTCAGCTAGTGATAAAGCGTAGAGAAGAGGCGAGGAAAGGCTGTTTCTCAGGCTGGAAGCCAAGTACAATTGCCAAGTCCAAGGGAGATGGGCCCACACCAAGGGCTGTGTGGGGATGAGGGTGCCAGCAGACGATGTGTAAGGTGATTCAAGATGAAATCAGCGGCTTTAAAACTTGGCTTTCAGCTGCCGCCTTTCCTGTGTATTTGTTTGGCTCTAGCTAGATTGAAGCTGTCACCTGACACTGAGTTCTGACAGGAAGGAATTCTCTCCCTGGAGTAAAAGACAGTGAGAGCAACTTCTACCATTTATTTAAATCCTGCCCAACACACATTTTTTAAATTTTATTTTTGGAAAGATAGCTCTGCTGTACGCTTCTTTTTGCAATCTTGAGATCACATTTCATACAGCCAAGCTTTCAATCTCTGTGATCTGGGAGGGTGAATTATTCTGATTATTTGACTTAACTGGCTGTTGGTGCCTGGAGAAAACTATAGTGAATTCAGTTTACTTGGTACCCTTGCCCTTTGAGATTTTGTTTTGGGTAGACCTCATCACTGGGCAGAAATGCTCCTATTCAGCACTGGGTTTATGTGCAGATGAAAACCTTCATATATTCAAGCACTCAGCCAGTAGGATCAGGTTTGGCTCTGTTTCTCTGTCTTGATGCTTCTAAATTTCTTTGCCAAATCTGAGATCTCAGACTCAGACATCTTAGAGGAACATGAAGAGGAAAGGTGTTTATTATTATTATTATTGAATGTAAAAATAGCATTTTATTGATGGCTAATTCTGCTCAATTGTGCCAAAGCAATTTATTTTAGGGAGCAGAGATCAAGATTAAAATATTCAAGACTGAAATAAAGCAAGGCCCTTTTCTTTTCTCTTCCTTTCCCTCCCATCCTTTTCCCTTTTCCTCTTCCCTCCTGCTTTTTTCCTCTCCTCTCCCCTCCCTTCCCCTCCTCTCCCCTCTTCCCTTCCTTTCCTTCCCTTCTCCTCACCCCTCCCCTCCATTCCTGTCCTCTCCCCTCCCCTCCTCTGCCCTCCCCTCCTCTGCCCTCCCCTCCTCCCCTCCCCTCCCCTCCTCTCTTCTTCTTTCTTCTCTTTTCTTTTCTTGGAGCATGTATTTATAAGCAGTCAACAAAAGGTATTTATTATTAAAATTATCCTCCAACCCTAACCAGTGGCATTCTCTGTGGTTAAAAGTGCAGCTCTCTGACAGACATAAAGCACACATGGCCCCCTCATCTGACTCCCTTATTACTTCCAACTCTTTCCATTTTGAGTTAAGAAAGCAAGCACAGCCTATGATGAGGTTTAATTTAGTAAATTAGACAATTAGTCAGATGATTCAAGATTTTGGCCTTCCTCAGCTCTATACAAACATTTATCTTTCTAATTTAGATTACACAATGAACTGACTCCCAGCGACGCATGCCAAATACACAGTACAGGTGAAGCTTAACCTATCAGTTTCCCATATGAACATGGTGTTTAAAACAGTGTGATATTTTTAGGTTCTAAAAACCTTCTAAAAAGCTTAAGAAATTGCCATGACTGTTTCCCCCTTGGATTATTTCACACCATTAAATGAATGACATTTCTCTCCAAAGTCTACTTAGAAGATCTGGTATCAGATTACCTCCGTACTATTCTCTGTTCCTTTATATTTTATTTGTTTGTTTATTTACTTTTACTTATCCATAGAAAGCCAGTGAATATGCCACAGCACTCATGTAAAGTCAGAGGTCTTTCCTTCCACTATGTAGGCTCTGGAGATCAAACTCAGATGGCCAAGTTTGCCTATATAGGTACCTTTTCTTACTGAGCAATCTTGACAGACCCTCTTTTTTATACAGAAAACATTTTATTTATTTATGAAAAAAAGAAAGACAGAGATGGAAAGAGAGAGAGAGAGAAGAGAGGACAGAAGAGAGAGGAGAGAGGGAGAGAGACCTCGAGTAGCCACACATATATCACACTGGTTATGGAGGCCACAGGACAATTTTCAGAAGTTGTCCTTTCACCATATGGGATCCAGGGGTTGGACTCAGGTCGTCAGACTTAGAAGCCAATGTTTTTGTCGCTGAGCCGTCTCACCATCCCCCTCTACTCTCTTTGTTAATTACATATATATATATATATATATATATATATATATATATATATCAATCAGGTCATCTGAGAGCTCATAGAAAGAAAACACATCTTACCAGAAACTATTATTTAAAAAACACCTTGTTGAGGTATGATTATCATGCAGAAATCTTCTATGCATGTTCAATGTATACAACTCCAGGAGTTTGGGGTTAAGTATTAGTCAATGCAACCAGCACTGTCAATGAGGCCATGGGCTTAGTCTTTTGGTTCCATTTATTTGTTTGCTTGTTTGTTTCTTTATTCATTCATTCTTTTGTTGGAAAGAATGGTTGACATGAGATTTATTCTTTAGAAACTTTTGAATATGTAGTACACTATAATATGTACATGCTAGGTATATATACCATGCTATATAGCAGCTATCCAGAAATTATACCTCCTGAGAAAGTGGTATTTTGCATCCCTTGGCTCCTGCTCCCCTGCTCTTGACAACCACCATTATACACGGTGCTTCCACGAGTTCTAGATTTTTCTTTTTGTGCTAGTTAGATAGAAGTTGTCAACTTGAAAATCGAAGGCTGAGCTTTGTGCACATCTGTGAAGAATTGATAATTATAGTAAGCCCTAGACAAGCCTGTGAGAAGATCCAGCCTGGGGTGGGCGGGATCATTGCTGGGCAAATAGACAAGATGGAAGGAACTGGCCCAGTATTTTGATATACTTCAACATACTTGGACAGATGTGCAGTCTTACAAATGAGGTTTACTTCTCTCTCTTAGCGATCCTTTCTCAAATTTTGGTGTTGATATGGTGTTGCCAAGCTGCATTATAAACTGCAGTGTAGAATCATGAGCAAGATTAAAAACGCTTATTCCCCTAAGCTGTTAGGTCATGAATTTACCAGCAACATTCAGATAAACTCCAACAATGTCTCAGAGAGATTATTCAATATTTGTCTTTTGGTGTTGGCTTATGTCACCTGCCTAACATTTTTCAAGTTCATCCGTGCTTCACAAATAGCAGAATCTTGATCTTTCACCGGTCCATCAGTGGTCATTTAGGTCTCCTCCTCTTGGTTACTGTAGTGAACATGGGGTTGCTGTTCTCTTCAGGATCTTAATTTCAATGCATCTGGATAAATATTCAGAAGAGGACTACTGGATCATAGTTCTCAACTGCTTGAGAATTTTTATACCATTTTCTATGATAGCCATTCCAATTTACTTTCTTCATTACTTTGTTACGGGAATTTCAAGGTGGTTTTGATGTTCATTTTCTTGCTAGTTAGTAATGCTAAACATCTTCTATACCTGTTGGCCATTTGGGGTGTCTTCTTTGAAGAAAGGTCTCTTCAGATCCCTTTGCTATATTTTTCAATCTGGGTTTTTTTTTCCCTTAGTTATACAGGTTCATACATATTAACCTCTTACCAACCAAATAGGTAAGTGGGCTACAAATCTTTATGGAATTGGAATTCCATAAATTGCCTTTTCATTTTTTGAAATAGTTTTATTTGTAGTGTGAAAGCTTTTTACCTGAAGCAATCTTATCTATTTACTTTTACTTTTGCTACCTGTATCTTGATGTCCTATCAAACCAAATCACTGGCAAGACAGCATTGACAGCTTTGCTTCTATTTTCTCCTGGTTTCCAGTTCAGATGTCAGCTATTTAATTTATTCAGGGCTGTCTTTTCCATATGGTATGAGGTTAAACATGCTTCATTCCTCTGCATTTGATGTCATTCAGCCTTCTTAGTGTCATCCAGTATTGTACATTCCTTTGCTTAGTGTTTTCATCAAATGTATCTTCCTGGGAGAGGTGGCTCAGGGGTTAAGCCTCTGCCTTGCAGGCGGAAGGTCCTGAGTTCGGATCCTAGACCCCACGTATAGACGCCAGCGGAAGCAGGGGCGGCCTGCATTTCTGGTCCTGGTAGGGTGGAGCCTGTGAATCCTGGGGCAGAGTAAACAGGAGGAGGTGGTCCATGGTGGTTCCCGAATTCGTCCGTGGTTCTACACGCACATACACGCGCACACACACACGCGCACAATTGAATAAATAATAATAAAAAAAATTAAAAAAACAAAATAAAAAACTAAAAATGTATCTTCCTGTACCCATGTAGCTTTGTTTCTGGGCTTTCTAGGTTATTCCATTTGATCTTTGTGCCTATCTTTATACCATTTCCATACTATTTTTAATTTGAGACCTTTTGTAAGTAAACTTGAAATCAGGAAGCAGGACACTTAGATATGCTCTTGCTCCAGATTACTTGTGCTAT
The DNA here is from genome assembly GCA_023101885.1 of Typhlomys cinereus. Classification (NCBI taxonomy): domain Eukaryota; kingdom Metazoa; phylum Chordata; class Mammalia; order Rodentia; family Platacanthomyidae; genus Typhlomys; species Typhlomys cinereus. The sequence goes on from JALPQD010000076.1 coordinate 3,734,204, forward strand.
TTGTAGGCTATTGTAGTTTCAAATGAGCTTTGCAATCATTTTTCCTATTTTTGTGAAAAATCTCATTGGTATTTTGATAAGGATTACAATAAATTGATATATTAATTTGAATGTTAAGACGTTTTGCTAATATAAATTCTTCCAGACTATAAATACAATGTCTTTCCATATATCCATGTCTTCTTCAATTTCCTTTATCCATATTTTTAAGTTTTAAATCTAAAGGTTTTAAAAATTTTTTGATTGAGTTTATTCATAAAGCTCTTTTCTTTTTCATAACTACATAGTTTTATTTTTCCAGATAATTTTTAAAACCATAACTACTGAGTTTTGTATGTTGATTTTGTAGCTTTACTGAATAGATTCATTTTGATAGTTGTTTTACTGAGTCTACAGAGGGTTTTCTACATAGAAGATTAAGCCATCTGTAAACACTGACAGTCTTACTTCTTTTTTCATTTTGGATGCTTTTTCTCGCCTAATTGCTCTGGCTAGAACATCCTGTACTAAGGCGAATACAAAGAGGTTAAGATGGATATCTTCATCTTGTTCCTGGTCTAGGAGAAAAGCCTTCATTTTTCCCACATAGAGTATGTTAGTGATGTTACATGGCCTCTGCTATGTAAAGGTGTATTCCTTCTGTGCCTAGTTGCTCAAGTAGATAAATATAACAATACAGCTGATAAACAGGAACCACCTATTTGAAAAACAACTGGACAAGTACAAAAATACTCTTTGAAAATTGTAAGTCAGTAATCTTTACTACTTAACAGTTTAAAGATATATTTTAAAAAACATAAATAGAGATAAACTTGAATGAAGGTCCTTGGGTCAGGTTGCCTGAACTAAATAAAGTCTTATGTTGTTTCACTATGAAAATTAAGAACAGTGGCCAACATGGTAGAGTGCTTAATAAATATTGCTTTTACTAATTAGGAGTTTTAAATAAAATGAACCAAAATATGTTAACTCAAAGGAGTATTAATTACTTTTAAATACATCACTTGTGAATAGGGACTGCTACTCTTGCCGCCTGCATTTAGACTCATTTGAGAATGGGATTTTCACTTGTTCCCTGTATTTAGAGTCACTTCGGAATGGAAATTGTTACCTATCTTTATTAGACTCACTTGTTAAAGTTAAAGTTGCCACTTTTGCCACCTACTTTTGTATTTGCAATTACATCCCTTCACTTCATCTCCTTGTGTTCTAAGATTACTTGGTTTCTAGCTGACCACACTGACTCAACTGGGAAGTGCTTTGAAGCCGTCTTTTGATGGGGCAATCCCTAGACCAGCTCATCAAAACTTCTGGAGTTGGTCTGGGGCATTCTGCGCCTCACAGACTTCTTGATGAGGTCATGAAGACACGTAGCCATTGTCAGAATTAGAAGACGCTCTGTTCAAGTGCCCCAGGCTTTGTGATGATTCAGGTATTACTGAATCCTAGCCGTAAGGTGCTAGGACCCAAAGAAGAATATATTTTTTCTTTTATTATTCTATCAGAGTGATCCATAATTCATTTCTGAAATCAGTAAATATTGAATACTGAGGAAGATAATCCCAAGAGTGCATTTTGCAAAATCCACCAGCACTCATTGCTCACTAGCAGTGACCTATTCCAAACTTGAATCTCTTTGCAGATCGCAGATGGTTCTTGTTACCCAGTGCTGTTTCTCTGAGCATAAATACAAAAACCTTCCTTAGTGCATTCAAAGAACACTGGAAACAGGGGCCTGTACATCAAGGATCATGCTTTGAACATTTCATAGGGCTCAGCTTGTGTGTATGTGTGTGTGTGTGTGTGTCTGTCTGTCTGTCTGTCTGTCTGTCTGTGTACTTTGGCTTGTTCCTACAGTCCATTATAAGAGGCAGGCATATCTTACTTAACTTGATTACAGGTAGGCAGTGAGGCCTGGTGAGAAGGCGCATGTCCCGGAGAGGAAGCAAAGCGGAACAATGGTTGCAAGGAATAATACTGGAGTTGGACAGACCTGATAAGTTGATCCTCTTTCTGCACTCCGTTTTCGTCATCTGTGAACACCTACTCTATGGTTTCCTGTAGAATGGCAGGTGACATTAATGGCAAGTGACATTAATGAATTGAATAGATTCTTGGGAAAGGCGTCTATTTTTAATACATTTTTAGCTTTCAATAAATTCACTTTTACCATTGCGTGCTAAATGCATGCAGATTGCAAAAAAATTAGGAAAGCAAATAAGCAAAAACACAAAACACTATAAATCCTGCAGCTGATAGACCATACTGAAGCATTTTTGTATCATCTCTTTTCCCTTTTGTTTTATTTCTTTATTTTTTAAGTCATTCTTTTATCATTTCATACCTCACTAGTGTAGATTTATGAGTGTTTCGCACCTTAATCCCTGGTCCCATCTTCCCTCCCCTTCTCACTGCAGCTCTTTTTCTTCCCTGTCAGTCCCTCTCCTATTATCTCTTTTTATGTCATGAGTGGCCCACTGGGTTTTGTCTGGGTTGTCTTTGACGGCATGTGCCAGAGCCCTTGCTGGAGTGCGAATCACATGTCAGTGGGTAGACCACCGAGGAAAGCATCTCCCCTCCTCCGCCACCAGAGTTGACCTTCATCAGTCTCTCAGATATGTTGTCTTTTTTCTTCTTTTTTAGTGTGTATACATTGTTTAAAGTGAGGCGGTACTTATTATTTTTCTTTAGATGCTTTTCCATTCAATAATGTCTACATTTTCTTGTTGTACTGATATTGGGCTTACATTGAATGTTTATACTTATAAATGTTTAATCCCATTAAAATTAGTTCGGACCCTTGCTGCAGGGAAATAAATGATTTAAGAGCTTCCTGTTTTCCACGAATGATCAGTTTGTTTCTCTGTAGTTGGGAGTTATTCTCCTTATCTTACACTGAGTAGAATTAGGCTGCTGAACTAGAAAGAGCCATGCAGAAAGGGGCAAATCAGAGAAGTTCTGGATGTTGCTGTTTTGTATTATGTTTGAGACAGGTTTTCATGTAGCCCAGACTGGCTTCAAACTCCCTGTGTAGTGGAGAATGATCTTTAACTTCTGATCCTTCTACTTTCCACTTCCCAAGAACTGAGATTAAAGGAACTGAACTCAGGGCTTTGCATATGCCACCCGCTGAGATGTCTCTACCCACTGAACCACCTTCTTCTTTCCCTCTTCTCCTTGCCTCTGGGCGTCTGTAATGGTGATTGACTTCCTGCTGTACAAGTAGATTTGTACTTTTTTCCTCCTAGCACTTGCTTGAAGCAGGGTTGGGGCTGTTTAAAAGTAGCCATTGTCAGACAGGACCCATATCTTTAATGAAACTTCAGGATTTTTTTATGAGGTGTAGAATATTTTTTTCTGGGAGACAGGGACCTTAACTTTCTCTACTTGGTATTCTTAATGCCTAGTACTAGCCACTGTAAGGATTGTGGAGAGAGAAAGACATTTCACTCATAGGATTAGAATCTTTCCTTTCTAACAAGGGACAAGGAAATCCCAAGATGACTATGTTGTTTTGATATGAAATATGAAATAACCCCCAAACTCCAACTCAACGCAACCCAAGCTAGACTGACCTGGGATGGGGTGCTTTGCTCAGCTGATGGGTCAAAAATTCTCTAAAGGCCTACTTAAAAATATTTTTTGGTAAAACTTTTCCTTCTAATACACCTCCTCTTAATCTAAACTATATGTGAAATTTGAGGAAAATTTAATTTTAAAATATACTTTTTGGGGGGCTGGAGAGGTGGCTCAGGGGTTAAGCCTCTACCTTGGAGGCAGAAGGTCCTGAGTTCGGATCCTAGACGCCATGTATAGACGCCGGCGGAAGGGGGGACGGCCTGTGTTTCTGGTCCTGGTAGGGCGGAGCCTGTGAATCCTGGGGCAGAGTAAACAAGGAGGAGGTGGAGGCGGTCCATGGTGGTTCCTGAATTTGCCCGTGGTTCTACACACACACACACACACATACACACACACAGACACACACAGACACACACAATTGAATAAACAACAAAAAAATTTTTAAAAATGCATAAAGCATATTTTTTATCTGATAAATGGAGTTCTGAGATCAGTCTGTGCTTGCCTTAAGTCACTTTATATTCTGTAACACAGTAGCTTTTTTCAAAACTGTGTCTTGCCTGGGAGGCCCTACCTTGTGTGTGTGTGTGTGTGTGTGTGTGTGCGCGCGCATGCACGCATGTGTTTGTATGTGTGTGTGTATGTGCGTGTGTGTGCATGTGTGTGTGCGTGTGTGTGCATGTCTGTGTGTGTATGTGCGTGTGTGTGCATGTGTGTGTGCGTGTGTGTGCATGCCTGTGTGTGTGTGTGCATGTGTATGCATGCCTGTGTGTGTATGTGTGCACGCGCGAGCATGCTCAGGTGCATTGGCCAGTGTGCACATGTGGAGACCAGAAGTCACATGCTGAGTATCTTTCTCAGTAGTTCTCCATGTTATTTTTTTCAAGGCAGGATCCCTCAATCTGGAACTTACTGTTTTCACTAGAATGGCAGACTAGCAACCTCTGAGATTTACCTCTATCTTCTGAGTGCTGGGTGCATCAGTCAGGGTTCTCCAGAGTCACAGAATCAACAGAATGAATATATAAATAGGGAATTTATTGAGTCGGCTTATGAGATATGGCTGAGGGAGTCCAATGATGGCTGCCAGTAGTTTCTCAGTCCAATAATCCAGTGGGTGACAGCCAAAGGCTGGAGGATTCCTAGAGAGTCTTTAGTCACATTGAAGACTTGGAGGGTTGGAAAGCTGGAGGGTCGAAGAAAGGAAGAAACCTGGCAGCAAGAGGGAAGAGCATTTTCTAGCACAGCTTCAGTCTCTCCTCTTCCCAGTCTTCTGTTCTATGTGGTTCCTTTTATCTGATCCACTACCCGGAGGTTCCAATGAGATCTAGGGAGGTTCCAATTGGATCTAGGGCTTATTTTGTACTGTAAATGTATTGATCCAGATAATCTGTTCAGGTGGCCTCAGCTGATTTTAATTAATGCCAGGTATGGTCTCAGTTGATCTTAGTTAATGGCAAAGTGTGGTTAAGTTGACACCCAAGATTAACTATCACACTGAGGTTGCAGGCTTGCTGTGTGTTTGACAGGTACTGAAGTGCCAGAAATCCAAACCCAATTCCTTATGCTTGTGCAGAAGCCCTTTACCCACTGAACCTTTCCAAGCCCCTAAGATTCCATTTGACCAGCAACTTTTGACTCCATTTCAGAAATGGAGGATGATGCTCTTCATGGGTAAACACACGAATGGCACTGTCTGCCTGGCATCACCCATGTTGCACTAATTGACACATGATTTATTCCTGGATGTAGAAAGGGTGCCACCCTGTGAACTTATCACGGCAAATTGAGTTTGTAGGGTGCAATGGTGATGGCCCTCTCCTGTCATGCGATGCTCCTTCATCTGCTTACCTCGTCTTCCTCAATGACTCGCAGGTGGAGAAGTTCTGACTCTCCCTGGCTCAGTTCCCGCTGTGGGTATGGCCTGTTTGCATTGCTGTCTCAGTGCACTTGTTCGCTCATCTGGACTCATCATCATCTCTCCATCTCTCCTTTGGTCAGACCCAGTCCTGCTCTTCACTTTGCCTGGCTCCTGCAGTGCAGCTCTGATCCTGCAGCCTTACTGCACAACAGCTGCGGCAGCTTCTTGGCAAGACCTTCAGCTGGGTTTGGAGTTCCTTGTCTGATTAACATAGAGACTATATGCATCTCTATCAATTTCTCTGCTTTATAGGACATCTGAACTCTTGAACTGTAAACCTCAACCCTTTGCAGTCATCCTATAACCTACTATTTCTATACCTATATCTATCTATCTATCTATCTATCTATCTATCTATCTATCTATCTATCTATCTATCTAGGGAAAATCATGACCCTTCAGGAGGTGAAGGCTTGTTGGAGGAAGGCAGTCACAGGGAGTAGGCCTTGACCTTGGTCAGCCCTGCCCTGTTTGAGTAAGCGAGTCTGCTGTTAAGCTTGTAATAATGTAGCTCTCAGCCTCAGTGATGTCTGTAAGAAATTAGGCTTCCTCCAACTTCTGCTACCCGCCATGCCTTTCCCGCCATGAAGGACTATATCTACCCTCTGGAACTGTAAGCTGAATAAATCTCCTTTCCAAGTAATTTCTTGAGTACTTGAATTTGAGTGTTGTCTCACAACTGCAACAGAGAAGAGTAACTGGTACAATAAATCAGGGTTGGGTGGAAGCAAAGGGTTTGCTGGTAAACACTTCCAAACATGAACGCCCTGTAGCAACTCCCTTGTGGAGAGGAGCCTACTTGGACTATGTATGTATTAGGAAGCAGACAACTTTCCATCACTCTCTTTTAATAGGACCAAGGCAATCGCAGGATGCGCAGTCTGACTGCCTCCTTCAGGAGGCAAGAGGGCCTGGTTTGGCTTGTAAATAAGGCTGTAGAAGAACAAATGAGCTCAGACCCTGGCGAGAGGAAAACAAGAGTCCTGAAAACAGCACATGTTCTAAAAATGTCTGTGAGTTACTGTACAGGAAATGTCTACTGTACTCACAGTAGCTTCTCTTCTTTGGTGGTAGCACGGTGCCATCACCTCACCATCTACTCACACCTTCACACCCATTCTCCCACTTTCTTCCCAGCTGCCTGGGGCACAGGAGGAGCGGGGACTGTGAAGGAGTCTTTTAACACTGATATATATGATGGGCACAAGGCTTTGCCACTGGGTGTCTGTCATAGTTAAGCACAGGTGTCATCTTGACTGTTGAGGGTTTGAGCTCTGGGCACAGTTGTAGAGAGTTGATGGTTGAATTAAGCCCAGAGCAAACCTGAAGGAGATTGTCTAGCTGATAGGGAAGACCCAGCCATGGTGGGTGGGATTAGGCCCTGGATAAATCACAGAGAGCTGGTTGAGAGAGTTGGCATCCTTCTGTTCACTTGGCCAGACATGCCGGTCTGGCAAGTAGGGATTGTCCATCTCTCAGCCATTATGTGGTGATGGTGTGGCCAGTTCCCTTGGCCTGGTATTGGTGCCTGCTCTCTGGTCAAGCTGGACTGAGAACTGTAACCAGAAATCGTAAGAGAATAAACTCCTTGTTCCCTTAAGCCATTTGATGGTCATTTATCAGCAACCATGCAGGCTGACTGCAACAGTGTCTATTTCAGTCTCCTCCCACTGTGCCCTCCTGAGACCACAGAGGCTAAAAGCACACAATTTAGTCTCCCGACTCCCCAGCAGTCACTTAAGAATGTGACTTAGATGTACATTGCCTTGGAAGGCAGAGAGAGAGGAAAAAGTATGGTCCCCACTGACCCAGAAGAACCCGAAGCCCGCTTAGTACTTTGTAAGCCGTCTGCATACATGCAGATGTATGCAGCTTTCATGGGTTCTTTTCTCCACAGAGTAACCCTATCCCCCACCCTTGTAGCTTACGAATAAAGGGCTGAATCAGACGTTTCGAGTTAAGGATTACCAAGGGCTGCCCTCCCTAGTTAGTAATACCTTGGTTTTTAGACAATTATTTGCGAAAGCACTGACTTGTTGCTTTTGGTTCCTGAATTCCAGGCTATTGTGTATTTGTCTGCTGCGTTCTGGTAAATGTTAAGCAGTCAGAAGTTCATACTTCTGAGTTCTGTTATGTTTAACGAAATGTTGAGTCTGTTATGTATTAAATTCTGTTCTGAAAAGTGTTGAGCTTCCAACTTGTCCATCCAGGACCTGGGCTGAGGATTGCTGGTCGCTGTGAGCAAATCTGAACCTCTGACATCTCAGAAATTTTCAGTTAATGAAGAGTATACAACCAATGCCTGTAGTCATTGTACTAAAGTATGTTTATTTCTATGATTTTGGAAACATTATCCCTGAGGATGGAGGGAGGAAGGCGTGACAAAGAAGAAAAGCACACAAAGAGAACTATGAAGTTGTGTTGCATGTCACCAAGTTAGTTAACAAAATTAGTTAGCACAATTAGGTATACATCAGATCAAAAATGCTTGCCTTTGGATTATAAGAAAAGCTACTGTCTGATGTTAACTTCCTCCACTGGCAGGTCCCAAATAGGCTTAGATAGTTCCTGGGGCTACTTCCTCTTAAAAAAAAAAAAAAAAAAAGAACTCCACTGAAAGAGATACACTAGATAGTTAAAAAAAGAAAAAGGTTGTATTAATTTTACATATATTAACTTCTTGGAAAGTCTAGTGATATTGACAGGCTAGTAGCTGCAGGGTGAAGGAGAAACACAGGATTCCAGCTGAAGCAATTCCTTGGGACATCTGTGCGCTCTGAGGCTTCTTGGGATACGACTTTATTCCATAAAACAAGGATGTGAAAGTCATTAGGATGTGCACAGGCAGCTAGGAGGATGGTGAGGACAATACATGGGGAGTCGGAGCAGAAGAACTGCTGGGCTTAGTGCCTCAGTTAACACTTAACTTTTTCGTTGTTCTCGCTATTAATTTCTATTGTTAAAGAGTCTTTACAGAGACTCCTGACAGAGAGTTATTGTGGATTAGAAGCAAGAGAACAGAACCCTCCTCCTACCAGATACTTCTTTGGACTTTCCTGGACTTCATCCGCACTACTCTGGTGTGCAAGTAGGTTTCCTTTTGTGTGGAAGGATTTACATGTAGCCAAATGTTTCATGGCCCTATCTGTAATGTGCTTTAAAGCCTCTTCTGAAAGTGAAATTTATTTAAGGGAAAAGCTGTTTCCTACCAGTTGGAACAGCATCTAGTGCGTGAGTCACGCTGTTGCTCTTGGGAACCTTCAAAGCACAACGTGACACAGGGCTAACAGAGCTGGGCTTCAGTCCTTCGGATGGGAAGGACTGTTTATAATGCTTTCTATTGTTCTGGCTTACATTGGGAGAACACAGCAGCTGGTTGATTGATGGGTGGAACTAAAGCCTGTTGGAGTGCTGCACACTGTCATCTTAGGAGGTAAATTGGTGGCCTGAGAGGGAGGTGGAGGTTGAGGCTCCCTGTTCTGGAGACTGAAACCGAACTTGGAAACACCAATGTCTGGGCTTTCACAGCATAGGTGCCGAAAGGAACCTGGCCAGGTCTGTGGGTGCACTGTGGAAACCAAATGGACTTTGCATGCGCACAGACCAGTATCCCAGTTACTCCATTAGCTCTTCAACACTGGCGAACCATTTAATCTTTCTTTTAGCCTAGTTACCTTATTTGTAAAATAAAGACCACTCCCTCATTGGGGACACTGGGAACAATGGTTTTATTTAAAGTACAAGCCGCAGTATGTGGCACATGGCAGGTACTAAATGGATGGTAAAACACCACTCTAGACATGCTCATGGTTATTTTCTGCTTGTTTCGCTCTATTTTTTGTCCATTTTCATGTGAATGTATGTGGGGAATATGTGCATGTATGTGTGTCTGCATATGTATGGATGTGCATGTATGTGAGAGGCAGGTATATAGATGTATGTGTATTTGTGCATGTGTATTTGTGGAGACCCAAGGTTAATATCAGGAATCGTCCTCAATCACTCTTCCACTTTTTTCTTTTTGAGTGTTTATCAAACCCAGAGCCCACTGATAGGACTATTCTGGCTAGCCAGCTTCCTCAAGATTCCTAGCCTCTGCCTTCCAAGGCTTCAGTTATAGGTGAGCTGCTTCATCCACTCAATATTGTACATGGGATCTGGGGGATCCAAACTCCAGTCCATTTAGTTATGTGGCAAGTGCTTTAACTGAGTTATCTCCCCAGCACCATTTGTTTCTCTCAACTGGTGCTAAGTTTACCTTCAGGAGATCCTGTCTTAACTTACTACTACTAGAAATAAGTACCTGAGGGAATCAAGTCATAAAGAGAAAAAGCTTCATTTTGAATTGTATTTTTGAGGTTTCAGCCCATAACGGTCTTAATAAATTGGGCTCATGGTGGGAGTTCATGGTGGATCAAAATTGCTCATTATGGTTAAGTGAAGAAGGGAAGGGGGGTTCCACTAGCCCTGACTGGACACGCTCCCTCAATGCCCTGAAGATCTCCCACTAGATCCCCACCTCCTAGAGAGTCTACCTCCCAATGACAGTTTTTGAGAACAAACCTTTACCATGTATACCTTTGGGACACAAGACCCAAGCTACAGAAATCTATTTTTTTTCTTTGTCTCTATCAAATCAAGAGCATGAAGTTTGTGTGTGTGTGTGTGTGTGCGCTTGCGCTTGAGCTTGTTAAAGAGCCTTGCAAAGCAGACAATCAGCTAGGGTATTATCCTTATTTCAGAAGTAGGAATAAAAAATTTGAGGGGGAAAAAGTAGGTATAACAGGCTGTCTGGCATTTGCAAGTTTTAAATGTCTGAAAATAAGTGCAAAAAGTTTTTTTTGGGGGGGGTGCAACTTGATTGCATTCAGAGCTATAGATTTCATCAGATTTTCAGCATCGGTTTAGGCTGTCCACAAAAGATTAAGATGCAGTGTGGTTAAAAACCTTCATGTTCCACAGGGCACATGGGGCATGTGGCTGTGAGTACTGCATGGGGATCAGAGCTGCTTTGGAAACTCGGACCCCAGCTCCAGCTTAGACCTACAGAATCTGAGCATCAAAACTGCAAGGGGAGAACCAGACACTTAAACACAGCCTCCGGATGAATATCACGGCTTCTCACGTTCCACAGTCCACAGGACTGGTGGTAAAACTGGTCTTTGGAGTCAGGTCACCAGATGTAACCCAACCCACTTCTAGCTGTGGAAAGACCTTGAGACAGGACTTCTGTGTGCTCACTTGCGAAGCAGGTGAGAAAAATCACACCCCCCCATGAAATACTTGTAAACATTAAATCAGATGAAGTTCATGCAACATTTGACAGATTTACATGATAGATGATCAAATGTTAGAGGAACTACTGTTCCTTAGTATGGGAATTATTACCACAGCTATTATTAGGCACCAGGAACAAATTGAAGGCATCAAATCTCTCTGGAAAATTACTGGGTCCTTGAATTAACTTTCCTTTGAGACTTTTGCCATGGTCAATCTTAAACTGTAAAGATCAGTGACATGAGATAGCAGTCACTGTAGGGGTGATGGGCATTTCCATTTTCCTCTTCGGTTTCTAGTTTCCCTCCCATGGGAATAATTACTTTAAAAAGTAACTTTATTTTTTTCAAAAATGAAAAATTTTTTTTTCAAAAATTTTCGAATTCTGGCTCCTGAGTTAGAGAGCTGACCATCTAGTGAGGAGGGACCATCAGCCTGAGAAATGTTTAGAGGCGAGAGGGCTCAGTGGGGAAAGATGCTTGCGTGCAAATCTGGCTAATTGAGTTTAACTCCTGGAACCCACATGGTAGAAGAGAACTGATTTCTGGAGATTGTTCTCTGACTTCCATATGTGCACCGTGGTATGTGAACCTGCTCATTCCCCACACACCTTCCATAAATAAATAAAAAGTATTTTTAAAGAAATCATTTAGACGCTTTATAGCAAAGAGTTATTCCAGGCAAGTACCTTGAGCCTTGGATAATAAACTTGGAATAATGGTAGTCACTCCCAAATGGGTCTGAGGCCAGGCCGAAGCCTATTTCATATTCAAAATTCAAAATATTCATATTCAAAATTTTTTCCAAAATTTTTTCAAAAATTTCTTACTGTATGACTTACTAAAACATAATTCATTTTATTATAGCAAATTCTTTAGTTAATTGACCAAAAAATTCACCTTGTTAATAAATTCTAACATTGTGCTAAGATGAGTTCATCTTGGGGATATCACTTTCTATATATTATATTATTTTAAAAAATCAGATTGTACTTAAGTTTCTCTGGAACTGAAACACATTTTCATTAGGAAGCCTATCTGAGAGACTATGACAGTATCGTTGTAGAAATTAGCATTCTGGAGGATAAAGCCTGATGTTGCATAGTTGCACTGACTGGTTGATTGACAGGAATCAAACCCAGGGCTGGACAAATGCTCTGCCATCGAGTTACATCTCCATCCCCTTCATTGCCTACCTTTATGAAAGATTTAGAAACTCACTCGAGAATCTCCTCAAAGAGACTTCAAAGGGCTGAGAGACTCTTACAAAATGTGTAAGACATGGGGGAATACACCTTTAGATGATAGACAGTCGTGTTCATATATATGAGACTGAAGTTAGCAAATGAAATTAAAAAAACATTGTTTAGCGAAATTTTACATAGATTCATGGCATGTCTAGAAATGTTTTCAACTCTAAGAATGCTAAACTATGAACTGAAAAAAAAATCACTCATTTCACATCAAGAACAGTAGCTGCTCCCACCCTCCAAAAATAAAACATGAGGGAATACTGATAAGGACACTCGGGATTAATAATTCAATGAGGCAAAGTTCAACTTGGGGGATAGACCTGGCCACTAATTCTTCAAATGAGTGGGCATAGCCAAGACCTCAATAAATTAGGAAGGAAAGAAAGACCTGCAGGAGAGCACAGCTGGATTCAGAACATGAACATGAAATTCAGATCCAGAGCAAAGTCATAATTTCTGGAAGAATATTTTCTTCTATTTTGAATAGCTTTTTCTTTTTTATTGTGTATGTAGATGTGCATGTATGTGTGGGATTGTGAATGCATGCAGGGTTGGGTGGTATAGAAGAGGGCACTCTGGTGCCCATGGAGGACCAAGAGTATCTTTGCAAATCATCCTGGGTTGTTCTGCCTCAGGATTTCCCAGGTTCCACCTTCCAGGGCCGGAAGTGCAAACTGCCGCTGTTTTGCTTGGCATTTTTTACTTGGGATCAGACCCTTTTGCTTTTGAGGCAAAACCTTAATTAACCCCTGAGCTGTCTCTCCAGCCCCCAGAGGAATGCTTTCAAGAAGCAAGAAGCATACTTGAGTTTGAATTAGTCATTTATAGCAATAAATGAAGGAAATCTTCAGTGAGTGATCTGGGAACAGGGAAATCCACCCAGGACTCCTCTCTTGGCTCATGCTCAGGCTATCCCAGGCTCTACACCCACGATGACTGTTGGCTTTGGGTTACACACAAGATGTCTCTGCTACTTGAATTTATCCTTAAACCATAGCCTGTCACCATGAAGTATGTGTCATCTCCAGAAACCACGATGGCCTTGTTGCATTCCTGGGACAACTCCGCAAGGCTTGGGAAGAGATGAGAAAGAAACATGCAGAGACAGGGAGGAGTTCGGGTGGCTTGGACTCATGGGGTGTAGGCAATGTGGTCTAGCTAAGGAAACACTTCCTTGAGCAGACCTAGGAATTAACCCCATGACAGGGTTTTTCAAATGAGTGAAAATATCTTGGCTGAGCTTGTGATCAAATCAAAGGCTATTTTCAACTAGACAGAAAATATCCTGATTGGAAGTCTAGGTTGTCTGTGATATTCACATCAATGCCAATCCCCAAATGTTATCTGCTCATCAGATAAATTCAAGATGCCTCCCATTTTCAAATTTGCTAGTGCACCAACTACAAATCTGATCATGGTAGACTGTTCTTCCTTCTTGTGTCCAGCCCTGTTCCCATTCCTAGCTCCTGTTCCTGAAAAGGAGAACTGGGCAAGGGTTCACCGTTGGCATTTGCAGCAGCCCCACTCTCCTCTGACATCTTCCCCTCCCCATGCATGTCTATGAATTCTACATTGCCTGCTTTCCAGTCTTTGCTCTGTTGTCACTCCATAGTTTTCCTTTTACATGTCATGCTTATTGTTCTCGACTTGCCACTTTTCCCCTTGGAGTGGCCCTGATATTTATCATGGATCTCCCTGTCATGACCATCTTACATCCTTGCCTCAGCTCTTTTTCAACTTGGCTCAATCTGTGGATAATACTTTAAGGATATTTTTTGCCCCTTTCTGCATATGTGAAGAACAGAATGAAACAAAAAGAGAAATCAGCTTCACTTCTAAATCAAGTGCCTACAGACACTATGTGAGTTATTTGTTGCTGCGACCAAATACCTAACATGAAACAACAGACAAGGTGGAAGAGTTTATTTTAATTCATTGTTTGAAGGCACAGTCCATCATGGTGAGGAAGGAATGGGACAACTGGTCATATTGGACCTGCAGCCAGGAAGTAGATAGGGCTAGAGGGATGGTTCAGGAATTAAGCCTTTGCCTTTTAAGCAAAGGAACCAGGTGCCACATAAAGACTGGGTGGAAAGGGCAGAAATGGCAGTGAGTGGCCTGTACTTCTGACCCTGGAACATATAGCCTGAGAAAACCCCAGGGCAAAGAAATAAGGAAGTCACCCTTATGTCTCCACAGGCACACATGGTGCCTGCTTCTACACACATGTACACACCCATCTACACATGCAAAAGAAATTGGAAGTAGAGAGACAGATTTTGGCACCCAACTGACCTCCTCCTTCCTTCCTTATTACTCAGTCTGTAACCCCAACCTGTGGGATGGTGCCACACACGTTCATGGTGAAGCTGTCCATTCTCAGTGGCTCCTCTCTGGAAGCTCCTCCACAGACAGGCTCAGATGTTTGTTTTCTAGGTGTTTCTAAATCTCGTAAAGGTGACCAGTAAGATTAGCCACCTCAGCCCCTTTGCTTTCCTGCAATCCTCTGGCCACAGAGTGACAGCTCACTGTCACGGAGCAGGTGACAGTAATTCTGGGCCTGACTATTGGATTCAGCTCTTTGGTGCCCTGCGATTACCTTTCCAGCTCTTGAATAACTATAAACTTTATTGCAAAAGTTGAAGTTTTGTAAGGAGTATTTCCAGACATGAATGTAATTTCCTGTGAGTACATTCTCTTGTCAGAGTCAGCCTCAAGTCTTTGTGGGACATGATGAGCTGAGCTGGCACCACGAGGGGGAGTGGTCCCAAACTCCATGCAAGGCTCCTGCCTCACACAGGTCTGGCTATGAAGCTTGCTTTCCAGCCCAGCATCAGGCGCGTGAGTTTTCCACTGAGTCTGAATAAATCAAGTGAGGAAATACGTGGAGGTGTGGGTTTCCAGCACTTAATTTTTTCCTGCGGTTTGCCTAACAGGCAAAGTGAGGGACCATTTCAAACTTGAGTTTCTGCAGCCCAGCAGGGTTGCATGAATAAAAGTAACAGTTAAAAGTTGGCAACTCAATTCAGAAGCAATCAATCTAACGTCTCAAGGGATTGGTTTGGCGGAGTGGATCCAAAAGTAGGAATGAGGTTCATGGGTTAAGGTTTTGGGTTGCCTCCAAGTTTGCTATTAATGAGCTATGTGTCTGGGTCTAAGCCTTGGTCTTCTTTTCCTGGCTCTGTAGAAGATACCACATCAGCTGAGCTGCTTTAAGAATTTACTAAGACACATGAGATGATTTATAACCTTCAGATTAATAAGTAGTAACATGTGATCATCTCCTATTGTATGCCAGTCACCCATGCACAGTGGACCCTTGTCTATAAGCTCTTAATACTTATTAACAAAGTGAAACTGAACCTATTCTGTATTTCTAACTCTGACTGGCAACTTATGTATTGCCTTGTGCTCTTTCAACCGGTATATCTTCTTGGAAGTATTTCTTCAATTTGACTATTGGCATGAGGTATAGCCTCTTTGATTTTATCTATGGTTTTTCTTCTGTTCCTTTCCAAGTCTTCTTCTCTTTTTTAAATTGTTATTCTTCTGTCTTTATCATTCTAGAATTTTATTTCAGTCTTGGGATTTACTGAGTTCTTCTCCAGTGTTTCATTAGCATTTCATCCATGGTTTCTCAGAATTCCTAATTCCTTCACACGATTCAGTCATTTTTATACTTCTTTAAACTTTTCAACTTTTGGTTAAGTAACTCCATGCTCCAAAACACATAAAAATTCTTTGACTTGGATAGAAAGAGGTTTTTTAGAAATGAATACAAGTCTTATAAACATGTTTATGTACCATATTAAGTTCAAAATAGAGGGTATGTTTAACATTGCATGTTGTAGAAATTCTAAGTTTAATTTTTAAAAAGTTGAGTAAACACATTCAAAATTCCTGCAACTCTTATAAACAGTTCCTATCTACCTGTCAAGTGTCCATGTCAACATTTATAAGTTAACAGATGACATGCTTTAGCACAATCTCTAAATCCTTGCCTGTTTATACTGGAGCAATCATGTGAAAGTCTTCTCTAGCAGAACCTTGGAAAAACACACAACTTTTGCATAGAAAGAACACATAGAAAATAGAAGCTTTCAACACTGCATCTGTCTTAGGGGCGTAACTCATATTTGGAAAGAACCGTTTTTGCCACTTATGTTGCATCCTGTACTTCACAGACAGTGATGTTAGATAAAGAATTTGATAAATTATTTTTAGTAAATGCAATCTGCCTGCCTCAAGGGAACCTTGTTTACCTGAAAACATAATAGCAAGAAATTCCAGTATTTAAAAACAAAACAAACAAAACATTGCAGTAGTCATTGACCAAGCTGAGGGAAATGGTGGAAATATTTGGCATGTCTCAGGAGGTCACAGAGCCTATGCATACGACAAGGTTGATGGCTTTCTGTTGGTTCTCTGCCTTCTCACCTTTTGTGACACACTTTTACAGCCCAAACTGACTCTGGTCCATCAATCACACAGCGGCTCAGTGAAAGACCTTTCTATATGCTCCTTATATATGCAATGTGATCTTACCATCCCTTCCATCTGGAGTCTGCTTTCCCAGTCTTGGGTTGGCTGATCTGTGACTTGTTTGGTTAGAAGAAGCCTACAGGAAATGACAGTGGGTCAAGTGTGACCTGAGACTTCCATGAGTTCATTTTGTGTTTTAGGCTTTGACCTCTGCTATGAACCAAGTATGGGCAGCCTGAGAAGACAGACAGAGATGGGTACTTCAACTGAGACTAATGTAGGCCAGTTAGCTCCAAGCTCTAGCTTATCACAGGCACATGAATGGACTGGCTAATATCAGAAATATCATCTGCAAGACCATTGAGCTAAATGAATCGCTTCTCATTTTCCGCCATTGTGTTCAATGATTGTTTATTCTACAGCATTTCTATAGACATGTAAAACTGAGACTGACATATTTTTCAAAGTAGAAATTGCTTAAGTGTTTATATTCTGATTATAAAAATAGCATGGTTTATATAAAAAATTAAACAACACAGCAAAATACAAAGGAGAAAATAAAAAAAAACACTCACATTTTACAACACAGAGATGACCACTTGTCACTGACACCTAGGGAGGAGGTGGGCCACTGAGCAGACGTATGAGGAACTGCCTAGTTAAGAGCAAACCTGTAGGAGAGTGTTTGAATTGCAGTAGGAAAACCTGCCCATTGTGGATGGCATCATTCCCTATGCAGGAAGTGTATGTGGAGATACAGATTGCATAGAGATGGCTCCATGTGCTGGTTCTTCCCTTCTGTTCTTGACTTTGAGGATGCTGTGACCCGTTCCCTCAACTCCTGGTAGTAACTCTTCTGCATCAGGGACTGTAACCTGTAATTGTGAGCTAATAAAATCCCTTGTTTTCCTAAGTTGCTTGGGCCAAGTGTTTATTACAACAATGTCTTAACAAACTAAAACAGAGACTGGTACCAGAGAAGTGGGGTGTTGCTATAAAACTAAAATGGCATATAAAGATTCTGACAAACGTGTTTTGGGTGTGTTTCTTTGCACACACACACACAAAATCAATTGGTATGCACAATTCCTTGCAGTCTTTCTTCTTAATTATTAATAAGTCATACTCATTTCTCTATGTTAACAAGTAATCTGCTTCACTAATTTTAATGACTCTTTAGCATCCCATTATACAAACCTATTGAAGTTCATTTTGATCATTTTATTTATTGACATAGGTCACTGTTTGCCTTAAAAATTTTAAATAATGTTTCTAAGAACATTCTGTGACTGTATCGTTACAATTATCCTTAGGACAAATTTTTAGACCTTGGCTAAAATGACTGGAGATTAAGTATATTTAAACTTTTTATAGCTTGCTGGTGATAAGCTGCTTCCAGAAAGGCTATTTTATTTCCTTATATAAGTTGTACAACCAAAAACATGGACTAGTGGAGACAAGGTGGTTGTTACACATGACAGGGTGAGCAAAGGAAAACTCTAGAATCATGGAAAAAAGATGTAGTGGGGTGACATCATGAGGAAAACTATTAGACATGTTGATTTTGTAAGAGTGAAACAGGGCCTGCTCGGAGTGTGGCGCTTTGCACTACTGTGAAGGATAGACTATGGCTTTAGAGGACAAGAATGAACAACAGCAGCAACAACAACAAAATCACAACTTGAGCAGTAATCAGCACTTCACTGCACTGAACCACGTGCTCTGCCCTCTCTGGAATTTTCTCTCTCTCCCTGTGTGTGTGCGTGCAGCTGCGTGTGCGCATGCATCTGTGTGTACACACGCATATGCTCTGTCCCCTAAACTTGTACATAAGCGTAACTTTCATTCTTGCAGTTTTATGACCTTTATTTGGGAAGCAGTGAGTAGAAGGCAGCTTTATTAGGAAGATAAGCTCAGGACATTTATATTTTTTTTTCTGAAAGAGAGAGGAAGAGGAGCTGGAGAGGTGGCTCTGGGGTTAAGCCTCTGCCTTGCAGGTGGAAGGTCCTGAGTTCGGATCCTAGACCCCACGTATAGACGCCAGGTGGAAGCGGGGGAGGGGGGCGCGGCCTGCACTTCTGGTCCTGGTAGGGCGGAGCCTGTGAATCCTGGGGCAGAGTAAATAAGGAGGAGGTGGAGGCGTCCATGGTGGTTCCCGAATTCGTCCGTGGTTCTACACACACACATGCACACATGCACAATTGAATGAATAATAGAAAAATAAAAATAATAAAAAATAAAATGAAAGAGAGAGGGAGAGAGGGGAGAGAGAAGGTGTGCTGCTCATGCATGCTCATGCACACAGACAAAAGGACAACATTTGCAAGGTCTCATTACTTGCTAAGCCATATCATTAGTCCTTGAGGAGATCCTTTTTTTGGGGGGGGAGCATAGTGAGTAAAAGCACCTTTATTTAAGGGTGGGCAAGAGAAGACAACTGCAGTCTTGTTGATGGGGAAGGGAAGACACCGCATCTGAGGAAAGTGAGGCCTGCACAGCCTTCTTGGGTGCAGTGACATCCCTTGAGAATACTTGGCTGTGGGTCCCAGATCAGTTAGAAGAGAGCAGATGACTGATGGGAATGACGTTCAAGAGATTCTCATAAAGTGTCGTGAGGAAACTAAGGACAGCTTCAGTCAAGGTGGGCTGTGAGTTAGATCCACAGAAGGACCAGATATTATGTTCCGACAGAAAATACGTGCTTTGCATTATTCATTCTCTCTCTCTTTTTTTTTTTTTTTTTTTTTTTGGTGGTCCTTCATCATTCTGCTAAAAAAATCACATTATCCGTCACTCCATGTCTTTCTCCCAACCAAACTACAAATTATTTGAAGGAGTGGATTATGCCTTAAATCTCTTGTGCCTGACACTCAAAAGATACTTCATCAGTTTTATTGACTAAGAAAAAGAAGGATACATTCCAGTTTCAAATATAATGATTTGGATACAGGATGTGGGAGACCAAAGAAAAGACTGTGGGGAGGGGAACATATGTGTACATGTGTCAGTGTGGGGTGTGGGAACAGAGTGGGAGGGTGCACTTGGGAAGCAATCTCAGCTACAGTGTACAACTCCAGTAAAAATGAG
Organism: Typhlomys cinereus; assembly: GCA_023101885.1. Taxonomy (NCBI): domain Eukaryota; kingdom Metazoa; phylum Chordata; class Mammalia; order Rodentia; family Platacanthomyidae; genus Typhlomys; species Typhlomys cinereus. The sequence continues at coordinate 3,753,802 of JALPQD010000076.1, forward strand.
AAAAAGGTACTCTTTGCTAGATGCAACAATTAGAAGCAAAATGTTAGCAAATTGAATTCAACAATATATTTTAAAATTATAACTATGATTCCTCCCCCCAAAAATGGGGAGATGATTTGGTGGCAAATAGATTCATGATTACTATCACTTTAGTTCAAACTATTAAGAAGAAAAAGTGGGGGCTGGAGAGATGGCTCAGGGGTTAAGCCTCCGCCTTGCAGGTGGAAGGTCCTGAGTTCGGATCCCAGATCCCACGTATAGACGCCAGGCGGAAGCGGGGGTGGCCTGCGTTTCTGGTCCTGGTAGGGCAGAGCCTGTGAATCCCGGGGCAGAGTAAAGGAGGAGGTGGAGGTGGTCCATGGTGGTTCCCGAATCCGCCCGTGGTTCTACACACACACACACACACACACACACACACACACACACACACACACACACGCGCCGTGCGGGCATACACAATTGAATAAATAATAAAAAAAGAAAAAAAAGAAAAAGTGTATCTCACTAGATGTATGGGCAAAAAGGCAAAAATCAAATTCATCAGGTTTATGAATTATTAAAAATGTTCTCACAAAGTATGTGTTTCCTATTTTAGCTATAACAAGCAACTACACATTTAGTGGCCCAAAACAACTCATGTTTCCTCTTTTATAGTTTCAGAGAACCAAAGTAGCTTTAGGGGAGGTGGTGTCGAAAACAGGGTGTTGGCAAATCTGAACTTCCTGGAAGCTGAGGGGAGAAGTGATTTCCCGCCTTGTATTCATTGACTTGTGAATCCCCTCACAAGACACCATTTCACTGGCTCCCTTAACTATAGTGACTTCCCTTTTCACCTTGTATAGCAAGCAGCACCTTTCTCTGCCTACCTATTTTTTACCTACTTTCATATCATCTCTTTTGCCTCACAAGGTAATGTTCACAAATTCCAGGATTGGGACTGGATAACCTGAAAGGATGATTATTTAATTATTTGTAGAAAGAATAAGACTAGAAAGTAAGCAGTTACTTTGTTGGTCATTTTGTCTGTGTGTGTGTGTGTGTGTGTGTGTGTGTGTGTGTGTGTACATGTATATAAGAGAGCATTTGAGTGTGTGTGCATCTGCAGAGACCCAAAGGTGACATTGGGAATCATCCTCGATTACTCTATCTTCTTACTGCTTTGTTCTATGATTTCCTAGGCTTGCCTTCCAGAGCTGAAACATCCACTTGCCATTTTTACAAGGAATCTGGGGGTCTGAACTCATGTCCTTTTACTTTCAAAGCAAAGTCTTTATTTTAACCCTTGAGCCATCTCCTCAGCCCCTGTTTTGTGGTATTTTTATCATACTGAAAATGGGAAATCTGTGAGCTGTGCTTTTGCCTCCAACACACCTGCAAGGGAAGCATAGCTGAAGATGTTCACGACAGCATTACTTATATTGGAGAAAAGCCCATAAATGTTTGATGATAAAGCCACAGCAGAGTGGCACAGTAGTGAAGACATCATCTTTGTAGCTTCAGACCTTAAATTTGATTCCTGGTGCTTTCACTTCCTAGCGACACGATTTCAGACAAATTGGCTAAACTTTCTGATTGTATTTTCCTCATCTATGAAACGAGGCCATCATAGAAACAGTCTCCAGGGTTGAGTGAATAAGCCCTTATGAAATGCTTAGCACAGTGCTTCCTATTTACTGCTCTCTGGAAACACAGAGTAACACTGCCAGTGTAGCACTGTTGTGGTCTGCCCTGTGCCATAGGGGTCATGTGATTACATGCCTAGGGCATGCAAGTCCTTTCATTCTGGCTTGCTATAGGAGACAAACCCGAGGATAAGAGAGACTGACATAATCTGAATAAGTGTGAAAGAAGGCCCTCTGACTATTAGAACTTTCCAGTGACCAGCAGACAGCTCAGGAAAGTGAGTGTAGCGTTTACTCTCAACTATTGCTGTGTGAGAGCATGCAAAAGTCAAACAGCTTAAGGGAGAAAAGGAAATTTATTCACCTTAGGGTTCCAGAGGGGAGATATAGTTTTTCACTGAGAGGGTGACATGGCTGGTGGCTGAAGCTGGAGGCAGGCTAAGTCACAACAGACATCCAGTAGGCTAGTGGTTGGGACTGAAGGCTGGAGGATTCCTGGAGAGTCTTTCTCTTCTCAGTCTCCTGTTCTATGGTTCCTTTTATCTGGTCCTCTACTGGGAGGTTCTAATGAGATCTAGGGAGGTTCCAATGGGATTTAGGGCTGGTCTTTGTATTGTAAATGTATGTATCCAGATAATCTCTTCAGGTGGTCTCAGCTGATCTTAGTTAATGCCAGGTGTGGTCAAGTTGACACCCAGGATTAACTGTTACAGTAAGGCAAGTCCTTTTCACAGGAAGTTTTCATACATTTAGGAAGACCCCCTGGCAGAAGGATTCAAGGGAGACTCCCATGCAGTTAGGAGTTCTCTTCTAGATCTAAAAACATAATTGCATTCTATTTGTTTAAAATATTTAATTCAGGGCTGGAGAAATGGTTCAGTGGCCAAAGGGTTTGCTTCGCAATCAAAAGGACCAGAGTTTGGATCCCTAGAGCCCATGTAAAATGTTGAGTGGGTATGGTGACAGCCCATAATTTCAACCCTAGGAAGGAGGAGAAAAGGAATCTCTAGAGTAAGCTGGCTAGCCAGTCTAGTTCTATCAGCAGCCTCTTGATTTCATTAGAGACGCAAGTTCAAAAGAAGAAGGCTGTAAGGGGCTGACGATTTCTAATATTTCCCTGTCTCCACATGTACACACATGTGCATATGAACCAACGCAGACATGAGTACCTACATACATGTGCACATACACCTACCTTTTTTCCATTTTTTATTTAAATTATTTTTCTAGTTTTACAAGCATTTTGAGTATTTATCTCTGTTTCCTTCCACTCCCCTTCCCACCCATACCCCTTCTCTTCCCTTCCTCAATCCATCCCACTCCCACCATCTTGCCTGTCTGCTTCTATGGATCCCAGGGTTCCCGCTGGTTTGTCTACTCTTTTTTATTTTTTCTACTTTTACAAGCATTTTGAATATTTATTCCTGTTTCTCTACATCACCTCTCCCTCCCATCCCTCCATCAATCCTACCTTCCTGCCTGTTTGCTTCTATGGATCCCAGGGTTGCCTCTGGGTTATCTACTCTTGGGGGGGTTCAGGCCTCTGTGGCAAACCAAGTTGCCTCTCTTGGGGCCACCCCACTGATGGGGTGCATTTCCCTTTACTCATCCAACTTTAGTCCCCAAGGCTTCCACTGTACATTCTTATTTCTCTTGAGTTCCTCGATATTTGATGTAGGCATGATGATACATCAATCATTATGCAGGTCTGGTAAGGACAAGTCTCACTGTAGTGAGTTCCTAGGTGAAGCATTCCTGCCTTGAGTAGGATGTCTTGTCCAAAAGTGAACCTTATCGTCTATAGGGTCTTACATTCTTACCGCCCTCTGTTCTGTGAGGTTCCCAAAGCCTTAAGATGGGGAGATTGGGTTGGTCTGATTTTGGGTGAGCCTTGCTGAATCACTGGTACTCTGCATTCTGGCTGGCCATTGCTGTCTACTTCACCGCTCTTCTGTTGCCCTACACTGCATCCCCTCAAGGTGTTGAGATCCTCTACCTCTCTTGTAGATTTCTGGCCGAGTACTAAGTGCTCTTCAAATCTATGAGTATAAAAGTAGCTATTTATGGAGCAGTTTGATGTACCATCTTCCTATCTATAGGCTCATTGGCTGTTTTTCCCTATTTAACTATTTCCTTCCCTTTTTTAGGTTCTTCTTCTAGTTAACAGTAACAGGAATGTGTTCCATTCTGACAAATGGGCCTTGAGTCCAATCAGATAGCTGCTGGTTGTCTCCTTGGTACTCATGCCACTGTTACACTGGTGGTCACTTGTTGCCATTGCAACTTAAAGATCTCATTTGTTGATGGGGCCTGTGATTATTTCTCTCCCTCAGTAGCTTCTATAGTACTTTTTGGTACTGTGTAAGCTACCTAGCAAGGTTCTCAGACCAGTTCTAGTTAATGTATATTGCTTATATTCTGTGATTCATATGTGTTGCATCTTCAGTAATAGGGTCTTACTGACAGTTTTTTTTTTTGGAGAGCAACCAAGAGCAATGGCAAAAACCCATAATATTTGGAGGTCGTTGAGACCTCTCTGACCAACATTCTATCAGGAAGTGTCACATTCCTGTTGCTTCTAGTATAATTTTGTCACTAGATTCTAAGTTGATCAGCTCAGGTTTTCTTCCCCTTTCGTTTTCTTTATTCTATACTCTTCTGCATAGGGACTGCCCTTTCTTGCTCCTTTCTTTAGAAGACATTTTTTCACATATTACTAGCATAGGAGGTTCCTTGGGGTTACTTCCCATAATCTTGGTGTTTTTCTATAACTGCCCTTGACTCTCTTATCTTCCATCCCCTCATTCCTCACTAAGTATTTTTTTTCCAATTATTTCCTCTTACACTCTACTCGTCATGGTATCATAAATTTCCCCTTTAGAACAAGAGAAAGGGCTTATGGAAATGCCACTGGGTCCTTATATGTCATCGGAGAGGAGGACCCAGTGGAGAGTTAGGCGTACACAATAAAGGACTCTCTGGGAATTGGGGGGGAGGCACTGGGGGAAGGGGAGGGGGAGGAGGGGGGAGGGAGGGAACTGGTAAAAAATTTTAAAATGTATAATTAAATTTTTAATAAAAAAAATAAATAAATTTCCCCTTTAAAGGGTTTCACCCTAATCATTCCTTCTCTCCTTCCCACTTATTGGTATCTTTCAAATTTTCTGGCTCTTACAGTAATTCCAATCAAAATACATTGACAAAAATATCAGTGCTAGCATTTTCATATAACAGAGAACATGTGTTGCTTAACTTTTTGTGTCTGAGATACCTCATTCAATATATTCCAGTTCCATCCATTTACCAGCAAATTCCATAATCTCATCCTTTCTGGTGGCTGAGTAATATTCCATTGTGTACATGTACCACATTTTCATTATCCATTCCTCTGTTGATGGCATGTTGGCTGATTCCATTTTTTCACTATTGTGAATAGAGTTGCAATGAACATAGATAAACAAGTGACTTTATAATAAGATGTAGAATCTTTTGGGAATATTCCTAGGAGTGGTATTGCTGGGTCATATGGCAGTTTCATTTTTAACTTTCTGAGGAACCTCCACAGTGATTTCCAAAGAGTTTGTACCAGTTTACAGTGCCACCAGTAGTGAATAAGTGTCCCTTTCTCTCCACAATCTTGCCAGCATTCTCTGTTGTTCGTGTTCTTGATCTTAGCCATTCTGACTAGGGTAAGATGGTGTCACAGGGCAGTTTTAATTTGCATTTCTCTGATAGTCAGGGAAGTTGAGCGTCTTTTAAGGTATTTGTTTGACATTTCTAGTTCTTTTTGAGTGAAGTCCCTGAGTAGTTTGAGGGCCCATTTTTTTAATTGAAATGTTTGCTGTCTTGGTGTTTATTTTTTTGAGTAGATGTTGATTATAGTTTTACTTGTTTTTTCAGAGGCCTCTTCTCTCTCTATTCCTTTGAGTTTGGTAACATGAAATTTTCTACTTGGACTTATTTCCTGCATGTGTGTGATTAGCAAGGGCAGGATGGGAAGGGGGGTGCTGGCACTCGCTCAATCCAGGGGGTCAGGTTCCAGAGTGGAAGCCTTCAGGCCCATGCATACATCAACCCACCGAGCCACATAAACCCACCTAATACATGTACCCATATACAAACATATATACCCACACAATCATACCCGCGCATGCAAACAGGCATTCACATTATGGATGTACATCAATATGCAGACACATAAAAATAAAAAGGAGATAGTCAAGTTAACTATATGAAATATATTCTTGCTTGGGAAAAAAGACACAGTAAACAAAGTTGAAAATACATCACATATGGAGAAAATATTAGCAGTCCAGGGGTTGATGCTCTTATTGTTTAAATATATGAACTTCATTTTAAATTGAGACAAGAGATATCAACAAGTAATAAAACAAGAAATCACGTGGGTTGTGAATACTTGACAAGATACAAGCATCGCCAGATTGAGGAACTGCAAATCAGAGCAAGAAGTTGTCAGCTTTATACATTGTGCTAATTAAAAGTTTAAAGTTAAAAGATTTAGAAGTGTAAAGAAATGATCCTCATAGATTGCTCTTGAGCATTTGAAATGTCTCCTTTTGGGAAAGTCATGTGGCAGGTTAAAATAAAAATGAATTGTGTTTTTTGATCCATCAGCTCAATCTTTAGCAATCTCTATCGTAGAAATGAACTCAGCAGGTTGTGCGAATATGCATTTAAAAATGTTTACCATCGGGGTACCTATCAAGTTTGTGTGAGTGGGAAAAAAATACATTATAAAAAAAAGTATCTAGGTCCCTTTTTTTTCACCCCACCCCGCTCCGCCGGTCGGTACGCGTATGCGAGATCCAGCCGGGCCTCACCGCGCGCTCTAGGACCCCAGGTCAGCCCACAGGGACCCGGCTCCGACTCCCGCCATCCACCCGGAGCTGCGCGGGGGCCGAAGGACGAGGAGGACCTCCCCCTGCGCCCGGGCCCCGCCCCAGCTGCCCTCGGGTTAAATAGCTCCACGCGGACGCGCCCATCGTCCCTTTTTTTTCACCCCACCCCGCTCCGCCAGTAGGGACACGCGGGCGGTCCACCCGGGCCTCACCCCGTGCCCTAGGTAAGTCCCCGTTCGGGCCCCGCCCACCAGTACCCCAGGCCAAATAATTCAGTTTAGTGAAATTGAGAGATCTTAAGAGTTAAAATGACAATGCCAAAGTCAAAGTGCAAATCCATGAGAAGCAACACTCAAGTAAACAAATTTCCCACTGAAGGAATTAATCCCATAATGTTAGACTCCAACAAGAACAAACCCGCGGGAAAAGGCCAAGAAAGCCTGACCCAGGATAACGACTTTCAAAATATGATCATTACCATGTTCAATACTATGAAAGAGGAAATCCGGGAGGAATTACATAATCGAATCAATCGCTTTGAAGAGGAACACAACAGACATCTGGAGGAGTTGAGAAAAACAGTGCAAGAAACAAAAAGTGGCATAGAGCAGTTAAAACAAACTCAAGCAGAGTTTAAAACTGAGCTAAAAGACAAGTTATCTTCAACCCAGAACGCCACAGAGTCTTATCAACAGAACTAATGAAGCAGAAAACAGAATTTCAGACCTTGAGGATAAAGTGGGAGTACTAACCAGCTCAATGGAAGAGGTTGTTAAAGCCAAAAAGATACTTGAGAGAAATATCCAAGAGATATGGGACACCCTGAAGAAGCCTAACATGCGTATTCATGGAATACCGGAGCAAGAATCTCAAAATACCACCCCTGAGGAAATTTTTCAAACGATCATCAAGGAAAACTTTCCTCATCTAAAAAAAGAGAGGCCCATTCATATACAAGAGGCATTCCGCACCCCAAACAGATACGACCAAAATAGAAGCACACCGCGGCAAATAATAGTTAAAACACTCCACATTCAAGATAAAGAACTGGTGCTGAGAGCTTCAAGGGAGAAAAAACAAGTCACTTTTAAAGGCAAACCTATTAAAATAACAAATGACTTCTCAGTCGAAACAGTAAAAAGCAAGAAGAGCTTGGAGAGACATACTTCAAGTATTGAATGAGCAAAAATGTCAACCCAGGCTGATTTACCCTGCAAAACTATCAGTCATGATCGAGGGAGAAAGAAAAATTTTCCAGCACAAAGACAACTTTAAGGGATACATGGCCACCAAACCAGGCCTTCAAAAACTGCTAGAAATGATACTCAAGCGTGAAGAAAAAACAGGCATATCCAGGAGAACAAAAGGCAAATATAACACCATTAAAAGCGAAGCAATATACTTATAAAAGCTACTAAACATAATAAATGTCTGGAATTAACAATAGTTTCTCCATTATAACACTAAATGTTAATGGACTTAATTCACCGATCAAGAGACACAGATTACAAACTTGGATTAAAAATCACAATCCATCAATCTGTTGCCTGCAGGAAACCCATCTCACCACAAAAGATAGGCATGCTCTAAAAATAAAAGGCTGGTCAACAATTCTACAAGCAAATGGAAGCAGAAAACAGGCAGGGGTAGCCATTATGCTATCAGACAAAGTGGATTTCAAACCAAAAAAAAAATTATAAGAGACACGGATGGATACTACATTTTAGTCACAGGTACAATTCACCAGGAAGATTTCACAATACTGAACATATATGCACCCAATACGGGCCCCTCCACATTCATTAAGAAAACCCTACAGCATCTAAAGCAAGAAATCAACCCCCAAACGATAATTCTTGGGGACTTCAACACCGCCCTCTCTACATGGGATAGATCAACAGGTCAAAAGCTTAACAGAGACACTTTGGAACTTAATCAAACCCTGAAAGAAATGGACCTCACAGATCTCTATCGAACTTTTCACCCACGCACCAAAGAATACACATTTTTCTCAGCAGCACACGGAACTTTCTCCAAAATAGATCACATATTGGGCCACAAAATGAATCTACACATATACAAGAAAGTTGAAATTCTAACCTGTGCCCTATCAGACCACCACGGCCTAAAGCTGGACATCCACAACACATCAAACAAGAGAAAATACACTAACTCCTGGAAACTTAACACTATGATGCTGAATGAGAACTGGATTCAGGAAGAAATTAAAAAGGAAATTCAAGATTTCCTGAAAGTGAATGATAACGAAAATACAACTTACCAAAATCTCTGGGACACAATGAAAGCTGTTCTAAGAGGTAAGTTCATAGCTCTTAATGCCCACGTCAAAAAATGGAAACATCAGAAATAAACAACTTAACAATGCAGCTTAAAGCTTTAGAGAAACTAGAGCAATCTGATCCCAAAAGCAGTAGAAGAGAAGAGATTAGCAAAATAAGGGGAGAAATATCTGAAATTGAGACTAAGAAAACGATAGAAAAAATCAACCAATCAAAAAGCTGGTTCTTTGAAAAAATCAACAAGATTGATACGCCCCTAGCTAAACTAACCAAAAGCAAGAGAGAGAAAACCCAAATTAACAAAATTAGAAGTGAACATGGAGTTATCACTACTGATACCCAAGAAATCCAGAGAATTATAACATCATATTTCAAAAACTTATACTCTGTGAAATTTGACAACACAAAAGAGATGGATGAATTTCTAAGTAAACACAACTTACCTAAATTGAATCAGGAAGTTGTGAATTATTTAAATAGTCCTATAACATATAAGGAAATTGAGGAAGTAATCTCGAATCTTCCCACCAAAAAATGTTCTGGACCAGATGGATTCAGCACAGAGTTCTACCAGACATTTAAGGAGTTAATAACACCAATACTCCTTAAACTGTTCCATCAAATAGCAAAGGAAGGAACACTACCAAATTCCTTCTATGAAGCTAATATCGTTTTAATCCCAAAACCTAATAAAGATTCACTTAAAAAAGAAAACTATAGGCCGATCTCCCTGATGAACACAGATGCAAAGATTCTCAACAAAGTCTTAGCAAATCGGATTCAAAAACATATCAAAAAGATCATTCACGGGGACCAAGTAGGCTTCATCCCTGGCACACAAGGTTGGTTCAACATACGCAAATCAATAAATGTAATTCATCATGTAAACCAGTCCAAAGTCCAAGACCACATGATACTCTCGATAGATGCAGAAAAAGCTTTTGACAAGATCCAACAGCCTTTTATGATCAAAACGCTAGAGACAGTAGGAATGGAAGGAACCTTTATCAATATAATAAAAGCTGTATACAACAAGCCCACAGCAAGGATTATGCTCAATGGGGAACAATTGGAAGCATTCCCACTTCGATCAGGAACTAGACAAGGCTGTCCACTCACCACTTCTATTCAATATTGTACTTGAAGTCTTAGCTGAAGCCATAAGACAAGAAAGGGACATAAGAGGGATTCAAATCGGCAAGGAAGAAATCAAGCTATCCCTATTTGCAGATGACATGATCTTATACCTGAGGGATCCCAAAAACTCCACCAGGAAGCTCCTGGAACTAATTGAGAAGTTCAGCAGGGTGGCAGGATACAAAATAAATGTGCAAAAATCAGAGGCCTTCCTATATGCCCAGAACGAAAGAAGTGAAAAGCCTTGAGAGAAACCATGCCATTTATTATAACCCCTAAAAAAATGAAATACCTTGGTATAAACCTAACTAAGGAGGTAAAAGACCTTTACAATGAAAACTTTAAAACCCTAAAGAAAGAAATTGCAGAAGACACCAGAAGGTGGAAAGACCTCCCTTGTTCCTGGATTGGCAGAATCAACATTGTAAAAATGACCATCCTACCAAAGGCAATATACAGATTCAATGCTATACCAATCAAAATCCCAAAGCAATTCTTCAAAGAAGTTAACCAAATAATCTCAAAGTTCATATGGAGGCACAAAAGACCCAGGATAGCAAAAACAATCCTGAGTAACAAAAACACAGCTGGAGGTATTACCATACCAAACCTAAGTCTATACTACAAATCCATAGTTATAAAGACAGCCTGGTACTGGCTCCAAAATAGACACACAGATCAATGGATAAGGATTGAAGACCCAGATATAAGCCCACAAAGTTACAGCCATTTGGTCTTTGACAAAGGGGCCCAAAGAATCCAATGGAAAAAGAACAGCATCTTCAACAAATGGTGCTGGCAAAACTGTATCTCCACATGCAGAAGATTAAAGCTGGACCCGTACTTGTCACCATGTACAAGATTTAATTCCAAATGGATCTAGGACCTTGATATCAGGCCAGAGACTTTAAAAACCATAGTTGAAAGGATAGGGAACTCCCTCGAGCTGATTGGGCTAGGCCAACACTTCCTAAACAGACATCCAATGGCACAGTCACTGCTACCAACTCTCAACAGTTGGGATCTTGTGAAATTAAAGAGCTTCTGTTCAGATAAAGAGATTGTCACACGAGCTCAAAGGCAACCCACAGAATGGGAGAAAATCTTCACTAACCACATATCTGACAGAGCTCTACTGTCCAGAGTGCACAAAGAACTTAGAAAATTAAACTCCAAGGAAAACACTGGCCCAATTAAAAAATGGGCCCTGGAACTTCAAAGAAACTTTACCAGAGATGAAATTAAAATGTCTAACAATTATCTTAAAAAATGCTCCACTTCCTTCGCCATCAGGGAAATGCAAATCAAAACTTCCCTGAGATATCATCTCACCCCGGTCAGGATGGCAAAAATCCACAATACAAACAACGACAAATGCTGGAGAGGATGTGGAGAGAGGGGAACTCTCCTACATTGTTGGTGGGAATGCAGGCTCATACAGCCACTCTGGCGAGCGTCTGGAGATTCTTAAAGAAATTAAAGATTGAAATGCCGTATGACCCTGCTATCCCACTTTTGGGAATAACCCCCCATGCAGCAGAGGTTAGCCTCGATAGCACAAGCTCGACCATGTTCATAGCAGCACTGTTTACAATAGCAAAGTCATGGAATCAACCTAAATGTCCAACAGTTGACGAGTGGATAAGGAAACAGTGGTACATCTATACAATGGAGTACTACTCAGCCATCAAAAATGATGAATTACTGGAATTTGCGGGGAAATGGATGTCATTAGAAAGAATTATATTAAGTGAAGTATCCCAAACCCAGAAAATTAAGCGCCGTATGTACTCCCTAATAGGTGGCTCCTAGTACCAAACTCACCCAGCCCACATTGAGACACTCAAAAGTAAACCTATGTAACACAGTAATTGCAAGGATTATGAACAAGAGAGATGGGTTAGGAGGGCCACACCAGAAACAAGGAGAGAGGAGACCATGTTACAGCAGAGAAAATAGGCCTCCATCAAGGTCTGCAAGTAAGTAATGAGAAACTTGGTTAAGTTCACAGACGTTCTTTCCTGATCTCACCAGAAGGGGAGGGCATATAGTCTAGCAGATAAAAAGTAATCATTTTGCAAATGGGTGATGGACCCCTCCCTCAGTGAGGTTTCCTACTCTTATTACATCTACCCTTGAATGTGCTATTACAACAAGACTCCAGTTTAACAGCTTTTTGTCTCTGGCCAGGGGGTGACATACAGTGCCCAGCAGAATGGAGTGAAGGGAATTGCAGGAGCAGCAAAACTGCAAAAGAAAATCAACAAACCACAATCCAGAACTTCAGAGACTCTATATCAATCACATAGAACTAGGCCAGCCTAATCTCTCCCCATCCTGGAGCTCAGGGACATTTGCGGAAGAGGGGGCGGTAAGATTGTAAGAGCAAAAGGATGGGAGGAGCAACGATTTGCAAGATTCTCAACAATAGTTGGGGCCAAAGCAATCATAATGGGACTTTGCATGCCCTGCGCAATGTCCAGTGCACTGTTGCCCTCATAAAGTCTAGCATCTGTTAAGGGCACCGAGACTCCTGGAGGCAAGGGATTGACAGCCATAGTAGTGATCTTATGCTTAAGGGGAACAAGAGAAAGGGCTTATGGAAATGCCACTGGGTCCTTATATGTCATCGGAGAGGAGGACCCAGTGGAGAGTTAGGCGTACACAATAAAGGACTCTCTGGGAATTGGGGGGGAGGCACTGGGGGAAGGGGAGGGGGAGGAGGGGGGAGGGAGGGAACTGGTAAAAAATTTTAAAATGTATAATTAAATTTTTAATAAAAAAAAGTATCTAAATTGCCTGCCTTCAACCAAGGAGTATTCTGTTTTTCTCATTTTGTGGGAAACTTTTGATATTAAGCATAGTTACTACATAAATATCAAAAAAAATGTTTACTATTGCTTTGGAGCAGCACAAAACTGAGAAATGTTAGTTATTACAGTGCACATGATATGAAACAGAATATTGGGAGATGCTTAAAAAAGAGATATGGACAAGGTAATCATAATTTAGTTACTGAAAAACAAATATTCTGAAATATTCAGCAAAAAATTCAGAAAATAGGAGTTCTCAAAGCCTTTATGTTAGTTAGCCTCATAGTTAGTCCTAATTACATTTTTATTTCCCAGGTCTCAGTATGTAGATGTACATAGTTATATAGCTATACTTTTTCATACTTACATTTGAACTTTTACAATGAGCACTAAATGGCATTTTCTTCCTAAGTTTTCCTATTTAAATACTGGCTTAATTAGTTCATGGCTTATCTTCAGGTTTAGTATAATAATTTTACCACTAAATATTGAGATTTTTAACTCTTTTCAATATTTAAAATAATGTAATGGAGCACTCATCCACTACTGAACACGAAGTAAAATGGTACAGCCGTTCTGGAAAATGGTTTGACAGGTTCTTAAAAAATGAAATATGAACTACCATACAGCCCAGAAACTGAACTCTGGAGTCTTCCTTCCCATAGAAATAAAAACTAGCACTCACATAAAAACCTGTCTGAGAATGTTCATAGCAGCTTTATTCATGACAGCCCCCAACTGGAAACAACCTACATGTTCTTCGGGGTGAATGGTTAAACAGAGGCCCGGGGGATACCATGGAATACCATTCAGCATTAAGAAGTGACAGGCTCTAAAGATCAGCGAAAGCTCTGCAGAACTTTCCTGTGTTTATTTCATACAACTTCAGGCACACTCGCAATTATCTGAAGGTAAACATTTAAAATGGAGAACATGAATGCAGCAAACATTCCTATGTGTACGTGTGCTGTGTGGCTAACTGTATTCCTAGAGGTGACATTTCAGCTGCAAATCATCCTACAACATCAGGCTATTCTTTAGAGAGCTTTGCAGTTTGTGCAGCCCATTCGTTCAGGTGATGTAGGTAACAGCTGTACTAAAAGGAGTCATTCGAGTTCTTGTCTCTTGCGGAATTGTTTCACCTCTCATTTAAATTTCCCAGTGGTTTAGGAGAGTGAGTCTGTTCTTGCTCTCACTGGGCAGATGAGGACATCAGCAGAGATCGTCAGTAACCCACTGAGGTTAGGGGCTCATACTAGGTTGGTTTAATGCCAAACCATGCATGGTAATCACTGCACAGTCTAGGATTCATATTATTGAGACTTAGGATTCTTATTGACACCAACTATTTCTTAGCTGTTAAGCTTGAGATTAAAAGAATATTATCCAGAGGAAGGGTGGAACCTATAGGGAGATCCAGGATCTGTCTATGTGACCCTTCTGGAAGGACTGTTAACTCCTCAGGCTTTCGATCTTGGCCTCTGGTCCTGTAGAATGAATGGTAAACTGTATTAGCTGCAGCAGTCCTCTGCTTGCTTTTGAAACAGAGGGATGATAGCTCTCAGCTGCTGGCTCTTGGCTGCTGGTCATTCGGGTTGATTGAAGACGTATTGCTCATTTTTAACGATGGTATCTGTAACTCTTGGAATCACATTCTTAACTTATTTGTAGGTCAAGCTGATTGTGAAAATAGGGCAGGCCCCGTGGAATGTGGTGTGCCGTGTTTGTGGGGCCCTCCCCTGATTCCTGCCATCCCATCGGGCGCTCATCTCTCATTTGCTTCAAGTAGGCAGTGAATCTTCTTTATATGAAGTCTTCCCAGGGAGTCAGATTGGAACAAAGCCTCTGTCTCTTGCACTGCTTTCCGGTTTCGCTTTATGTGCTGAGTTGAGCCCTCCAGGAAAATGACATTTTCACGATGGTCCTTTGTGTAGGTGAGGCTGTATTTCACTCACAACTACTTAATTGGCTCTATTCGCCTAATTTCTTAAAGCGTAACCAGTAACATTTTGACTGGACATTGGCAGCATTTCCAGCTCAGAAAAATTTAGATACTGATTTGTTTGGTCCATCTTTTAATCTTTTTATGTTAAAAAATCATTGTCTTTAATTTAATTTAGGTGAATTCTCTATAATCATTTATGTCAGCTAATAAAAACTAGGTTAAAAATTCTGGATCATTGTTATAACTGTTGCTATGTAGATTTTTCAGGAAATTGATTAATTTGCATAGTACAACATTCATTCAACTGTTTTCATTTATTTTGTGATAGTTAATCACATTATTTACCCTGAAGTACTAGTCTGCTTTTTCTAAAACAAAGCCCTAGACTTTCTAATTTTTCAGTCTGGGAAAATTCACACCCGACTTCCTTTCCTTTCTGCTGCTTTTTTTTTATGGGTTTTTTTTCTTTAGGAATATCATAACTTTGGATGACAAAGATAAGACAGGAATGATTTATGAAACATGCTGATAACGTATCTCACATTTCTCCAAATTCTTGCAACTTCCATTACTTTTTTTCCCTGTCCTTTCTTGGACTACCACTGTGTATTGCTCAGACATCTTCATCCAGCTGTCCAGAAAGATGCCTCACTCTTTTTAATTTTTTTTTAACAGGTCTGGAAGCTCTCCACGTCTTCCTCAAGGCCAATGTTAAGGATTGTAAATTGCCAAGAAAGCCAAAATAAAACCTCAACTGCAATGAACATCTTGTGACAGAGGTGATGGAGTTCTTGGAAGCGAAAAGTAATCGGCTGTAATTGTGCAGCCAGTTGTTTACAGCAGGAACACGTGTACCGTTTAGAAGTTTCAATGTTCTGTTCCACACTGAGCACAAGTACCATAAAGTGTGCTCCTCAAGTCTTGCTGCTTATTGCGTGAAGCAGGTGACTGCCATCCGTATGCATAAACTCATTATTCAGTAGTGCATTGTAAAAACTATTCCAGTGATGGAAACTTTATCCACTCAAAAGGGGCCTGGAGTAGAATTTTTTTACTTTTAATTAATTAATTTCAGCATAGCAAAGAGAAAAGAAACTGGCACACCCTGGTCTGTAGGCATGTTTGTTTTCCTATGAATCCCTAATCGGAGCCTCAGGCTCACTGAGTTGGTGTTAGAATAGCAGCTGCGAGGTGGAAGCCAGGATTTCTCTTGCAGGATAACTGATGCTAGTGAAAACCTGTCCCCACTCCAATCTGTTACTTGTCTCTGTGTTGGGGCCAAGGCTGCATGTCCCTGTTATGCTAGCCAGGTGTCCAGCCTGAATACGTGTCCTCCACCGACGTGCAATTTGGGATAATAGCTCTCCCATGCAAATTACTCAGTATGAAGCTGTGTTTACACCAACTCTTCTTAGGGAATGAGAGATTTAGTTTGGTTCCTTGTGATGTAGAATTCCAAGAATTTCCAGTACACCTGGCCTGGATGTCAATTAAGCTTATCACTCAATAAAATACTTTGTTAGAAAAATACTAGAGTGACACGTAATACAGTTCTTACAACTCATAAATGTCTTAAATCTCATTGGACAGCAGCAGGAGAGGTCGCTCACATTCATCTTTCCTCAGGCTCCTGGCTGGGAGCTGGGTTCTGAGGTCTGCTCTGCCTGGGAGAATGATGTTGTGCAGATGGTCGGGAGCCAAGCGGGAAGGGTGTGGATAGAGGCGGCTGGCATTGGTTTGAAGTCTGGCTATGGGTGCTGGGCTTGTCAAGATTGGTCCAGTTGTTATTATCACAGATATGAAGCCCAGTCTCTTAGCAATTGTCATGGATGAAGAGCCAGGTAAGCTCAAGGGATGTCAAACAGAATACTACTCTGTTCTGCAACTTTGAGTTTGTCCAAAGAGTTTTAAAGGCTGGGGCAGTAAAGATACATTATCAGGGACCAAGTGGGAGTAGAAATCTTGCTGCCTTCCCAAAATATCCCCCAAGTCTCTGTTGGTTTAAAGTGATTTATCTTCAAATACTTACAGCCTTCTCAAGTGGTGGGAAAACCATTACTATACCTGTCTAGCTAGAGGCATTTTAGCACTTTCATAAAAACCCAGTCTCTCTTCCTTCTTGCCCTTAGCTTCCAGTGAACTGTAAGATTTTGTAGATACAAGTATTTTCCATTAAGCTCATGAATAACACTCCTTGGCAGAAGAGCTGAACAAAGACCCAGACTGCAATGTTTTGTAGTGACTTTACATACAATGTGCCTTAATTACTGGCAAAGCCTGTCAAGAACTTATTCCCACACGTGTCAACACTTTCTTAATACACAGTAATTCATCATGTTCGCATGGCAGAAACAAGGTGCTCTCCATCTTCATACGCATCCTCCTCCAAGTGCTGATCTTGAATCGTATATCCCTCTTGAGCATCCTTGTCTGGTGAACGAAGAACAGACTATAGCATTGAAAGGGTGAGGTCCCTGGAGTCTATCAAAGTCGTCCATCACAGGCCACTTTAGCCTGCACTCCAGAGAAGTCTCTCTTTAGAACATACTGCTTCATTGTCAAAGGACCTCACTTAACAACGACAGTAAATCCTGCAAGGCAGTCTAACTTTACACAGAAAGTTTGGGCAGGAAGAAATCCTATCATTTACCCCAGTGACAATTTTATTCATTGAATTCATTTTCCTGCTAGTTGTGTGATTGAATTAAGACAGAAACTTATTTCTTTTTAATTAGAAAACGGAATGCCTTTGGGTTGGAGAAAGGAGGGTGGGAAAGGAAAAAAAGAAGTCTAATGAACACAAGGTCCCGATTGGAAGTAATTGGAAGTGCCACGTTGCGCTTTCTGGATTGTCTCTTAACCCTTGGGCTCTTCTCAGTGGGTTCAGGAATGGGCTCTGAGCCTGATTTTAGATGGGTTGGGAAAGACGTGCAAATCTGAGCCCTGTTTGGGAGGAAAACTGGCACTGGGGCCCAAGGCAACTCTGCTTTTACTAGTTATTCAGATGCTTATTTCACATCTGCCTTGCAGTTTTATAGTTGACGAGAGAGGAGATAAACTTATCTACCCAAGTGTCAGATTGCATGAGAGTCTTCAAATGATCTCTTGGGGGAGATGCATGTGTTTTACAAAGTTCAGAAGAAAGGAAGAAAGACCAAGGTCTGGGAAAGCAGAGAAACTTTCTTCTTGGTAATGCTGAGGCTTCCAGCAAAGTTCTCGTTATATTCATATTGCATCTGTGAACAATTTCCTTCTCCTCTTCTTCCTATTTCTCCTCCTCCTCTTCTTCCTTTCCTTCTCCTCTTTCTCCTCCTTCTCTTCCTTCTTTTATTCTCCTCTTTCTCCTCTTCTTTCTCATTTTCTTCCTCCTCCTCTTTTTTCCTCTTCCACTTTCTCTTCCTCTTCCTTTTCCTTCTTCTCCTTTTCCATGTCCTAGTTTTAATATGTGATATGATATATCATATTCCCACTATGGTTCAAGCACACTTTGAACTTGTGTTCCTTCTAGCTGAGCCTACCAAGTGTTCAGATTGCTGACTGTGCACCACCACACCTAGTTTGTAAAACTATTCTTTTTTTTAATTAATTAATTAATTTTTTCCTCTCATACAACTTAATAGGTACCCCGGTCCTCTCCCTCCCTCTACCCCTCCCTGGTCCCCCTTGCTCCCTCCTCCCTTTTTCCTTTCCTTTCCCCCCTTCCTCCTTTTTTCCCAGCGTCCCCCTCCCCCAGCATCCTTTAGTTTGAATGTCAAACTTCCCTCTGGATCCTCCTCTCTGATGAGGTGTAAGGACTCAGTAGCATTGCCTAGAGTCCTTTCTTGTATTCCCCTTTAGTATAGGAACACTATTGTGGCTGTTAATCCCTTGCTTCTAAGGATCCTAGTTCCTGTGATCCATGCTAGACTTTGGGGGGGGGTCAATGCTATGATGATCATTGTGCAGGTCATGCAAAGTCCTATTATGGTTACTTTGGCCTTAACTTGTGTGGAGTATCTTGCATATCATTGATCCCCGTCTTTAGGCTCTTACAATCTTACTGCCCCCTCTTCCACAAATTTCCCTGAGATTTAGAATGGGGAGAGATTAGGCAGGCTTGGTTCCAGGTGGTTAATGTAGGGTCTCTGATGTTCTGAATTATGGTTTGTTGTTTTTTTTTTTTTTCAGTGTAAAACTGTTCTTTGATGGCCACTTTTCACCCTACTTTGATGAAATATGTGGATATTTCTTAGTAAGGTCCATGGGGAGGGCATAGGGTGGGTGGTTAGAGTTGGTCTAATGGGCGTTGCACTTGAAATGAAGACTTTGCTGATATGAGAGCTTATTAGTACAGAAGAAAGGGAAATTCCAAGAAGAAAGAAAAGTAGCCTACAGTATTTCTGAGGATGGAGTGCAGATGTCTCTAAAGGACACTTTCTAGTGAGATATATATCTGGAATATATATCAGGTGATTTATGAGATGATAAAGCTGAGTATAGGGTTTTTTCTTCTCCAAGTTGCTTCTCTCCTTGTGATTCTTCATGTATTCATAGAATCAAAGTCCTGTGGACTTCTGCTTCTAAACTGTAAAGGGATCTTTGTTTTCACTTGTCATTCACATTGGAATGTACATCAAAATCCAGTTAAGCTTTTATTCTACAGTAATTTCTCCAAGCGCCTTCTACTCCAGACTCCTGCCTCACTGTGGAGACTGATATAATTCCCCTACTAGGTTCTTGCCTCTAATCTCCATCTGTCCCTTCAGATACTGAGATATCTTGTTATTTTGCACAACTTGTGCACTGACCTATTCAAACATTTTAAGAAACTCTCTTGGCTTCTAAAAGCAGGTCTATATTCCCCATCCTGCATGTAAAGCCTTTTCCCCTTGTTTTTTGAGGTCTTTTTACACTTTGTGATTCAAGGAAGTAAAATTTTCTTTAGATTCTCTTCCATTCTTGGCTATTCTTTCTGCTTCAGACTCACTGCTAATGGTCAGTGCTTGAACTGTGATTGTCAAATAAGTATATTAGAGTTTTGAATATGAAATGCTATGTGTGGGAGGTTTTATGAGTTGTGTAATGAAATAATAATAATAGGAGTTGAGGATTGATTAGCTGCAGAAATGTCACTATTCATAAATAATACCAACATTTTATACTTTTAAAAAATTGTGTGTGTGTGTGTGCGTGTGTGTGTGTGTGTGTGTGTGTGTGTGTGTGTGTGTGTGTGTGTCAGAGGGGCACTGTATGCCCCTGTGGAGGACCAAGGGTGACTTCAGGAATCGTCCTGGATTGCTTCTATTTCCTTTTGAGTTTGCTTTGGGATTTTCCAGGCTCTGTCCACTAGGGCTGGAACTGCAGTTTGCTGCTGTCTCTGCCTGGCATGTTTACATGTGACCTGTTTTCTGAACTCAGGACCTTTTGCTTGTAAGGAAGAGTCTTAATCCTTGAGCTATCTCTCCAGGCCAAGACCAACATTTTAAAAGACTTCAATTTCCAATCAGTGGTTGTGTTGATCATTGGTAAAATTAGAAAGCCTCTAAATCACCTCCTTCCTCAAAACTGATTATGATAACCAGAAAACTAGATGTAAGATAATATCTAGGAGAGTAATCAGAGGAGGTAGATACAAATGTTCCATTAATATTATGAGGTTATGTTATGCTGTATTAATAAGATGGATGTCTATAAGTAAGTGATATTTTTGCTTTATAAAGTCCAACATAGATCAAAAGAGCAATTCTCTCCAGATAGCAGTGGCTTAGGTCCAAGTTCCTTGCATCATTTGGCATCACCATCTGAACACGAAGAGTCTTAGACACCATGACACTTAGCACTTCAGATTCCATTTGTTAAAACTAGTCCCATGCATCCACAGAGCACCTTCGAGGCAGAGCAGTGTTTCTGGAACAGTTAAGAAACAGTGAGAAGTACAATGATAAAGCCCCCAATGTGCATGTAGAAGCTAATGCATGACTCTAGTTGGGTTATTTAAGCCCTGATTTCATTTTATTTGGAGAAAATGTAGATTGCTGTAATGGCATCTTATTTAGGTAGAATTTGCAGTCTTTGTAGAACAATTGAAAGAGTATCTCAGTGTTGTGTGAGCTAACGCCATCATTGTCATTATTATTATTAATGATATGGAAAAGTAGGCAGAGAAATGGTGGGAATCATGACTTAGAACAGAGTTTTTAAAAACAATCTTAGCATGAAAGTCGAAGGGCTCTTTTGGTCAAGCTGTCAAAGCCTGTCAAGGCTTTGGGAAAACAATTGCTAAGGCCCAGCAGTAGGTCAAGTCATTTCTTGAGGAGTTAAGAGTTGGAAGAAACAAAGCTGTCTTGTTGCTGGTTTTGTTGTTTTAGTAGGTTTTCCTGAAAATTAGGCTTGGATAAACAGATTTTTCAACTTGTGGTATGGATAAAGTTCTTGATGAGTGATAGAATCATCAGACAACTAAGGACTGGTGACCTCCAGTCTCTCTGCAACAGAAAGGAACAAGGGATTAATTATGAAGAAAACCTCACCTTTGCTATCCAGATGAACTGAGTGGTAATGGAATCTTTTGGGATATTTCAAAGGAGTGTTCACAGCACATTTTAGGGCTCAAGGCCTTGACTTTGCCTCTTTCAACAGAACGACCTTAATCCTTTGTGCCTCAATTACACTATCTGTAAAATAGGTATAATTATTGTATTTACTCACGCAAAAGGGTGATGAATATTAAAGATAAAGACACGTACGCACATACATACATACACAAATGCGCATGTATGCAAACAATATACTTCAAAAACATTAGCTTTCTTGTAAGTGTTTGTCACTGTTAGCTGCTGTTATTATTTATCAGCACATGATGACAATGTAAAGCTGATGGGGCTGGTGAGATAGCTCAGTGGGCAAGGCACCTGCTTGTCAATCTGGAGATCTGAGTTTGGTCCTTGAAGGCCCACAAAAATGGAAGAAGAGAACTGACTTCCAAAAGTTGTCTTCTGACCTCCTTCGCCTGTGCACCATGGCATGTGTGTGTGCATCTGCTTTTTCTCTCCCTCTCTCAAGTCAATAAATAAAACAATTTTTTTAAAAGTGAAACTGTGAAGATGAAAGTGGGGCTCAAAGCTGTGATGAGAAACAGAAAGAAATACTACTACTATTCCAAAATATTGACCACTAATTCATTAAACAGTGTAACAAGAAGCAGCATAGACTCATTGCTGTTTGAGTCAGGGATGCTCAGGCAAAACCCCAAGAAGTGTGCTCTAGAAGTGTCCTCAGGCTTATAAAGATGGGGCAGGATGATCCAGAAGGGAGTTTTCACCTTGGGTTTCTCTGATGACTGGGCAAGTTAGGAAGGGAGAGAATTGTGCTGGGCAAGCATGAGCTGATTCAGCGAGAGGTGTGGACAGACCATGACTTTGGCAGTTAGTTACAGATGCCAATTTGACCATTGATGTCTTGAGTCTTTGGGCACATCTAATGAAAGTTGGTGGTTAAGTTGAGTCCTGATCAAATTTGTGGGAGATTGTCTGATTGATAGGGAAGAACTAGCCATGGTAAGTGAGACTATTTCCTGGGCAGGTGAATAAGATGGAGAGAGTGGGTGAATGAACTCTCCTGCCAAGCTGTTCAACTAGAGAAAAAAGCTCTTATTCCTCTAAGTTGTTTGGATTCTGTATTCATAACAATGGGAAAACAAAGTTAATACAATGACTTGCAAATTAGTCTTGGGTTCCAAAGTCAAGTGCAGGATGGTGGTGATCTGACTAATTGGAGTCCAAAAACTACAGCAAAATGAGGGGAGGAAGCTTTCAACTTTAAGTTGTCCTTGGTTCCTAACATCACTTTTTATGTTACAAATGTTCCTACCTTCTAAATATTTTGGATAGCAAGTTCATGGATTCAGAATTTTTTTCATATGCTTTTATAGAGAAGGCCTGCGATGTTTAGATATTTCTTGTAATTTTGTAGAGAAAGAAGCTTTGACTCATTGGTAGGAATAATGGAGGTCATGTTGAGTGTGCTTTACAAAGTCCCAATGGTGTATAACAGTTGTACATAGTGATATGTGTTTGTTTGTTTGTTTGCTTTTTGTGAGGTTGGGGATCAAGCACGGAGCTTTGTGCATACCAAGCGCTGTACCACGAAGCTACATTTCCGGTTTCAAATTATGTTTTTTGTTTACAAACTTATTTTGAATATATTTATGTTTGAAAGTAAACAACAATATCCTTTTTTTTGAGGATTAAGGCAGAGTTTATTAGAGGAGAGAAAGAATGGAACTCACGGACTCTGGATGTGGAATACCAAGAGGGGCAGGGCGCTCTGGGGAACTCATGGATTCCAGGCATGGAATTCATAAGGAGCAAGGGGCTGGAAAAAGATCTCATGGACTCTAGACTAGGCATGCCATGAGAGTAGGTGCCCCACTTTCTTAATATTTAGCTATTAAACATTGTCAAACTTTTGACTGATACAGAGAAGTTGAATAATTCCTAATAATCAAGGGAAGGGAGTATCATATACACATTGAAGGAAAGTGTGTAGACATATGCACATACATACATATGCACTCTTCATATTTAATGAACAGTGTTCAGAAGCACAGTAATAGAGAAACTAGAGATTTTTCCTTGGGACAATCTCAGTTTATATCCAAGTAAAGGACATTACAGTAAAAAAAAAAAAAAAAAAAAAAAAAAAAAAAAAAAAGCTCCAGTTGCAGAATTCACAGACCTGAGTTCTTATTGAGGGTTCAGCTCTAAAACCTTGAGTCTTCTTCTCCCTTGTAAAATGAAAACAATGCTGCTAACATCTTTTAAATTGACTCTTTTGTTAAACATTTCATGTTTCAGTCTGAAATAATTATTTCTCTGAAAATGATATTTTTCTGCTTAAGCACATTTCTTTTCATGGCTTCCGGTGTCTATGTGACATAAAATGTACATTTGGAAACTCCAAACCTTCCCAGGTCCTGTGGACTCTTGGCATGTGACCTTTTTTACAGTGCTGTCATGAGGATCCCTCCTCCTACAGTCTCCACGCAAAGAGGAGGATATATTTATGGAGCATCCAGTTATCCTGCAGCCTTGTGTCTTTATGCTTAAATGCTGGGTTTATGCCTCCAAATTAGTAGTTTGCTCTGTTTTCTTAAGTGCTGGAAATTTATGGAGGGATCATAGCTGAATTCTTGTTCCTGAAACAAAAACAAAAAAAAGAAAATACCACTTGCTGATCTCTTTCTATATTTGTTTTTGGATAGCTTAAATTTCTTTTCAGTAGCAAGTGAGAAGATGCTACAGAATTGTTCCTCCCAAATGTGATTGTTTTGGGAGTTACCCAATGTATACATCTTCAAACTCAGGAATCATTAATGAAATGAAGAGCTTTTTGTATCATCTTAAAACATTAGATATTTTGCTCAAATATGACTGATAAAATAAAAAATGTAGATGTGTTGCTAACAATTCCTTAGGAAAATTTGAAAACATTTTAAGCAAGAAAGGAGGGAGCAGGATCTCTAAAGCTGAGTCACAAGACTGTAAAAGTTGAAGTCAACTTGGCCCTATAGAGAATAATTACAGATAATTGATGGAGATATACTTTCCTACTGTAGAAAGGAAGTATAACTCCCTTGACCTACATATGAGCTGTATATAGTGACTTCTTTATAATTGCATAGTATAGAAATGAGAGAAGAGAAGGAGTAGTCATTTTACAGAGAAGAAAACTGACAACTGCTACCAGGTGTCTCAGGTCAAGACTGATAGCTATAAATCATGCTGACAGTCTGGACCCTTGAGACAATAGCATGAAAATGACTCTTGTCTCCTGGAATCTTTCTCCTGTTCAACCACAGTACCAGTCTGACATTGAGAAAGACAGCACTTTAATTCCAGTGGTGCTAGAATCTACACAATCCCTAACCAGGGCCAGTGACTTGGTTCAGGGATAAATGTGCTTATTACCAAGACTCACAAACAGACTTCTGAGCTTTGGAACCTACATAATGAAAGAGAAAACCAAGTCCCTCTCCAGAAAGTTGTTCTCTGACTTTCCTGGGTTTGTTGTGGTACCTGAATGCCCACGCATCATCACACACATAGTAAACAAATGTAAGGAAAGTTTTCCTTTAAAAAAAGTCCCTAAGGGTATGGAGGTATGGAGGTATGGAGAAGGTATGGAGGTATGAAGAAGAAGGGCTTGTGTACCTATTGAGCTTGTATTACTAGGCAAAAAAAGTAATTAAAAAGATAATGCGAAAAAAAAATTCCCTAACCATTATTCCTCAGAACTATGAAGATCATCAAAAACAGGGAATCTAACTGAAAAACTGCCACAATAAAGAAAAATCTAGATAACAATTCAACTAATGACATTAAGGGTCCTAGATGACAATGCAACTAATGACATTAAGGGTCCTAAGTGAAATCCTGAAGCAGATGAACAGCATTAGGCACAACTAAAAACTGAATACACCATGGACATGACTTAAAATGATGTATTAATGTTGGTTCACTAATTATAATAAATGTATAACAGTGAGGTACAATGGAGAAGCAGCATTGTGTTTTGAATGTGTCCTCAAAAACCATGTGTTGGAAACTTATTCCTCAAGGCAACAGTGTTGGGCGGTAGGACCTCAAGAAACATAATAGGCTGTGATGGCTCTGTCCCCATGAAGTGGGTAATGTGAGTCT
Source organism: Typhlomys cinereus (assembly GCA_023101885.1). Taxonomy (NCBI): domain Eukaryota; kingdom Metazoa; phylum Chordata; class Mammalia; order Rodentia; family Platacanthomyidae; genus Typhlomys; species Typhlomys cinereus. The sequence continues at coordinate 3,779,157 of JALPQD010000076.1, forward strand.
CTCTCTCTCTCTATTATTTTCATTTTCATTTGACTCTAGCTAGAACTTTTAAATTTCCCTTCTCATTTCATCAGTGACCACTTATCATTTGAAAGTGCATTGTTCATTCTACATATTACATATCATTTCTGTAGTTTCCCTTGCTATTGTTTTACAGTTTTATTCCACTAGGATCTGAAAAATTAATGAGAGATTATTTTGGCTTTTTAAATGTAAGACTTATTTTATGGACTAAAATGTGATCCATTGGAAACAAAACAAGTTTCCACAAGTTACTGAGAGGAATGTTTATTATGAAGCTGTTGGCTGGAATGTGCTGGAGATGTCTGTTAAGCCCATTTAACTTATATAGCTTAATTCTAAGTTTTTTTTTATTTTTATGTTTTTTCTGAATGATCTAATTACTGATGACTAAGAGGTATTGAAGCTGCTGTCCTTGCATCTGGACACATTTGTATGTTCAATAGTGTTTGTTTTCATGATATTGAATGTATTAACATTTGGTGCATATCTGCTTACAATCCTTCTATTCCCTTGATGGGTAATTTTTTTCTATAATTTTTCTATTTTATGTGACTAATTTTGGTTTGAAGTTTCCTGTGTTGGACATTTACTTCTGCTTGTGTGAATATTCTTTATGCTTAGAATGATATTTTCTATCTTGGAAACTTTCAGTCTGTGTATGTCTTTGCCACTGATAGGAGTTTCTTGCAGACAGTAGGCAGTGGGCCTTACTTTTCAAGCCAATGAGATACTGCGTACCTTTTAATTGGAGAGTTAAAACCATTTGTATTTATGGTTATTATTGAAAAGTAAGTACTAATATCTGTCATTTTATGTTTTTCTGGTTGTTTTTAAAACTCTGTTTTCTTTTCTTTTGCCTGATTTTATCTTTTTTAAAGATTTATTTATTCAATTGTGTGTGTGTGCATGTGTGTGTGTGTGTGTATGTGTGTGTGTAGAACCACAGGTGAATTTGGGAACCACCATGGACCACCTCCACCTCCTTGTTTTACTCTACCCCGGGATTCACAGGCTCCACCCTACCAGGACCAGAAACGCAGGCCGCCCCGCTTCTGCCCGGTATCTATATGTGGGGTCTAGGATCTGAACTCAGGACCCTCTGCCTGCAAGGCAGAGGCTTAACCCCTGAGCCACCTCTCCAGTCCCACCTGATTTTATCTTAAAGGGTTAGTTACTGAGCTAATGATGCTTGATTTCTTTTCCTAATTCTCTTTCATTTAGTATTCTATGAGATTCATTTTTCCAAAGCTGCTAGCATTTATATATATTTCTGTTCCATTTTTAAGTGAGAGTAACGGTGAGCCAGAGTGTTTAAACCCAATATGATTCAAGGAAGGCTGAATAAACCTCAGCAACACCAGCAACAAAAACAAAGCAGATATACATTGTAAAATACAATTCAAAATTTCAATCATCTCCCAGTCATTATAGTGAGGACAGGAGATAAAATAATATAGGGTGAAGAAAGAAGTCAAAAAATGAGTAAAGGCAAAAGCAATAATCATGAGATAATAATGGGGTGGGGAAAGGTAAAAAGAGTGAAGAAGTAGGATAAGAAAGGAAGAAGGTATGATGCTAAAAAAGGAGAAAACTAGTGAAAGAAAACAAAGTAAAACAAATATATCAGCAAACAGAACAAAACAAAACCAGGAAGAAAGCAAAACTTCATGTTTGTTAAAAAGATTGGGATATGTCCCTAGACTTTATCTTGGGAATTTGCCAGGCATGTGGCAGGTGGGACAAGTGTGTCCTATTCTTTGTCAGTGCCAATCAAAGAGGTCAAGTCAGATCAGGCTGTGTGGCGGTCAGGATTCAGCCTTTACTCCAGGAGTGAGGTAAACTAATCATCACTCCTGACTGTGTTCATGCTGTGGGCTCTGTGTGCAGAATGCTAACTAGCCATCCTAGAGCCATCTAGTAGCAAATCTTACCATGGAAGCTTGTGAGGTGCTCTGGAGGCAGGGGTGTTATATCAGCGTATCTGTGAGTATGGGAAATGCCCAAGCACAGTAGCATATCTTCAGAATATCTCAGGGTCTCTGTGCGTGAGACAGTAACCAAATCAAAGCATTCTGTGCTGGGAGAATAATCAGAGACATGGCACACTGGACTGTATCCTCCTGTACTCCAACACTGGCAAATCTACACACAAATTCATTGTCTCTTTCTTCTTAGACATCAGAATGCTGTTTGAATGGAAGCATCTTCTGCTTCTCTATGACCATGCTTCCCACAGTATAGATCTGTGTGTGTGTGAAGTTGTGTTCAGGTCACACTCTCATGGTTCCTCATTGGCTCTCAGTGTGAATGACTGCCTTCTCAGCCTGTGAGGTTGTGAGGCCCTTAGGATTTGGGTGTACAGAAATGCAGGGACTTCTGATACTCCTGGTGATACACTAAGATGGTAAGACGTCTCTTGAGTAGTTTCCTTATTACTCTCAGATGGGACATGCAGGACATCCTTTTTAATACCAGTTTTCTGTGCAGATTGCAGTTCTCCTGTCCTAGATTGCATTTAGAAAGGTGTTTGGTTCTGGGACAGCGTGACTCACAAGACTCTCCTCCCTCTTGCTTTCTAGTCCCACTGAGGAGGATTTTCCCCCTTTCTTTATTTCATTGCCATACATGCAGTGATTGTATTTTGAGTTTCCAAAGTTTGGTATTTCTCAGTTTTGCTTGGTCACGGACTATTATTGGATTTTATTACTTTTTCAAATATATGTGTATAATGTGCATATATGAATATTTCTGTGTACATGTGTATGGAGGACTGAGGTTCATTACAAGAATCATCTTCATTTGGTCATCCACTTATTCTTTTGTCAAAAGGTCTCTCATTCAAACTCAGGTTCTGCTGAAATGGTCAGTCAAACTAGCCAGTTTGCTCTGGGGATTCCCGGTCTCTGGCTTCCAAAGCTGGAGTTATAAGTAGGTCACCATGCCACTGGTATTTCCATGAGTTCTAGGGATCTGATTCTAGTCCTTTTGCTTACATGTCAGATGTTTTGACTATTTAGCTTTCTCCCCAACCAGTCTAGTCCTTGTTTTACAAAACCTTGTCTCTATCTACAAAATAGCTGTGTACCTGCTGTTTTGTTTCTGTCTTACAGGGATATGAAAGACAACTCTACTCCATCATCTTCCAGCATTTTGGCAACTATCCAGCTGATCTCTTCAACCTATAAAAACATCATCAATATTCAGAGTCTTCTTGAATCCCTTGACTATGGGGGATAATAACCTGATTATCACACAACACTTGGTTTTGTATTGTTTATTCTTTGATAGGTAATAGTAGTTAACAAATAAGTTTGAGGTGGCTAGAATTAACTGCTACTCCATTAGCTTCTTATAAAGCTATAATAAAAAATACATCTGCAATTTTGCCCTCTACGCTTATTGTCCTACTATGAATTGGAAAGTGCATTGAATAGCTTGTCCTGCAATTTTGGTGGAGTCTCAGCTCTCTTTCTTTGTTAATGCAGTGATTAGAAATCTCATGAAAATAGATTCCAAGATGTCATAAAATATGACTCTCAGTATTTGCAAGGGGAATCAGGACATGAGAAATCCCATTAAAACAATGATTGAAATTAACCATCTTTCCTTACCATTCAGAGTACGGCTCAGCTTTCACACTGCTCATGAAGAGAGTTTCTAAGCTGGATTTGCTATTTCCCATATCTCTGCTTTCTACATGTGTATGTGTGTATGGGGTGCATATATGCATATTTGCATTCTTAGATGTGTGTGGGCACATGAATGAGGAGAGTATTTGTGGAAGACCAAGAGTGATATCGGAAATTATTCTTGATTACCTTTCAATTTTATTTTTGAATCTAGATCTCTAATTAAACTCAAAGCTCACTATTAGAGTTAGTCTGGCTAGTGACCTTGCTTTGGGAATTTCCAAGTTTTCCCTTTTAGGGCTGGAATTATAGGCAGACCTTCACATCTACCTGGTATTTTACATGGGATCCAGGGATCTGAACTGTGGTACTTTTGCTTGTGTGGCAATCTCTTTAATCACTGGGTCATCTTCTCAGCCCATGTCTTAGAACTTCTCATTTCACTAAATGAGAGTCCATTTCTAATGGTCATCATTGCAGTCACAGGTTTAACCAATAAGAGTAATGTTTTACATTCAGACTGCTAAATAAATAAAGAGACTTAGTGAATCATATACTGTTGACTTGTAACAGATTCCTTGGAGCATGGTCTTTTCTGATGAAATAAGTATGAGCGCCCATGACTTATGCATTCTTGGTAATGTGGCAGTGAACCATCTTCAGAATTAAAACCTTCAGTTTTCAAACATTATATTACAATGATTATATGGAATGTTTAAAGTAAATTACAGACCTCACAACAAATCAACCCAGACATCTTCTATGTTTCTTCTACCCATTTTTTAAAAAAAATTTTGTGTGTGTGTGTGTGTGAGGCAAAGACATGTGTATTTAAGCTTGTATCTGAGCTAAACACAGTTCTTGGATATGGGAATTCTGAGAATCATCTGAAAGTGTTAATAACTCTTAGAGCAATTTGGTGGGGGGAGGAGAAAGGAAAAGAGTTAGGTAAACACAGATAGTGTTTCAGGTTCAGTGTTGATGAATGACCGAGTACTGCGGGAAATGTTACTTTCTTTGAGGTTTTTCCATGAAAATAAAACACAGTTGGAATGCAGTATTTCTTAATGTCCACAAAAACACTATTCTGTGTAATACATAGGGCGTTCCCTTATCAAGTACCATGGTAGAAGATCAACTGCTATTTAGAGAAGAAAGGCCAATTTAAAAAATTAGTAAAAATAGGATGAAGCCTAAGGCAGTGGAAAAGGGTGAAGTGGACAACGACCACCAGAATGCAGAGTACCAGTGACCCTGCGATACTCATTCAGAATCAGTCCAACCTAATCTCTCCCCATCCTTAGTCTCAGGGAACCTTTTGGAAGAGGGGGCAGCAAGTTTGTAAGAGCCCAAAGATGGGAAGATCCACCGTTGGACAAGACACTCTGTTCAGGCAGGGCTGCTGCATCAAGGAACTCACTGGAATGAGACCTGTCTTTTCCAGATCTGCACAGTGGCTGACAAATCACCATGCCCCCATAGACTAGTGAGGATCTCAGGAGAGATAATTACATGCAGTGAAAACCTTGGGGACTAGGGCTGGATAAGTGAAGGGGAGTGTCCCTATCAGTGGGGCAGCCCTAGTAGGCATGAAAAGGAGGGGTGGAAAGGAGGAGGTAAGGAGGAAGGCAGGGATAAGTACTCAATATGCTTGTAAAACTAGGGGGAAAATTAAGTAAAAAACTAGTAAAAGCAATACAAATGATAAACCTCATGTTAACAATGTGAGCGTCACCATACTATGGTGTAGAAATCATATACTACTTTGCACATTCCACATGTAACTTGCATTAACTCTTCAATGTGTGTTATATACAGTAACTGTAGCAGATACTTTACACAGCTGCTGATAAAATCATCATCAAACAGTTTAAAGGAAAAAGGGTTTTTTATTTTGGCTTATGAGTCCTGGTTATGGTTACTTGTCCAACTTGGCAGGAGAACCTACACCAGCACTAGGGCCAGGGAACTGGCTGTACCATATCCACATAATGGCTGAGAGAGGGATGATCTTTACTTGCCAGGCCAGTACATTTGGCCAAGTATAAAGAAGGATGTTAACTTTCTCAACCAACTCTCTACATTTTATTGACGTATCAGGGTCTAGTCTCACCCACACTAGGGTGGCCCTTTCCCACCAACTAGACAATCTCCTGAAGATTCATTCTGTATTAACTCAATTAATAATTCTCTGCAAATGTGTCCAGAGATCAAACTTTCAAGCTGACTATCTACTATAATAACCCATTAAATCTGACAATAATAGTGTATCTGTTTATAGGAAAACATGACCAATGAACTAGTGGACTACTGCACATTGCATGTTGCAATAAGTTGCTTTTTATGACAAAATAGTGAGATGGCAGAGTTAGAGAAAATGTAAAGCAATACAAAAAATGGATTTATGTGGAACAACAGAACTTCAAGCACATTCCTTAAGCCTTCACAGCAGGCATATCTCAATACTTAGAATGGTTAAAAAATACATTTAGAAAATTAACTCATAGCCCTTATAGATGCCAGTGCAAAGCACGTTTTACTTAAACTTCTATTAGCTTCTTATCTTTTATTATTCCTTAACTGTTCTATAGATACATAGAGAAAACTTGATCTGAACAGAAAGTGACCTAATTGTTTTTATGTTCTGCCCTATAAAAACTTATGGAGATAAGGATTCTGAGAAGATGGCTGTAGCAGCAACACAGTTTGTGACTATACCTGAATCCTCCAGTAGAGACAGCTGGAGTAGCAAAATCAGAATCACCAAGACGCAGTGTACAATACCACAACAAAAGCACATACATGTGCCTAAGGATCAAATTCTGAAGCAATCAGAACTGTGGTATCACCAAAACTGCCAGAGGCAGAGGAGGGACTTGAGACCTTGAGATATTTAAGTAAGGAGCAACCTTTAATTCACCAGTTCCACTCAGTGAAAAGTTCAACTGACTCTTGGAAGAAGCCACAGTCATGAGATAAGAGACAGTGTCATGATCTCAGTGTGGATTAACACCCACCACCCCAACACACACACAACACTTGGCTTCCAGTTGATGGTGGAATCTTTAGGAGCTGAAACCTTGCTGCAGGGAGTACATCAATAGGAGTGGACCTTGAGGTTTGATAACTTGGCTCCTCACTCATTCACTTTGTCTTTTGCTAGACTGTGTTCTCTGGGATGGACTCTACCCATCTTGGAATTAAGAGCCAAATAATAAGGCTTTTCTCAGTTTATTTGGGTCAGAGTATTTTAATCACACAACGGAAGAGTAACTGAAAGACAGTGCGACTGATGTAAGTTTACAAAGTAAGTGATTACAACTTGTACACAGAGCCTGCATTGAGGAGAGAATGTGCTTAGACAGAAGGTGGTGGAGACAAGGGTAGTGAAGGGATGAGTGAGATAAAGGCATTGTAGAGGTGGATCTTAGAAAGGATAAAGGCCATGCTTTTTTTGTGGAAATATTACTCAAGAAAACAACTAACACAAGAGTTACAATGCATAAAGTTGAGACCTTCACTTGCTATTCATCTGAAAGTATCGAAACATTCATCTGTTTTTAACATAAGCACCACCGAAGGATTACAGATGGAGTCTATTATTAGAAGCAAAAAAGAAAACAATGATGCCCTCTCTTACAGACTAGGAAGATACTCCAAAAAGATAGCCATAAGGGAGATAAGTGTTAGCTTTTTCTATTATTTTAAAGTTGGCTAGAATTTTAAATAAAAAAGTGATAGATGTGGAAGAATTCAGCAGATGATAGGTATCAACAATAGGAACAATACAAATAATAGCTTGACAGATTAAGGGAAAGAAGGTTGGAGAAAATACATAGTAAAAGGGAGACAGGAATGATTGGTAAAATGATTGTTTAGAAGTAAAACTCTATGTTGAAACTTGAACTAGAATAAATCTAAGAGCACATCAAGATTCCAAATAATACTCTCACAAGGACACAGGAAGAAAAACTTAAAAATGAGATTTTCAAATTAAGAGTTTCAAATTAAGAAATTTGAAGAAAAAGTTGGCACATAAAGTTCAACTCATCTGTAATAAGAATCCCCGAAGAAACAACCAAAGCAATGGGATAGATAGGTTTTCAAAGTATGATTTAAGACTTATTATCTGAGTTGCAGCAACTTTTTTATACATAAAATGTTTCATTGATATTTTATTTATATTCTTTTGAAGCTTTTCATATGTATTTTGTATCACTTCACCCCTTATTACCCAATTCTAATCGCTATGTTTTCTAGTCTTCTTTACCTCTCTCTCCTCTGCTCTTCTGTCCTTCTAGATACTCAGTGGTTCTCTATGTCTTATCTGGGTTCCTGTTAATGACATTTATCTGAGCGTTTGCTACAGCAAAGACATTGTATCAGTGTGCATAAATTTGGGGAGGAGTTGTTCCCTTTCACGCTCATCAGAAGCCATCATTGTTTTCTGAAAGCAGTGTGGTATGAAGCAACTTTTTTGGGGAGGGGGAAATGACTCAAGATATATTTCATGAATACTGTAGGGTTCAAAGGCAAGGAAACAGCCCTTTGGATATCCAAGCAAAACCATGAAGTGAAGGAAAAGAGAATCTGATTGTGTAAGGCTTTCCTGCAGCATTTCAGCAGACCAGGCCTTAACCCATCAGAAAGGTCAGCAGTTCAGATATGTGTTGCTGTACTATTCTTCTCAGCTTACACACAATTGTAAAGGTGAGTAAAAAGCTGTAATTATTGTGGAACATACTTGAATTTCCATGAAGGCACCATTGCAAAGTAAGCTTTTTATACTGCGCAGATTATAAACAACAAACATAATAAACTGAAGAACAAAAATTGTATAATATAACTGAATATAGTTGTTTGTGCAATTCAAGAACTTGGGAAGCTGAGATAGGAGGATTGCTTTAAGTTTGAGGCCATCTTGGGCTACAAAGTGAATTTCCAAAACAAACTAAAACTACAAATGATTATATAATATTTCATGAGTGAAAGATTTTTATAGTACATCATGGGTATATAATTTATTACTGTAGATAAGCCCAATTACAAAGAATAAATCAAGACATAAGACCTATTTTCTGTCTTATGGAAAAAAGTAGATATAGAAGGACAGATTACATATTCAGCAAGATACTCCACACAAGTTAAGGCCAAAGCAATCATAATAGGACTTTGCATCACCTGCACAATGACCAACATATTATTGACCCCTCAAAGTCTAGCATGGACTTAGAAGCTAGGGATTAACAGCCACAATAGTGTTCCTATACTTAAGGGGAACACAAGACAGAGTTCTAGGAAATGCTACTGAGTCCTTACACCTCATCAGAGAGGAGGACCCAGAGGAAAGTTTGACATACACATTAAAGGATGCTTCAGAGATGAGGGGAGGGGGCACTGGGAGATAGGGAGGGAGGGGGGAAAGAGAGGGGTGGAGAGAGGGTACGTATTAAGTTTGTATGAATGGAAATAAATAAATAAATAAATAAATATATAAAACATTCCTGTAGATACAGAAAAGGCATTTGATAAAATTCAATAAACTCTCATCTCAAGAATTAATGGCTATTGTTAAAAGATAATAGTGGTTATTAAATCAAAATTTATTTGTGGGGAATTTTTAGTGTCTTTACTATTAAATTTAAGAGCAAGTCAAAGGATGCCAGCTATCTTCACCTGATATGGCATTGGAATCTGTTAATGCAACTAAGCAAAGAAGACAGAAAGATTTGTAGTCAAGATTTGGGAAGAATTATATTCAATTATATTGAATAAACGCTTAGAAATCTCAAAGGTAGCAACTGAAAAATTACTATAAAATCTAAAAATGTTACACAGTGTCATATGGTAAAATCAGGATATAGGAATAAACAACCAATATTAATTACTTCATTGCTGTAACAAAAATGTGTAGCATAGACTATTAAAAGGAAAAGAGGTTTGTTTTGACTTATGGTTTAAGACTACTGTGGTGGAGAAGGTATGGCAGAGCTGCTCAGTTTGGGACAGTGGGGTATGTGGCTGAGACAGTTCACATGATGGTAGAATGGGAAGCAGAGATGCAGCAGGAACCAGGGGTTCCTGGAGATCTACTACTGCCAGTCAGGCTCTATATCCTAAAAGTCCCACATCACCCAAAATAGCTTCACCACTATTCCAAACATAAGCCTATGAAGACATTTCAGAGTCTAACCACAGTACAGCCTTTACACATAAAAACAAAAGATGCGATAGAATATAAGGTTTCACCTACAGTAAAGAGGGATGGAGAAAGGAATGAAAGGAAGTGAAAGGAAATACCTAGGTGTATAACTAGCAAGGCATATGGAAAACTAGATGAGGAAACCGAAATGCAAATGTAATCTTTGACAGATGGAAAGGCATACCATGTAAAGTTGTCAATTTTTCTTAAATAAGTATATAAATGTAATGAAATCTTAACAGAAATGCCATATTTTTAAAAAATGCTTATAGTCATCTATATATGTTGACTAAAAAGCTTATTTAGAAAACTAGACAAGAATAAATAACTAAACAAATAAAAAAACAGGAAATGGGCTCCCTTCCCCACCCGGCTCCTCCAGCTGGGACGCGCACGCGGTCCAGTCAGGCCTCATCCTGCGACCTAGGAAAGTCTCCGCCCGCACCCGCCCACCAGAACCCCAGGTCAGCGCAAGGGACCCAGCTCCTATCCCCAACATCCAGCCGGAGCCGCGCGCAGGGCCGAGGGACGAGGAGGAACTCCCCCTGCGCCCGGGCCCCGCCCCAGTTCCCCTCGGGTTAAATAGCTCCACGCCGACGCCCCCATCCTCCCTTCCCCACCCCGCTCAGCCTGCCAGGACGCTCGCTCGGTCCAGCCGGGCCTCACCCGCGACCTAGGTAAGCTCTGTCCCTGCCCACCCCCAGAACCCCAAGCCAAATAATTCAGCTTAGTGAATTGAAAGATCTTAAGAATTAAAACGACAATGCCAAAGTCAAAGTGCAAATCCATGAGAAGCAACACTCAAGTAAACAAATTTCCCACTGAAGGAATTAATCCCATAATGTTAGACTCCAACCAGAACAAACCCACGGAAAATGGCCAAGAAAGCCTGACCCAGGGTAACGACTTTCAAAATATGATCATTACCATGTTCAATACTATGAAAGAGGAAATCCGGGAGGAATTACATAATCGAATCAATCGCTTTGAAGAGGAACACAACAGACACTTGGAGGAGTTGAGAAAAACAGTGCAAGAAACAAAAACTGGCATAGAGCAGTTAAAACAGACTCAATCAGAGTTTAAAACTGAGCTACAAGACGAGTTATCTTCAACCCAGAACTCCACAGAGAGTCTTATCAACAGAACTAACGAAGCAGAAAACAGAATTTCAGACCTTGAAGATAAAGTGGGAGTACTAACCAGCTCAATGGAAGAGGTTGTTAAAGCCAAAAAGATACTTGAGAGAAATATCCAAGAGATATGGGACACTCTGAAGAAGCCTAACATGCATATTCATGGAATACCAGAGCAAGAATCTCAAAGTACCACCCCTGAGGAAATTTTTCAAACGATCATCAAGGAAAACTTTCCTCATCTAAAAAAAGACAGGTATTCATATACAACCAAACAGATACGACCAAAACAGAAGCATGCCACGGCAAATAATAGTTAAAACACTCCACATTCAAGATAAAGAACTGGTGCTGAGAGCTTCAAGGGAGAAAAAACAAGTCACTTTTAAAGGTAAACCTATTAAAATAACAAATGACTTCTCAGTCGAAACAGTAAAAGCAAGAAGACCTTGGAGAGACATACTTCAAGTATTGAATGAGCAAAAATGTCAACCCAGGCTGATTTACCCTGCGAAACTATCAGTCACGATCGAGGGAGAAAGAAAAATCTTCCAGCACAAAGACAACTTGAAGGGATACATGTCCATCAAACCAGGCCTTCAAAAAATGCTAGAAATGATACTCAAGTGTGAAGAAAAAAACAGGCATATCCAGGAGAACAGAAGGCAAGTATAACACCATTAAAAGCGAAGCAATATACTTATAAAAACTACTAAACATAATAAATGTCTGGAATTAAAAATAGTTTCTCCATTATAACACTAAATGTTAATGGAATTAATTCACCGATCAAGAGACACAGATTACAAACTTGGATTAAAAATCACAATCCATCAATCTGCTGCCTGCAGGAAATCCATCTCACCACAAAAGATAGGCACACTCTAAAAATAAAAGGCTGGTCAACAATTCTACAAGCAAATGGAAGCAATAAACAGGCAGGGGTAGCCATTATGCTATCAGACAAAGTGGACTTCAAACCAAAGAAAATTATAAGAGACACGGATGGATACTACATTTTAGTCACAGGTACAATTCACCAGGAAGACTTCACAATACTGAACATATATGCACCCAATACGGGCCCCTCCACATTCATTAAGAAAACCCTACAGCGTCTAAAGCAAGAAATCAACCCCCAAACGATAATTATTGGGGACTTCAACACCACCTTCTCAACATGGGATAGATCAACAGGTCAAAAGCTTAACAGAGACACTTTGGAACTTAATCAAACCCTGAAAGAAATGGACCTTACAGATCTCTATCGAACTTTTCACCCACGTACCAAAGAATACACATTTTTCTCAGCAGCACATGGAATGTTCTCCAAAATAGATCACATATTGGGCCACAAAAGGACACATATACACATATACACATATACAAAAAAGTTGAAATTCTAACCTGTGCCCTATCAGACCACCACGGCCTAAAGCTGGACATCCACAACACATCAAACAAGAGAAAATACACTAACTCCTGGAAACTTAACACTATGATGCTGAATGAGAACTGGATTCAGGAAGAAATTAAAAAGGAAATTCAAGATTTCCTGAAAGTGAATGATAATGAAAATACAACTTACCAAAATCTCTGGGACACAATGAAAGCTGTTCTAAGAGGTAAGTTCATAGTTCTTAATGCCTACATCAAAAAAATGGAAACATCAGAAATAAACAACTTAACAATGCAGCCTAAAGCTTTAGAGAAACTAGAGCAATCTGATCCCAAAAGTAGTAGAAGAGAGGAGATTAGCAAAATAACTGGAAAAATAACTGAAATCGAGATTAAGAAAATGATAGAAAAAATCAACCAGTCAAAAAGCTGGTTCTTTGAAAAAATCAATAAGATTGATATACCCTTAGCTAAATTAACCAAAAGCAGGAGAGAGAAAATCCAAATTAACAAAATTAGAAATGAACATGGAGTTATCACTACTGATACCCAAGAAATCCAGAGAATTATAACATCGTATTTCAAAAACTTTTACTCTGTGAAGTTTGACAACACAAAAGAGATGGATGAATTTCTAAGTAAACATAACTTACCTAAATTGAATCAGGAAGTTGTGAATTATTTAAATAGTCCTATAACATATAAGGAAATTGAGGAAGTAATCTCGAATCTTCCCACCAAAAAATGTCCTGGACCAGATGGATTTAGCACAGAGTTCTACCAGACATTTAAGGAGCTAATAACACCAATACTCCTTAAACTGTTCCATCAAATAGCAAAGGAAGGAACACTACCAAATTCCTTCTATGAAGCTAATATCGTTTTAATCCCAAAACCTAATAAAGACTCACTTAAAAAAGAAAACTATAGGCCGATCTCTCTGATGAACACAGACGCAAAGATTCTCAACAAAGTTTTAGCAAATCAAATTCAAAAACATATTAAAAAGATTATTCACGGGGACCAAAAACATGATACTCTCGATAGATGCAGAAAAAGCTTTTGACAAGATCCAACAGCCTTTTATGATCAAAACGCTAGAGACAGTAGGAATGGAAGGAACCTTTATCAATATAATAAAAGCTGTATACAACAAGCCCACAGCAAGGATTATGCTCAATGGGGAACAATTGGAAGCATTCCCCTTCGATCAGGAACAAGACAAGGCTGTCCACTCTCACCACTTCTATTCAATATTGTACTTGAAGTCTTAACTGAAGCCATAAGACAAGAAAGGGACATAAGAGGGATTCAAATCGGCAAGGAAGAAGTCAAGCTATCCCTATTTGCGGATGACATGATCTTATACCTGAGTGATCCCAAAAACTCCACCAGGAAGCTCCTGCAATTAATTGAGAAGTTCAGCAGGGTGGCAGGATACAAAATAAATGTGCAAAAATCAGAGGCTTTCCTATATGCCCAGAATGAAAGAAGTGAAAAAGCCTTGAGAGAAACCATCCCATTCACTATAGCCCCTAAAAAAATGAAATACCTTGGTATAAACCTAACCAGAGACGTAAAAGACCTTTACAATGAAAACTTTAAAACCCTAAAGAAAGAAATTGCAGAAGACACCAGAAGGTGGAAAGACCTCCCATGTTCCTCGATTGGCAGAATCAACATCATAAAAATGACCATCCTACCAAAGGCAATGTACAAATTCAATGCTATAGCAATTAAAATCCCAAAGCAATTCTTCAAAGAAGTTGACCAAACAATCTCAAAGTTCATATGGAGGCACAAAAGACCCAGGATAGCAAAGACAATCCTGAGTAACAAAAATACTGCTGGAGGTATTACCATACTGAACCTTAGTCTATATTACAAATCCATAGTTATAAAAACAGCCTAGTACTGGCTCCAAAATAGACACACAGATCAATGGATAAGGATTGAAGACCCAGATATAAGCCCACAAAATTATAGCCATTTGGTCTTTGACAAAGGGGCCCAAAGAATCCAATGGAAAAAGAACCGCATCTTCAACAAATGGTGCTGGCAAAACTGGATCTCCACATGCAGAAGATTAAAGCTGGACCCATACTTGTCACCATGTACAAGACTTAACTCCAAATGGATCAAGGACCTTGATATCAGGCCAGAGAGTATAAAAACCATAGTTGAAAGGATAGGGAACTCCCTCAAGCTGATTGGGCTAGGCCAACATTTCCTAAACAGACATCCAATGGCACAGTCACTGCTACCAACTCTCAACAGTTGGGATCTTGTGAAATTAAAGAGCTTTTGTTCAGATAAACAGATAATAACGCGAGCTCAAAGGCAACCCACAGAATGGGAGAAAATCTTCACTAACCACATATCTGATAGAGCTCTATTATCCAGAGTGCACAAAGAACTTAGAAAACTAACATCAAGGAAACCAATGGCCCAATTAAAGCATCGGCCCTGGAACTTAAAAGAAATTTTACCAGGGATGAAATTAAAATGTCTAACAAATATCTTAAAAAATGCTCCACTTCTTTAGCCATCAGGGAAATGCAAATCAAAACTTCCCTGAGATATCATCTCACCCCAGTCAGGATGGCAAAAATCAACAACACAAACAACAACAAATGCTGGAGAGGATGTGGAGAGGGGAACTCTCCTACATTGCTGGTGGGAGTGCAGGCTCATATAGCCACTCTGGCGAGCCATCTGGAGATTCTTAAAGAAATTAAAGATTGAAATGCCATATGACCCTGCGATTCCATTTTTGGTATAACCCCCCATACAGCAGAGGTTCACCTCGATAGCACAAGCACGACCATGTTCATAGCAGCACTGTTTACAATAGCAAAGTCATGGAATCAACCCAAATGTCCAACAGTTGACGAGTGGATAAGGAAACTGTGGTACATCTATACAATGGAGTTCTACTCAGCCATCAAAAATGATGAATTACTGGAATTTGCCGGGAAATGGATGTCATTAGAAACAATTACATTAAGTGAAGTATCCCAGACCCAGAAAATTAAGCACCGTATGTACTCCCTAATAGGTGGCTCCTAATACCAAACCCACCCAGCCCACCTTGAGACACTCATAGGTAAATCTATGTATTACCTACAGTAATTGCAAGGATTATGAACAGGAGGGATGGGGTTGGAGGGCCACACCAGAAACAAGGAGAGAAGTGACCATGTTACAGTAGAGAAAATAGGCCTCCATCAAGGACTGCAAGAAAGTAATGTGACACCTAGTTAAGTTCACAGACATTCGTTCCTGATCATTTACAACTAAGGGGGTATGAACTCACCAGAAGGGGAGGCCATATAGTCCGGCAGATTAAAAAGTAACCATCTTGCAAATGGGTGATTGACCCCTCCCATTGCCACATGCCATATGACTCTGCAATTCCACTTTTGGGTATAAGTATTACATCTACCCTTGAATGTGTTCTTATAATAAGACTCCAGTTTAACAGCTTTCTGTCTCTGGCCAGGGGGTGACATGCAGTGCCCATCACGATGGAGTGAAGGGCATTGCAGGAGCAACAAAACTGCAAAAGAAAATCAACAAACCACTATCCAGAACTTCAGAGACTCTATATCGACCACCTAGAACTAGGCCAGACTAATCTCTCTCCATCCTGAAGCTCAGGGACATTTGCGGAAGAGGGGGCGTAAGAGTGTAAGAGCAAAAGGATGGGAGGAGCAATCATTTGCAAGATACACCACTCAAGTTAGGGCCGAAGCAATCATAATTGGACATTGCATGCCCGGCACAATGTCCAACACACTATTGACCTCACAAAGTCTAGCATCTGCTAAAGGCACCAAGATCCTTGGAGGCAAGGGATTGGCAGCCACAGTAGTGTTCCTATGCTTAAGGGGAACCCAGGAAAGGGTTCAGGGAAATGCCACTGGGTCCTTGTACGTCATCGGAGAGGAGGGCCCAGAGGAGAGTCAGGCATGCACAAGAAAGGACTCTGGGAATTGGGGCAGGAGGCACGGGGGAATGGGGCGCTAGGGGTGAGGGGAGGGAGAGCAGGGATTTCGGGGTGAGGAGGAGGGAGGGAGGGAACTGGTGTACCTATTAAGTTTGTGTGAGCTGAAATAATAATAAAAATGTATTAAAAAATAAAAAAAGGAAAATAGGAAATGGACTAGTGAAAGCTGAAATAAGAGTATTACAAAGCCTACATAGTTAAAAGAAGTTTCGATGACGAGGCTGGCTTAGTATGCACAAGGCCCTGAGTTCAATCCCAAGAACAATTACAACAACAAAACAACAATAAATCCACACCACAACAATGCAACAATAATAGCAACAAAAAGAAAGTGACTTATCTCCATGAAAAACTAGATCAATAGATCAGAATTAAAAAACAAGAAACAAACTCAATTACACATGCACATTGGTGGGAGAAAAAGACAGATTCTTGAAGTGTTGTTGCGAAAACAGATGGCTTTTAACAAAAATACAGCTGGATCCATTCTGTGTATCAAAACATAAATTTCAAATATAGAGATTTAAATGTGAAAACTGATGCCTTCCAAGCACTGAAGAAAACTTTGGGATCAATGTTGGAAAAGATGGATAATTTGATAATACAAGTAGAAGCAAATGTTACAATACAGAAAATGTAAGAAATAAAACAAATATGAGATAAATATTTGTAATTTTTTAAAATTCATTTTGTTTTTATTTTTACTCTTTTACAGTCTCATACATGTAGACAATGCATTTTGATCATAGGTACCCCTGTCTCCCTCCCACTTCTCCTGAACATTTCCCACATCCACTTCCTGCCTTTATGTCTTAATTTTTTTAATTAGACAGTATAAAATAATATGTATGCAATGAAAGAAAATACATTAAGGATGTAGATAATTCAACATGTTTAAGAATGCATGATAAAGCAGAAGAATAGAGGTTTTGCCCATCTTCTATGAGACTAAGTTACACAGTATGAATACACAGCACACAGGAGGCCCGGTCCATGGGGGGGCATCCTCGCTGTGGGAACACGGAGAACTGGACTACAGGAGGCCGACCACATTGTGTGCACATGGAGCCTTCCCCATGAGACGCTTCATGTTGTAAGTACAGAGATAAGGAATTCAAGGGGTTTTTGCAGGCAATGCATGTCAGTCTATTAATCAGTTGTCCACGGATCAAATTACTGAATGTAGAAATAGTCTCATCTCCTCTCTGCCACTGTCCAACTCACATGGGGCACAACAGCCACATGTGCAGCGACTCTAGAGGCAGGAAATATTTGTAATTTCCATCATGGACAAAATGTTCTCTCTTTCATATAAAATGGGATTTTATAGTCAGAAGTGTAAAAGACCAAATAACCTTACAGAACAATTGGCTTGTGAATAGCTTTGTCAAAACAAACAATATTTGTTCTCATGCATAGTAAAAATGATTGTGGTGTCTACTGACTACAGATTGATAAAAACTAAGTTTGACAATGTATAATGAGGCCTTGGAATTCTGTGTGGGAAATGAAAATACAAGGGTATTTCTTTGTAAAGAGATTAAATGGAACCAGAGTAGGCTAAATTGAAGAAACTATCTCAAAACATGTCCAAGTACTAAAAAGAAACAAACAAACAACAAACAAAAACAAACATCTTCAATGTGAAGAAATAAAACCAACCACCAAGTTGTAGTATTCAGATTGTGGTCCTGAAGTCTTAGGTCCTGATAATAGGAGCTGGGACTCTGGAGAAATGGCAGAGACTAGCTATGGGACAGGAAGTATTCAAAGTTAACATGGAATACCTCGTCTATGAGGAAGCCAGAAAGTGACAAGAACCTACATCACTATAAGTCGCTATTAAAGGCTGGCCACAAAGAGCCATTCTGGAGGCTGAAGAGACAATTTAATTGGTAAGGAGCTTGCTGTGTAATGCTGAGCAGTCACATAAAAGCCAGGGTAATAACATTTCTGTAGCCACAGCAGGGGCAGGACACCCAGCAGTAGATTCCTGGAGCTCATTGACTAGCCAGTCTTGTAGAGCTTGAGGTTCAGTAAGAGACCCTGTCTCAAAAACTAAGATGGAAAGAGATTGAAGACTCCTGATATTTACCTCTGGTCTACACACACACACACAGTCACATATATCATTTGCATGATGCACATACCCACTTGAACATGTACATACACACACACATACACAGAGTCACACATACAGTCACACACATCATTTGCATGATGCACATACCCACTTGAACATGTATACACAACACACACACACACACACACACAGCCATTATTTCTTTGCCTAAATTTTGAGCACCAACAATAAGGACAAAATTGTGAAACATCAAATATGTTTAAATCCATGACTTAGAATTAAAATCATCTAGAAGATTTAGAGGACCAGCTCACTGTTTGTGAGAACAGTAAATAGAAGAGAATTACCACACATTGATTCTGATAATTTTTTTTTCTATACTAAATGCAATGTTGAAAGGGGGAATTTCTCTGAAGATGTATTTTGAGCAACATATAGAAGAAATAAGAAATAAATACAAAAAGATAAAAAAATTAAGATATTATTATTTTGCAACCCTCTGAAGGATATAAGTAATGGTCATCAGTGACTTGTGGCATCATTAACAGACATCGTATGTCTTTCTTGATTGACTTTCTCATTAACACTACCAGTAGTGTTCCATTCTCCTACCACAAATCAAACTTGAACTCTATCAAAACTCTACGTCTATAAATTACCATTTATAGACTCATGGGAATACATTAAGTGGGAATGTTGCCAGAAAAAAACTGAATGTATAAAACCTGGTTTTATTTTTAACATTTTTTTATTTTTAATATCTTCAGTATTTTTAACATCTTCAACAATAAAAGTTGTCGCAACAAAAGTAGTCCCCCCAAAGAGAAGACAGAATAAGCAAAAATTACATAACCCTGTCACAATGTAGGGAATTTTATTTGAATTTCAAACAAAACAAACTAGCTAAAAATAAAATAAGCATTAATAAATATTTGATATGATTAAGTAATCACTATGAAAAATTTAAATGTGATGCTAATAGTGGGACTATGGTTTTCTTTAAAAATACATTTTATTTTTAATCTAAAAACCCATTTTAATCTAAAAAATATTTATGAGTATCCTGTTTCTTCATACGTGCTCCAAATAATCCAGGGGGAAGTGACTTTGGGTACAGAAACAAAATCATCAGTGATTAAAACTGAGTGTTGGTTAAATTAGTGTCTACTATACTCTCCTAAACTGGATTATGTTTGAAATTTCCTGTGGCAAATAGTTTTAGAAAAATCAGTGAATGCTTCTTTTTGGAAAGCTCTAGTCAGATTTTAGACTGAGAAAGCATTAGTCACAGTGAGAAGGTAAACATCTTACTTTGCATATTTTCACAAGGATAACTGGAGAAACCACAGAACTCCACAGGCACAGAAATAGCTCTGAAAAGCTGTCAATTGTGAAAAGAGTGATAACGTTTATCTACATTAGCAAAGGGAAACTGATCCAGGCAGAGTTTTCTAGGTGGTCTACATTCCTTTCTTTTTGCCTAGAAAAATGGGAAGGAGAAGACTCTAGCTACAGATGACCACCGGTGTGTAGCAAGATCGCCCTCCCTCTGTGTTCCCCCACTTGTCTCCTTTAAGAAGAGGATGGATGGACCTTTGGGTAGCACCGGGTTGCAGGTTCTCCTTTTCTTCCAAGTGTTGCCATTCGGTTTTGTCCTTCTGAGAATTGCTGGCCAGCTTTTCAGAGGTTCCGTCAGGGAACCCATGGAGGAGAGAGAGGGTAGACCCACCATCTCTCAAGCACGGGAAAATAATCCACCATCTCTCAAGTGCAGGAGAATACTGAATGCTTTTTAGATTTGCTAATGTCTAGAAACATTATGCTAAACACTTTTCCTCTCATTAGAGAAATCGTGTCAAGAGTCTGAATGTGAGTTGCTTCCCACATGGTCTTGAGTTTGATCTTTAGCTGGTGTTAGGGTTCAGAAAGACTGTGGCATCTTTAAGCGATAGAGTTGGCTGGTGGAAGGCAGGTCACAGGGGCCTACTTAGAAGTTTGGTAACTTGACCCTGCTTCCTCTCATCTTGCTCTCTCTGCCCCTTCCATGGCTGTGGTGAGCTGAACCAGTCTCCTGCTTCTGTCCTCAATCATGTCTTCTGTCATGCATTTTCCTCTGTAAAAGGACTGTATCTCACTCTGGAACCATAAGCCAAATAAACAACCTTTTCAAAATCCAGCCATGAGTTTAGCAGATTTTTACTTGCCCACAATACTCCCTGCCTCACCACAACCCCCCCCCCCCAAATGACTGAAACTTCCAAACTTGTGAATCCAAACGATCTTTCTCTTTTACAAGTATATTGGGTCAGGTATTTGTGTATGTATGTTACAGTAACAGAAAACTTTCTTTCTTCCTCTTTCTTTCTCCCTTGCTTCATTCCTCTCCCTGCTAGCCCACATGTTGCAGTTAGCCTGAATGTAGGGAACAAGGAGTTTATTCCCTTACTGATTACAGTTCTTAATCCAGATGGCAGGCCAGCAAGCATGATCACCAAAGGGCTGAAGGAACTGGCCGTATCATCTCTACGTAACGGCTGAGAGAGGGATGATCCTTACTTGCCAGACCAATGTGTCTGGCCAAGTGTATACAAAGATGCCAACTTTCTCAAATGGTTCCCTCCGTTTTATCCATCTGCCTGCGGACTAGTTGCTCCCACCATGAGCTGGGCCTTTCCTATCAACTAGACAATTTCCTACAGATTTGCTCTGGGCTTAACTCTACTGCTAGTTATCTACAAATGTGACTGGAACTTGAACTCTCAACCGTAGAGTTGACACTTGTACCTAACTATGATACTACATGACCACATGACATAGCTTACAGTCTCATTTTTGCTTGGAAAGAACTGCACAGCACAGACTGGGTCTAAGTAATGATTCATAGCAAAAGAAAAGTAATTGCAACATCATGTATATTTTAATATGATTTTATGTACATTCTGCCTAGTTCATTCATTGTATGAGAGCTAATCAAGGTATGCTGGTTTCCCCTCATTCAAAAAAATAAGAATGAGCTACATTCCAAGCAACAAATGCCTATGTGTGTGTTCTATTTAAAATTTGAAGCTGTCAATGAGCAAAAACTGACCCTTGAAAGAATAGCTGCATTACTTTGAAAGAACCACCCAAAGCTGGAACAATCATTTTAATACACTGACAGTTCTCAGCAACTGATGCTCCCTTCTGGTGGGCATTGTTCATGGAGTGCTAGAAGATAGCAGCAGCTGTATCAGTGGTCAGCGTTGAAAGCTTCCAGCTTTGGGGTTCCTGTTTGGTGCCTGTTTCTCCACATGATATCACACCTTGGAGAGTCTTTGTGATTTTTCCCTCCAGAAGAGTGTCCTAGAATTCTCACGCAGTCATTTGAGGCTTCCTTTCTAATGGAAGGAAACAGAAGCTATCAGGCAGTCCCAGGATATTCTTCAGTAATTTTACAGCACAGAGCAGTCACAGAGCTAGCAAGATATGAGAGACAAAATGAGCTTGTCTGTCCCTGAGAAACACAGTGCATAACTGAGAGGGTAGGATTGTGTGGGGCCATCTTTGGAGAATAGCTACTACAATTGCAACCTGAGATATGGATAGAGTGTGTGTGTGTGTGTGTGTGTGTGTGTGTGTGCGTGTGTAAACACATACATGTTGTCATAGGCACAGGTGTCAACTTGACTGTTGAGGGTTTGAGCTCTGGACACATATGTAGAGAATTAATGGTTGAATTAAGCCCGGAGCAAACCTGCAAGAGATTGTCTACCTGATGGGGAAGGCCCAGTTCATGGTGGGTGGGACTAGACCCTGAACAGGTGAATAAAATACTGAGAGCTGGTTGAGAAAGTCGGCATCCTTTTGTACACTTAGGCAGACATGCTGGTATCCTGGCAAATAAGGATCGTCCTTCTCTCAGCTGTGTGTAGAGATGATGTGACCCGTTCCCTTGGCCTTGGTGTTGGCGTGAGCTCTCCTGTCAAGCTGGATTGAGAACTGTAACCAGGAATTGTAAGAGAGAAATAAACCCTTGTTCTCTTAAGCCGTTCGATGGTCATTTATCAGTAACCATGCAGGCTGACTGCCATGCATGACATTCTCTGTAATATATGTAATATCTACTCTAACCTATATAAATGATAACATATAATCTACATATATAAAATCTTGTTTATGTTGAATTTATAATCTATAGAAGATATTATTAATGTATATGACTGATAAGCAATATAAATTCTATGCTATAATTTGAATCTGGTGTGTCCCCTCAAACTTCCATGTATTAGAGGTTTGGTCCCCAGCTTGGTGCTCTAGGAGATGGTGGAAACTTTAAAGGATTGGAGCCTATTAGGCAGTTTTAGGTCTCTGACAGTGCCCTTAAAGGGATTTATGGGCCTGTTTTCAAGATCCAGCCATGAGTTGAGCAGTTTTTGGCTTGACCAAATACTCCCTGCCTTACCACAACTCCAAAAACAACAGGGACTGAAACCTTCAAACCTGTGAGTCCAAATAATTTTTCTCCCTTATAAATATATCGTCTTAGGCAATTGTGTTACAGTAACAGAAACTCTCTCTCCTAATTCTCTGTTTCCCTTGCTTTCCCATGCTAGCCCACACGACCACATGACCTAATTTATAATCTTGTTTTAGCTTGGAAGGAATAACCCTACAGCACAGGAAGCATGTGTGAGGCCCTGACTAGGATTAATCAGCTCTCCAACCCACATTGTCTGGCATGGAGAGGGGTTTAGTTTCTAAACAGACTCTGTCTCACCTCTGACTTTAAAGATGACTTTTCCTGGTGTGCGTGTGCAGGGGTGGGGGGGGTGAATTTTAATCTTTGCTTCTGTCATTCCTTCTCTGACTCCCATTTTCAGTGGCTGGGGGAACTATGTTTCTAACCTCACTTAATATGCAAGGAAACAATGGCCATCTTTCTTTGCTGTTTACAAAAGGTCATATGGACAAAGACCGTGGACAGAGAGGTTCTAAGTAGGCATGTGAGCACATGCATAAATGAACACATTTAGCACACTGACTGTCTGTATTAACACGTAGCTTACCTGGAGAAAGGGAACTTGATGATTAATACTGTGAAATGATTTTTGAATTGGATTTGCATGAAGGAGGAAACAGAAGTGAGTTCCCCAAACCTTTGCTCATTCTGCCAAAGTTGAAGGGACTAGGGGAACTCAGAGCCTTTCGTCTTATCCCCCAGGATGATAATCTGTTCAAGGACACTGTTCAAGGCCACTAGTCTGAAGAGAATTTGCTCCTTATGATATTCATTGAAAGAGAAACCAACTAAACTGTGAATAAGTGTGTTCATGGAAAATACTGACTTTTACAGTGTGACTAATGATCTTTGTGGAACATTAATGCTTCTTTGTGTTATTTTTCCCTCCTATTTTTGTAGTCATGCATTCTTGGGGCCTACACACTTGTGTTGCTTTGGATAATAAAGTGCTGGCTCAGCTCCATCTTTTCAAGCAGTCCAAGTAATTACTCATCAGGAGACCTGGTTGGATGTCCTGCTCACCAGTAGAGCTTACTGATTGGTACATTTACACTGATCTTATAGCACCACTTATTTTTGGCAGAATGTGGCAGTTTTGGTGAAGTTAGGCCATTTTCAACTTTCAAATTGCTGAAAAAATATTTTCTTGTAATAGAACTAGCCCTCGGTGGAGGGCTTATGGTACTCAGTGATCATCTAGGGGAAAATCTGGTTTTCGTTGTCACTGTTCCTAGCAGTGAACCCACAAACACTTAATCTAGCATTCACCACAATATAGTGTCCTAAATTCATCAAATCCTGCTTGATGACTCCCATATATAAATAAGAAGGGACTTGATCACATGGGAGCTATAAGAAATTCTTCTGTAAAGAAATGCAACTAATGGATTTCAGTAAATACTTTTGGCAACTTCGTAGCATTCATATGCAAAACATGGATGTGCTTTGCCAATAAAAGGAGACAAGAAAATCCAGACCCTGTGACCTGTTTGTGAGACATAGACATGAGAAGAAATAATAATAATAACAATGATAATAATAAACATGTTTAATAATCCAGCATGTCTTTCCACCAAGACGGAACAAGAGATTAAATATGCGTGGTGCATAAATCATGGCTAGAAGGCTGGGGTATTGCACAATCCGAATTAAATTTTGGGAAGCGAGTGCATGGAATTGATGATTTCATTTTTAGCGCATGTCTTTTTTCTGCTTATTTTCTTTTCCTCCTTTCTCTTTTCCTTCCCTCCCTTGTGCCTGAGCACCCCTCCTCCTTTCTTCTAAAAGAAGAGAACGCTGTTCTCAGAACTCTCTCAGGCTTTCTTAATTGAAAGCAATGATTCTGAGTCACTCCTTTCTATTAAGTGAAACACTTTTGCATGAATCTCTTGGGATGGAGTGATTAGCCCAGCAAGAAGCCAGAGACTCTGGCTATTCCTGAGAGTGGTGGAAAGAATTAAATACAATTTTGCAAAGATAACACTGAAAGAATTGTATTTTCTTTCAAAACATGTCCCTCTCTGAAACATCAGTGCAGACATATGTCAAGATAGAAACTGGATCATATTTCTAACAGTTGAAGACTCAGATTTCGTCAAACAAGACTGTTTGTTCTTGTGCCCAAACTGTATCTTACACTGTCCCGTTGTCTGGACTATAATGGAATATAGCTAACTTCGGACAGCGGAGGTTGAGTTGGTGCCAACCTTGCTAATGAACATGTGGTTTCAATAATAATGGGGCTACTTGCACACTTGGTGGCAAGATGCCAGGTACTTAATGTCAAGGAGGTAACCTACGTAAAAAGTAACATCTCCTGATCTGATTGCATCTCCAAAAATGCTCCAGGCTCACTCACATAAAGACTGAAAAATGGGGAGTGTCACTGAGGCTCAGAGAGCCTAAAGGCTGTGACAGTTTTCGTGTGAGTTACTGCACGAGCCTGCGGCACTCCGGGTCTTGGTGACAAGAAAATGGAGAATTGATCTGGGCCAGGGATGCTGGGGGAGTGGAGGATTAGAATCTCTCACTGCTTCAAGTTCTCAATGTAGTAGATTCTGGGACTTGAGAGTCTGAAAACTAGAAGACAGTGAAATGAATTATAGTTTAATGATATTCCCACTACACTGACAAAATGGATTCAATTACATAATGGTAGCATTAAATGTTATTAAGAAGGGATCCAAAGTCTCGAGGCCAGACTTTCACGAAAGCATGATAAGCTGCTTAAAACAGCTGAAATAGCATACTCACTGGGCTTTTCAGCCTTTGTTTCACAGAAGGGAAAAAGACTTCCTTGTATTTGCTCAATTGTTCTTCCGTGCTGGCTTGTAACTAGGAGTGTGGCCCATGGACAGGGGTGACATGTCTGGTTTCATCATCATGCCTTGAGGTGCATTTACTTTTTGTTGCTTCAATAAGATTTTGTGAAAGGGAAAGTTAAATAGTGAATGTGAGGTCTTGGTGACTTAACTGACTTGGTAGGGCTGTGATAATTGTTGGGATCAGACTCTCTCTTGTAGGTAGCCAAGTTTCCAAAGGATGGACAGTCTATCTTTGGTTCTTTGCTTTCCATTGCATGAGATGTTTCTATTGCTACTGTTTATTTTAATATGCGCATGCTACAAAGCTCACTTGTAGTGCATGATTTCGACAAACATGTGGAGCTATGTATCTATCACACAATCAGTAGAATTCCATGGCTTCAAATGATGCCTCAGGTTGCCCATTTGGAGTCAATTTTTTCCTTACCTTCAGTTCCTGTCAGCTCTGGATTTGTTCCACAGATATGTAATTCTTGTTCCTGAATTTCCTCAAGAAAAATCTATGGTGGGCATTAAAAGAGATTTATCCATAATGTGGCATTTATCAGCAGTTTAGTCCTTTTTTTGGTAGCTATTATTTCATTGCGTGGATATATCATTGTTTGTTTATCTAAAGTTTCTTCCTTCTGCAAGGATATGGATACTGCTTCAAAGTTTTTCATGATTATGAGTTAAGCAGCTATAAACATTTGTCTGCAGAGTTTTGTGAGGACAGTCAGCATTTTCTTTTCCTGGTAGAATCCTAGGAATGAGATGAGTGAGTCAGGTGGTGGCATGAGTTTGATTT
Source organism: Typhlomys cinereus (assembly GCA_023101885.1). Classification (NCBI taxonomy): domain Eukaryota; kingdom Metazoa; phylum Chordata; class Mammalia; order Rodentia; family Platacanthomyidae; genus Typhlomys; species Typhlomys cinereus. Next base: position 3,805,748 of record JALPQD010000076.1, read on the forward strand.
CATAAGAAATGGCTGCATTGTTTTCCAATAGGGGTGTAGCACTTTGCATGCTTACCAACAATGTGTGCTAGTTCCAAATGCTATACTTCCTCACTACCTTAATATGGTAGTTTAATTCTGATCATTTAAGTAAATAAGTACTGATGCCTCTTAGTTTTAATTTGTATTTCCTCAGTGTTATTATATCTCTTTTCATGTGTTAATTTGATATCTCTATACATTTTGTCATGACTTATCTGTTCAGAAATTTTGTCTATTTTTAAACTGAGTTGTTTTCTTATTGGGAAGTCTTGAGAATTCTTAATCCCTTCTTGGTACAATGTCTCTGAAAAACATAATTCATGTTTTCTAGTATTTGACTTGTTTCTTCAGTTCCTATATATATGTAACAAAATTTCTTAGTTTTGATGAGTATATGTCACTATTCCCTTTAATGGGTTATTCTTTAAATGCTGTTATTTTAAAATTATTTAATTAATACAAGGTAATAGTTTTTTAAAATAATTTATTTATTTCTGCTCATACAAACTTAATAGGTACACCGGTCCCCTCCCTCCCTCCACCCTTCCCTGGACCCCTTTGCTCCCTCCCCCTTTTTCCCCTTCTGTCCCCCCCACCCCCTATCTCCTAGTGCCTCTTCCCCCCATCCCTGGAGCATCCTTTAATGTGTATGTCAAATTTTCCTCTGGGTCCTCCTCTCTGATGAGGTGTAAGGACTCAGTGGCAATTCCCAGAACCCCCTCTTGTGTTCCCCTTAAGTACAGGAACACTATTGTGGCTGATAATCCCTTGCTTCTAAGGATACTAGTGCCTTTAGTCCATGCTGGACTTTGAGGGTCAGTAATGTGTTGGTCATAGCGCAGGTCATACAAAGTCCTATTATGATTGCTTCAGCCCTAACTTGTGTGGAGTATCTTGCATATCATTACTCCTCCCATCCTTGTGCTCCTACAATCTTACTGCCCCCTCTTCTGCAAATTTCCCTGAGCTTTAGGATAGGGAGAGATTAGGCAGGCCTGGTTCCAGGTGGTTGATATAGAGTCTCTGATGTTTTGAATTATGGTATGTTGATTTTTTTTCAGTTTTGTTGCTTCTCCAATGCCCTTGGATCCATCCTGATGTGTATTGGATGTCACCCCTGGCCAGAGATGAAAACTGTTAAAATAGAGTCTTACTATAAGAGTATATTCAAAGGTAGATGGAATAAAAGTAGGAGACCGGGGTAGGGGGTGTCAGTCTCCCATTTGGAAAATGGTTACTTTCTATCTGTCAGACTATATGCCCTCCATTCTGGTGAGATCATATCCCATCAGTTGCAAATGATCAGGAAGGAAAGTCTGTAGAACTTAACTGGATGTCTCATTACTTACTTGCAGTCGTTGATGGTGGCCTATTTTCTCTGTTGTAACATGATCCCCTCTCTCCTTGTTTCTGGTGGGGCCCTCTTTCCCCTTCCCTCCTGTTTATAATTTTTGCAATTACTGTAGGTATTACAGAGATTTATCTTTGAGTGTCTCTAAGTGGGTTTGGTACTAGGATCCACCTATTAGGGAGTACATATGGCGCTTAATTTTCTGTGTCTAGGATACTTCACTCAATATAATTGTTTCTAATTCCATCCATTTCCCGGCAAATTGTATTAATTAATCATTTTTATGGCTGAGTAGTATTCCATTGTATAGATATACCACATTTTCCTTATCCACTCATCAACTGTTGGACATTTGGGTTGATTCCATGACTTTGCTATTATAAACAGTGCTGCTATGAACATGGTTGTGCTTGTGCTATCGAGGTGAATTTTTGCTGTATGGGAGGTTATTCCCAAAAGTGGAACAGCAGGGTCATATGGCATTTCAATCTTTAACTTCTTTAAGAATTGCCAGACAGCTCGTCAGAGTGGTTGTATGAGCCTGCATTCTCACCAGCAATGTAGGAGAGTTCCCCTCTCTCCACATCCTCTCCAGCATTTGTTGTTGTTTGTATTGTGGATTTTTTCCATCCTGACAGGAGTGAGATGATATCTCAGGGAAGTTTTGACTTGCATTTCCCTGATGGCTAAGGATGGTGGAGCATTTTTTAAGATATTTGTTAGACATTTTAATTTCGTCCTTAGTAAAGTTTCTTTTAAGTTCCAAGGCCCATTTTTTAATTGGCCCATTTGTTTCCTTGGTGTTTAGTTTTCTAAGTTCTTTGTGCACTCCGGAAAATAGAGTTCTATCAGATATGTGGTTTGTGAAGACTTTCTCCCATTCTGTGGGTTACCTTTGTGCTCAAGTTACAATCTCTTTATCTGAAGAGAAGCTCTTTAATTTCACAAGATCCCATCTGTTGAGTGTTGGTTGTAGTGACTGTGCTATTGGATGTCTGTTTAGGAACTGTTGGCCTAGCTCAATCAGCTCGAGGGAGTTCCCTAACCTTTCAACTATGGTTTTTATAGTCTCTGGCCTTATATCGAGGTCCTTGATCTATTTGGAATTAATTCTTGTACATGGTGATAAGTACGAGTCCAGTTTTAATCTTCTGCATGTGGATATCCAGTTTTGCCAGCACCATTTGTTGAAGATGCTGTTCTTTTTCCATTGGATTTTTTTGGGCCCCTTTGTCAAAGAATCAAATGGCTACAATTGTGTGGGCTTATATCTGGGTCTTCAACCCTTATCCATTGATCTGTGTGTCTATTTTGGAGCCAGTACCAGGCTGTTTTTACAATTATGTATTTGTAGTATAGACTAAGGTTTGGTATGGTGATCCCTCCAGCTGTGATTTTGTTACTCAGGATTGTTTTTGCTATCCTGGGTCTTTTGTGCCTCCATATGAATTTTGAGATTGTTTGATCAACTTCTTTAAAGAATTGCTTTGGGTTTTTAATTGGTATAGCATTGAATTTGTATATTGCCTTTGGTAGGATGGTCATTTTTACGATGTTGATTCTGCCAATCCAAGAACATGGGAGGTCTTTCCACCTTCTGTTGTCTCCTGCAATTTCTTTCTTTAGGGTTTTAAAGTTTTCATTGCAAGGTCTCTTACTTCCTTGGTTAGGTGTATGCTAAGGTATTTCATTTTTTTAGGAGCTATAGTAAATGGGATTGTTTCTCCCAGGGCTTTTTCACTTCTTTCATTCTTGGCATATAGGAAGGCCACTGATTTTGTATGTTTATTTTGTGTCCTGCTACCCTGCTGAACTTCTCAATTAGTTCCAGGAGCTTCCTGGTGGAGTTTTAGGATCACTCAGGTATAAGATCATTTCATCTGCACATAGAGATAACTTGACTTCTTCCTTGCCGATTTGAATCCCTTTTATGTCCCTTTCTTGTCTTATAGCCTCAGCTAAGACTTCAAGTAGAATATTGAACAGAAGTGGTGAGAGTGGACAGCCTTGTCTAGTTCCGATCAAAGTGGGAATGTTTCAAGTTTTTCCTCACTGAGTATAATCCTTGCTGTAGGCTTGTTGTATACTTCTTTTATTATATTGATAAAGGTTCCTTTCATTCCAACTGTCTCTAGGGTTTTGATCATTAAAGGGCTGTTGGATCTTGTCAAAAGCTTTTTCTGCATCTATTGAGAGTATCATGAGGTTCTGGATTTTGGACTGGTTTATATGGTGAATTACATTTATTGATGTGCGTATGTTGAACCAATCTTGTGTGCCTGGGATAAACCCTATTTGATTCCCGTCAATGATTTTTTTGATATGTTTTTGAGTCTGATTTGCTAAGACTTTGTTGAGAATCTTTGCATCTGTGTTCATCAAAGAGATTGGCCTCTAGTTTTCTTTTTTAAGTGTATCTTTATTAGGTTTTGGGATTAAGATGATATTAGTTTCATAGAAAGAATTTGGTAATGTTTGTTCCTTTGCTATTTGATGGAATAGTTTAAGGCATATTGGTGTTATTAGCTCCTTAAATGTCTCGTAGAATTCTGTGCTGAATCCATCTGGACCAGGATATTTTTTGGTGGGAAGATTTGATATTACTTCATTGATTTCCTCATATATTATAGGACTATTTAAATGATTCACAACTTCCTGATTCAATTTAGGTAAGTTGTGCTTACTTAGGAATTCATCCATTTCTTTTGTGTTGTCAAATTTCACAGAGTATAAGTTTTTGAAATATGACATTATAATTCTCTGAATTTCTTGGGTATCAGTAGTGTTAGCTTCATTTTCATTTCTAATTTTGATAATTTGGGCTTTCTCTCTCTTGCTTTTGGTTAATTTAGCTAGGGGTGTATCAATCTTATTGATTTTTTTCAAAGAAGCAGCTTTTTGACTGGTTGATTCTCTGTATCGTTTTCCTTATCTCAATTTCAGATATTTCTCCCCTTATTGTGCTAATCTCCTCTCTTCTACTGCTTTTGGGAATGGATTGTTCTAGTGTCTCTAAAGCTTTAAGCTGCATTGTTAAGTTATTTATTTCTGATGTTTCCATTTCTTTGATGTAGGCATTAAGAGCTATGAACTTACCTCTTAGGACAGCTTTCATTGTGTCCCAGAGATTTTGGTAAGTTGTATTTTCATTATCATTCACTTCCAGGAAATCTTGAATTTCTTTTGTAATTTCTTCCTGAATCCAATTCTCATTCAGCATCATAGTATTTACTTTTCAGGAGTTAGTGTATTTTCTGCTGTTTGTTGTGTTGTGGATGTCAAGTTTTAGACGATGGTGGTCTGATAGGGTACAGGTTAGAATTTCAACTTTCCTGTATATGTGTAGATTCGTTTTGTGGCCCAATATATGATCTATTCTGGAGAAAGTTCTGTGTGCTGCTCAGAAAAATGTGTATTTTTTGGTGCGTGGATGAAAAGTTCAGTAGAGATCTGTAAGGTCCATTTTAGTAAGGGTTTGATTTTTTTTTTTTAGGGTTTGATTAAATTCCAATGTGTCTCTGTTAAGTTTCTGACCTGTTGATCTATCCCATGTTGAGAGAGCGGTGTTGAAATCCCCAAGAATTATCATTTGGGGTTGATTTCTTGCTTTAGACGTTGTAGGGTTTGCTTAGTGAATGTGGACGGGCCCGTATTAGGTGTATTTATGTTCAGTATTGTGAAATCTTCCTGATGAATTGTACCTGTGACTAAAATGTAGTATCCATCTATGTCTCTTATGATTTTTTTTTTGGTTTGAAGTCCACTTTGTCTGATAGCATAATGGCTACCCCTGCCTGTTTCCTGGTTCTATTAGCTTGCAGAATTTTTTTTTTTAGAGAATTAAGGTAGAGTTTATTAGTAAAGAGAAAGGTTGGAACTCATGGATTCCAGATGTGGAGTGCCATGAGGAGCTAGGGTGCCTCCATGAGAAGCAGAAATCATGAGGAGCAAGGAACAAGAAACAGACTCATGGCACTGGAGTGCCATGAGGGGCTAGATTGTCTCCAAAAGAAGTAGGCAGCTAGAAATGGACTCATGGCACTAAAGGGCCATGAGGGGCTAGATTTTGACCAGCCTTTTGTTTTTAGGATGCGCCTACCTTTTGTGGTGCGATGAGTTTCCTGAAGGCAGTAGATTGATGGTTTGTGATTTTTAATCCAAGTTTGTAATCTGTGTCTCTTGATTGTTGAGTTAATTCCATTAACATTTAATGTTATAATGGAGAAATTATTTTTAATTCTGGACATTTTTTATGTTTAGTGGCTTTTGTAAGTGTATTATTTGGCTTTTAGGTTTTGGTGGTATTATACTTCCCTTCTGTCCTCCTGGATATGCTTGTTTTTTTTTTTTTCAAGCTTGAGTATGATTTGTAGCAATTTTTGAACGCCTGGTTTGGTAGACATGTAAGCTTTCAAGTTGTCTTTGTGCTGGAAAACTTTTCTTTCTCCCTCGATCATGACAGATAATTTTGCCGGGTATATCAGACTGGGTTGACATTTTTGCTCATTTAATACTTGAAGTACTTCTCTCCAAGCTCTTCTTGCTTTTACTGTTTCCACTGAGAAGTCATTTGTTATTTTAATAGGTTTACCTTTAAAAGTGACTTGGTTTTTTTTCCCTTGAAGCTCTCAGCACCTTTTCTTTGTCTTGAATGTGGAGTGTTTTGACTATTTTTTGCCGTGGCGAGTTTCTATTTTGGTCATATCTGTTTGGGGTGTGGAATGCCTCTTTTATTTGAATGGGCTCTCATTCTTTAGATGAGGGAAGTTTTCCTTGATGATAATTTGAAAAATTTCCTCAGGTGTGGTATTTTGGGATTCTTGCTCTGGTATTCCATGAATGTGCATGTTAGGCTTCTTCAGGGTGTTGGATAACTCTTGAATATTTCTCTCAAGTATCTTTTTGGCTTTAACAACCTCTTCCATTGAGCTGGTTAATACTCCCACTTTGTCTTCAAGATCTGAAATTCTATTTTCTGCTTCGTTAGTTCTGCTGATAAGACTCTCTGTTGAGTTCTGGGTTGAAGATAACTTGTCTTTTATTTCAATTTTAAACTCTGCCTGAGACTGTTTTAACTGCTCTATGCCTATTTTTGTTTCTTGAACTGTTTTTCTCAACTCCTCCAAGTTTCTGTTGTGTTTCTGTTCAAAGTGGTTGATGTGGTTATTTAACACCTCCCAGATTTCCTCTTTCATAATATTGATCATGCTTTGAAAGTCATTATCCTGGGCCTGGCTTTCTTGGCTATTTTCTGTGAATTTGTTTTGGTGTGAGTCTATCATTATGGGGTTATTTCTTTCGGTGGGAGATTTGTCTTCTTGGATTTTGTTTCTCATGGATCTGTATTTTGACTTGGGCCTTGTTGTTTTGACTCTTAAGAACTTTCAGATACTGCGTGTTTTTGAATGAAGTGATCTAGTTGATATTAATATTCTCTGGCAGTTATTATTAGTGGTTGCCTTGGAGGTGGGTACGTTTGTCTGTTGTTATTATTTCCTGGATGGGAGTATCAGGCTGTCAGTACATCAATTAAGACAGGTTTAGTAGACAAGAGGTGAATATTAGTGTGGTAGTACACTTTTACAATTTATTACCTTGTGATATGTGAGGATGAGTGGTATAGTCCCTGAAGTTTTATATGGTTTGGGGTGGCTATATGGAAAAGTTAATCTATAGTGATTAATAATTGAAAGAAGCAGGATGGTAAAAAGGGATTTACTTATCTTTGGGCTGGATGTGAAGAATCTCTCCCATGTGATAGGATGATTTTAGAGGACTTCAGATGTATGGCATTTGTCCCCTAGGGCTTTGCTTGGGTTTTCTTTGGATTCTGTTGGTTTCTGAGGAGCAGTGTGTCCTTCCTGAGACAAAGGTTGACCAGAAGCATCTAGGGCGGGCAGGCGGGTGTACCAGAAAAAGGGCTGTTGGCACGCTGGCTGGACCCGGGGAGTGGCCTAGAGGTCCTGCCAACCCGGGGCAGGCTGGATGCTGCTCAGACTGGTCAGCGGGAGGAGCTGGGTCGGGTTCGTGGGGGTTGCCTGAGACGCAGGGTGACTGGGAGCATCAGGGGCGGGTGGGCGCGGGGACCAGCAAAGTGGCTGGTGGCATGCTCAAGGTAATAGTTTTCAATCCTGTGTTTTCTTCTAAGAACTTTTAAATTTTATCTTATTCTATATTTGATTTTGAGCTACATTTTATATTAAATTCAAAGATTTGGTTGACATTCATCTCATACATGTGTGTGCTTGTATGCGCACAAACACACACACAATACACACACACACACACTTGCTTCTTATCCTGTAAGAAAAGCAGTTTTACTACTAAATACATTAGCCATAGAATTTCGTAGGTGCCCTTTGTCAGATTAAGGAAATTTCCTTTTATTCTGTTTGCTGAGGGTGTCTATCATCCACAGATGTTGAAAATTATGCTTTTTGTGTCTCTGTTGAGATTATCACATTATCTCTGCCTTTCTTCATAAAAATTTAAATTTCATTGATTGGTGCTTGATGATGCACTTGTTTAGGATTTCTGGATACTACTAGTTATAGTGTAGTATCTTTTATAGTTTATGTATTGCTCCCTTGAACATGTGAATATTTGATGGAGCTTTTGTGATTATGGTCATATAAGAATTTGTATTTAGCTTTCTCTACATGGCTTTATATATTGCCCAAACATTTAATTAAATTGTGTTGTCATGTTCAACCAGTTCAAAATATTTTTAACTTTTTCTTTAGACTTCCTCTTTGACCCACGAGTTGTTTAGAAGGAACTTAATTTCTAAATGTTGGGGTACTTTCAGATATCTTTCTCTTATCCACTCTAATTTAACTTCAATATGACCAGAGAACATCTCTTCCTCTTTCACTACAAACCAATATTTTTTCTTTTAATTAATTTATTCTTTGACAATTCCATACATGTGGATGATGCCTTCTGGTCAGGCTCATCTCTCCACCATCTCTTAACCTTCTCCTATCCTGACCAGCTCTCTTCCCTTGCACTTTCAGGAATTTTTGTTTTGTTTTGTTTTGTGTTGAATTTGGCTTTGTGACCCACTGCTTGCATGGGCGTGGGTATGAAACAACTCACTTGAGCATCAGAAACATCACAGAAGAAAGTCACTTCCTGGATTCAGTGCACAATTCTGCTAAGCATTCAGAGAGGAACTAACATTATTACTTCTCAAATTATTCCATAAAATAGAGAAAGAAGGAATACTCCCAAACTCTTTCTACAAAGTTAATGTAACTCTGATTCCACAGCCAAACAAAGACACATCAAGCAAAGAGAATTATAGGCCAATCTCATTAATGAACACAGATGCAAAAGTCTTCAATAAAATACTAGAAAATCAAATCCAAAAACATTTTCAAAGGATCATGCATCATGTTCAAGTTGGGCTCACACCAGGAATGCAAGGATGGTTTAACATACATAAATCAATAAACGTGTCATAGTTAGGCACAGGTGTTAACTTGGCAATTGAGGGTTTGAGCTCTGGGCACATTTGTAGAGAATTAGTTGTTGAGTTAAATCCAGAGCAAACTTGCAAGAGATTATATAGCTGATGGGGAAGGCCCAGCCCATGGCAGGTGAGATTAGGCCTTAGAATAAAATACAAAGAGTTGATTGAGAAAGTTGGCATCCTTGTGTACATTTTCCCAGACATGCTGGTGTGGCACATAAGGATTGTCCTCTCTCAGCCATTATGTTGAGATGGTGTGTCCAAGTCCCTCGGCCCTGATGTTGGTATGAGCTCTCCTGTCAAGCTGAACTGAGAACTATAACTAGACAATCACAAGAGAAAATAAATCCCTTGTTCCCTTAAGCCATTTGATGGTGATTTATCAGCAACCATGCAGGCTAACTGCTACAATGTGATTTATTATATTAACAGACAAAAAAATCATATGATCCTCTCAATAGATGCAGAAAAGGCCTTTGACAAAATTCAACATCCCTTCATGATAAAAATTTTGAAGAAAACAGGAATGGAGGGGACATACCTCATCTTGATAGAAGCTATATATGACAAGCCTAAATCAAGCATCATTCTAAATAGGGAAAAACTTGGAACATTCCAACTTGTGTGAGGCTTAACACAAAGCTGTGCACTGTCATCATTCCTTTTCGATATTGTGCTTGAAGTCCTAGATAGAGCAATATGGCAAGAGAAGGAGATAAAAGGAATACAGATAAGTAAGGAAGAAGTCAAAGTATACGTATTTGAAGATGATATGATTCTACATTTGAGAGATCCACATGACTCCACCAAGAAACTACTAGAATTAATAAACAATTTCAATAAAGTGGCAGGCTACAAAATCAACATACAAATATCAGTAGGCTTCCTATATATCAGAGACAAACAAGTTGAGAAAGAAATGAGAGAATCAATCCCATTTACCATAGGTACAAAAAAATACCTTGGAATAAATTTAACCAAGGAAATAAAAGACCTATATAATTGAAACTACAAAACACTTCTGAAAAAAATTAAAGAGGATACTAGAAAATGGAAAGACCTTCCTTGCTCATGAATCAGTAAGGTCAATATTGTGAAAATGACCATCTTACCTAAGGTAATATATAGATTCAATGCAATCCCAATCAAAATCCCAATGTAATTCTTCACAGAACTGGAAAAAAAAATCTCAAAATTTATATGAAAGAACAAAAAACCATGATTAACCAAAACAATTTTGAGCAATAAAAAGACTGCTAAAGCTATCACTATACCAGATTTTAAACTATACTACAGAGGTATAGTAATAAAAACAGCTTGGTACTTGCACAAAAACACATGTATTGATCAATGGACTAAGGCAGAGAACTTGGATATAAACTCCTACACATACGGTCACTTGATTTTTGACAAAGGTGCCAATGGGCGCTTAGGAAAAGATAGCATTTCAATAAGTGGTGTTAGGAGAATGGATATCTACATGTAGAAGAATAAAAACTGACTGTTTTCTCTCTCCTTACACAAAATTCAACTCCAAATGAACCAGACCTTGATATTTAACTCAAAACCCTGAACTGTTAGAAGAAAGAGTAGGGGTACACTTGAATTGACAGGCCTAGGTAAAAATTTTCTAAACAGAACAGCAAATGCCCAGGAACTAAAAACAATAATCAACATATGAGACTTCATTAAATTAAAAAGCTTCTGTTCTGCAAAAGAAACTGTTAATTGTATAAAAAGACAACCCACAGAATGGGAGAAAAGCTTTAGTAACTGTGAATCTGATGAAGGCTTAAGCTCCAGAGTACACAAAGAGCTCAAAAAACTAAATACTAAGACAGCAAACATTTCAATTAAAAAAATGGGCCCTGGAACTACTCAGGGACTTCATCAAAAAGAACTTGAAATGTCAAACAAATACCTTAAAAGATGCTCAACTTCCCTGATCATCAGAGAAATGCAAATTAAAACTACCCTGCGATACCATCTTAAGAATGGCTAAGATCAAGAACACAAAGAATAGAGAATTCTGGTGAGGTTGTGGAGAGAAAGGGACACTTATTCACTGCTGGTGGGAATGTAAACTGGTATAACCTCTTTGGAAATCAGTGTGGAGGCTCCTCAGAAAGTTAATAATGAAACTGCCATATGACTCAGCTGTTCCAGTCCTAGCATGGTAAATCTCTATTTTATGAGTCTGTATTGATAAATTATTTTTAACCTAAAGTTTATGTTCTATTTAGAGCTCACTAGGAATAGGATATTCTATTTAAGCACATTGTCTGCTAATGCTCCTCTAGGCTGTGACTGTGTTTCAGATTGTCTTTGTTTTTCATGACCTTGATAGTATTGAGAACTTTAGGTCAAGAGTTTTTAACATATACCTCCATTCAGATTTGTCTGACATTTTTCTCATAGTTAGACCATGACCATGAGTTTCTGGGAGAAAAAAACACACACAACAGAATTTCATTTTCATGGTATCAAAGTAAGGAGACGACACATCATTGGCTTCAGTTTTCACTCCTGATGCTGACTGTGACACCTGACAGGGTTGAATTTGTCAGCTTTTCTTCCTTTAATATTCTTTGAAAGGAAGCCAGTACGCTCAGCCCTCACTTGGGGAGTGGGAATACATAAACTATTTAGAATTCTTCTGCAAGAGAGTAGTCTCCTCTCCCTGCAGTTATTTATTTATTCAATAATTTATTTATGTAAGCATGAAAGTGTCTTTATTCTTGGCTATCTTCGCTAGTTGTCCTCTCCTTTTTTCTTCTTTTGAACTTTAGATATAACATGCCCAGGGTTTGCTTTGGGTTTTTTGGTGCTTGTTTTAATTGAGTAATCTTCCTTGGGGCTCTTTGTATTTCTTGGATCTATGGTGTCTTGGCGTCATAATTTTCTTCTTCCACAAAACACCTGACGCAAATGACTTAGAGAAAAAGAAGTTTTATTCAAACTATACTTTCAGGTTACAGTCCATCATGACAGGCAGGTCAAAGCATCAGGAGCCCAGGGAACTAGACACATGACATACACATCAAGAAGAAAGGACCAGGACCAGAGCATGCATAGTTGTTTGCTTGACTGCCAATTTGCCAGGGTTCAGCTCTGGTTCTTATATAGGGACAATGTTGCCTACAATGGACAGGTCTTCCTGCCTCGACCAAGACAATCAAGACAATCTCTTCTAGGATTGTGCAAAGACCTGCCTAAATCTAGAGAATTCCTCTCAATTGTGTCCAGATTCCCAACTCCCTGGTGTCAGGTTGGCAACCAGTGCTCACATCATATATGAGCTGGTGTTTTTCATGAAGTCCAGAAATTTTTTAGCTCTTATATTTTAGAATATTTCTTTTGTTTTATCTTTTCTTCCTGTAGAATATCAGTAAAATGTGTCCTAGATATACACCATTTTCCTAACTCCCTTAGATACTCTGTTTACTTTTAGGTTTTCAGTTTGGGTCATTTATATTTATTACCCTATATTCAAGGTTGTTGATTGCTTTTCTTGACTGTGTCAAACTTACTATGGCACTCTCCATCTCAGTGACTATGTTTTTTTTTTTATTTCTAACATTAAACTTGAACCTACTTTTTAGTGTGTACGCCCCCCCAAGAATTGTTTCCCTGTCCTGTTAGAAACTTGATTATATTGACTAAAGTGATTCTAAATCTATTTACAGTTTTAACACACATTCCATATCTGTTTCTACTTACATTGACTTATTGTTGAAAATGTATTGTAGCTAATTTAGTTTTGTATATTGTGTACTTTTTTTTGGTAATATTACCTTTGAAAGTTAGACACTTACAAAACAGAAGATAACAAAGGAAAGTGAACTTCATACCTGCAAATGAGCACACTGCCTTATGCTAAGGACCAAGAGCAGATTACTGAGCCAGCCTATTTAGGAATTAGGCTGAGAATTGTTGCCCTGGCCTCCCACCAGTCTTCATACTTCCTTGGTGACACTTTGTGCTTAGGGTGGGGTCTGACTGACTTTTCTTCATGACTATCCTGACCCAGAGGTCTTTCTTTTCTTCCAGAAGAAATCTACACTCCTAGAAAGCTCTCCGTACTGGTACATTGGGACTTAATATTTAATGCTTGTTAGAGTTGTGTTGTCAGGAGTACATTCTTGGTTTTTCCCATTAAGTTCGTTTAAGGTACTATGCCTCTAGAGATCTTAATTTCTGTAATTTTTTAATTTTTTAGTTTAAAAAGTATAGTGTCCATTTTTAAGGACATGTGGAGTAAAATTAAATTTATGAAACTTAATCCAAAACAATGACTGATCACCTGTTATAAGCAACATGCAGTGCCAGAAGCTTGATACACAAACATGATGGTAAGTTGAATTGTCTCATGTAGAAACCTTGAGGAAGAGAAGTACAATAACTATGACAATAACAATTTAGTATGTGTCATAATAGTAGACCTTAGGAGCTTTTATAATCCAACAAAGCCCCCTTTTATATTTGCTTATCTTGTGTGTGAGTGGGAGGGTACAGGATACATGCACAGGTGTGGAGGTCAAAAGACAACTTGTAGATAGGTGTTGAGACTCTCCATGTACCATATGAGTTCCAGAATCAAACTCAGGTTTCCAGACTTACCAACAAGTGCATTTATCCTAAGCTGTCTCACTGATCCCTAGAAGGTCTGTTTATTCAGTGTGAATGAAAGTTGATGGGCCAGAATTTCTTCCTTGTATGAAGTCCTATCAATCCACTCCTCTAGGACATTTTATTTTATGTTCCTTCAAACAAGATATGATGATGGCTTTTTTTTTTTATTCAATTACGTGTGTGTGTGTGTGTGTGTGTGTGTGTGTGTGGAACCACGGGCGAATTTGGGAACCACCATGGACCGCCTCCTCCTTGTTTACTCTGCCCCGGGATTCACAGGCTCCGCCCTACCAGGACCAGAAGCGCAGGCTGCCCCCGCTTCCGCCTGGCGTCTATACGTGGCATCTGGGATCCGAACTCAGGACCTTCTGCCTGCAAGGCAGAGGCTTAACCCCTGAACCACCTCTCCAGCCCCATGATGATGGTTTTTGATGAGACACAGAGAGAGACACAGATGCACACACATACAGAGAGAGAGAAACTGAGAGGCAGAGATCTGAAGTTGCAGAAGTTGGACAACTAAAAAAAAAGGTACTTTATGGAAATCTTAGCTTCTATATTGCTTCAGGCATCTTTATAGTTTCATATTTTTCATTGGAAAAAAATAAAAATTTTAACCATACAAATCTGAATTTGAAGTTTGGCTTTCTTAACTATAAGCTGATCATTATGGGGGGAAATTACCACTTCAAGGTTCAATTTCCTTATGTATAAAATTTCAAAGATATTTCTCCTATCATAAGATTGTTGTGAACATTATGTGAAGCATGAGATTAGTTGTTAAAGGCACTTGTTGATGGGAAGGAATCCATTATGAGTAGCTATTATTATCATTAGTATTTGAAGCTAAGATCCTCTAAGAAATCCTCTGGGAACTAGAAGTGTCTAGTTCTCTAGTTCCTCTCAGATGGGCTCATTCTTTGGTAACGAGAAGGAAGTAGCTTCCAATTCATGCTTCATAAAAAGAAATTTAAGGACTCAACTTCTTTGGTCTTTTCTTCCAAGTTCCTAAATCTCAGTTTTCTTCAGCAAGAATATCAGCCCCATAGAATCCTTGGCCACATGTACCCTACATCTGATGACCACACTGGAATGTGTTATTGTGTTTTCTGGACAGGATTTAGAGTGAGCTCTCTTAGGCTCAGATGGTCCCTCCAATCAGGGAAATCTGGACTGTAATTGAGATGTCTCTCCACAGTGATGCCAAAAGCCATGCAAACTGAAACGACCACCATCCCTCGTGGTGAGTGTTTTCCTTTGGGAATTAGCAAGATGTTCAGGAGATAGGCAAAAGGCAGCTCTGGATCTCTTGGACCTGCTTCTTCTAGCATTAAATCCCATTTGTTTCAGGCTTGGAATGTCTGTGACAGTCTTTTCCTTAGAAAACTTTCTCTTCTTCAACAAATAGAGATTCTGATTAAGGTTACAGGAACTGGCATAAAGAAGAAAACATGTTATCTGTAGGAAATGGAGGAAGTGGAGAATGGTTACACGTAAATAAGCCAGATGCAGAAGCATGTACTGCAGGTTGAGCCTCCTATGTGGATTCTAGGTGACAGGCATGTCGGTGGAAGGGGAGAGGCAGAGTCTGGAAGAGGAAGGAGCTCAGGGAAAGGAGAAAGTGAAAAGAGAATAATGAGAGGTGAAATAATCAAGGTAGTTATGTGCACTTAAAAATGTCACTTTAAAACCAATTAATTTGTTTTTTGTTTATTAATAATTAATTGATTTTATTAATAGATGCTAACAAGTATTTTTAAATAAAGGAAGTAGCAAGATGAGAGATGTTTCGTTCAATTTGTTTGTTTATCTATTCATTAGAAACTTATTCAGGACTTTGCCGTCTATTAACTGGGCTTTCAGATTTTTCTTGTTGTTTTTGCCTTAGTGGAAGTTATGGTCTCATGAAGAGAGAGGGACACTGTCATGGTTTGAAATGTGTCCCTCATAGGCTCATGTGTTTGGGAAGGTGGAGCTTTGCTGGAGGAAGGCAGTCACAGGAGGTGGGCCTTGAGATGGATTAGCTCCACTCTATTTCCAAAAGATATCTGTTATTACAATTGTCAGTGTTACAGTTCCCAGCCTCCTGGATGGATACAACCTAGGCCTTCTCTAGCTTCTACTGCCAGTCTTGCCATTTCTGCCATGGAAGATGTATCTCCCCTCTAGAGCTGTAAGCTGAATAAATCTCCCTTTCTCCCTTAAGTTGCTTGACTTTAGGTGCTCTCTCACAACAACAGAAAGAGTAATTAGTACAAATACTAATCAAGTAATTTTTTTTGCGTGTGTGCTTGTACTTGCATGCATTCGTGTGTGTGTGTGTGTGTGTGTGTGTGTGTGTGGTGTGTGTGTGGTGTGTGATGTGTCTCTATGTACCAAAGGCCACTATGTGTGCCTATAGACGTCCAATCATCCTTGATTGCTCTGTTTCCTTTTTGTTTTGTTCCATGGTTTCCTAGTTCTGCTGTCCTTGGATGGAAGTGCAGGCCACTGTCATTTCTGCCTGTTGCTTTTACATGGGATCTGGGATCCAAACTCAGGTCCTTCTGTTTCTGAAACAGAGACTTAATCCTGAGCCATCTCTCCAGTTCCAACCAAGTAATTAAAAAGATAATATATTTCTCCTCTGTCTTGCAAGCAGAAGGTCCTGAGTTTAGATCCAAGGTCCCATGTAAAAGCACCAGGTGGGAATGATGGTGGCCTGCACATCTGGCCCTGATGGGCAGAGCCTGGAAAAATCCCAGAGTGAAGTAAGAAGGAGGCAGAAGCAATCCAGGATAATTTCCAAAGTCACCCTTGGTCCTCCACAGAGACACACAGTACCCTCTGATACACATACACACACACACATACACACACACACTAAAATATTTAAAACGATAATGTATTTCAAAGGTAATTGCTCTGAAGGAAAGTATTTTATAGTTCTTGGACGTTTTCCCCAAATGAGTAATTTTTTTAATTAGACAAGCTACTAGGTATATGTAGGTATATGGAATGAGATAACAAGTAGCTTCTTGAGATATGTACAGAAGGATGCAGGGAACCACAGGACATGGTACATTGGATGGACCAAAAGAGGAGCAGAGAATGTAGCATAGGAAAGAAGGAGGAAGTTGAAGAAAACAAAATTGGAAATATAGTCAAAGTCAGATCAGCAGGATGTTGGTAGGCATAGGGAGGGGTTGGTCTGTCATTCAAAGGGAATGGAAAACTGCTGAAGGTCTTTTCCTTTCTTTTCATGTGTATGGGTATATGCATGTACATATGTGTGTTTGAATATGGGGTTCACTGTGTGTAGATGTATGGTATGTGAGTACATGTATGTGAAAACCTAAGAGAGATATCAGGAATCATCCTTGATTGTTCTTTCACCTCATTTCTCATTAAACCCAGAGCAGGCCATTAAGGGTAGTGTTGCAGTCCACCTGCATGGTTGATAAATGACCATCACACAGCTTAAGGGAAAAAGGAGTTTATTTCTTACGACAGTCTGGTTACAGTTCTCAGTCCAGCTCAAAGGGAGAGCACACACCAACACCAGGGCCCAGGGAACTAGCCACTATCACCACATAACGGCTGAGAGATGGACAATCCTTACTTGTCAGACCAACATGTCTGGCCAAGTGAACAGAAGGATGCCAACTCTCTCAACCAGCTATCCGTGATTTATTCCAGGGCCTAATCCCACCCACCATGGGCTGGGTCTTCCCCATCAGCCAGACAGTCTCTTGCAGGTTTGCTCTGGGCTTAACTCAACCATCAACTCTCTACAAATGTGCCCAGAGCTCAAACCTTTCACTGTCAAGTTGACACCTGTGCCTAACTATGACAGGTAGTTTGCCTAGCTGGCTTGCTCTGGGAATTTTTAGTCTCTGCCTTCCTGGGCTGGAATTACAGACAAGCTGTCACCCCTCTGGCATTTTCAAAGGGGCTGGGGATCCGTTAGAACTACAGTCCTTTTGCTTGAATGGCAAGTACTCTAACCACTGAGCGATCTCCTCAGCCCCCAACTGAAGAGTTTTAAGTGAAGCAGGGTTTGGACATAACTTGGTCTAATTGGGAAACTTCATGAAGGTTAGAGAGAGATTACGCTGGGATGGTGAGCAGAAGCAGGACGCAGATGGGGAGGCT
Organism: Typhlomys cinereus; assembly: GCA_023101885.1. Classification (NCBI taxonomy): domain Eukaryota; kingdom Metazoa; phylum Chordata; class Mammalia; order Rodentia; family Platacanthomyidae; genus Typhlomys; species Typhlomys cinereus. The sequence continues at coordinate 3,823,360 of JALPQD010000076.1, forward strand.
TCGGGAGTCTTCCTTGTTTCCTTTGTCAGTGGGGCAGAACTCCAGTAAGAGAAAATGTCAATGGGAAAGATCTGCTGCATGTCAAGAGGGATTATTAGTGAAAGTTTCTTAAGAGGGCTAATTTAATAGTTACAGCAATGGCCATGAAAAGGTCAAGGGATGATTCTGTCTCTGGAAAGGGACGAAAGAGGATGTCGGCAGAAGCAGTTGTTTGTTGTGGGAGTTTAGTCTTGCAGCTTTTATTTTTCTACTTGAAGGGGGAAGTGAGGTGATTTGTGAAAAGTTGGAGGGAAGTTGGGATAATAAAGAGACTGATGGGCGGCATCGGCAGTGTGCAGAACATTTGAAAAGTTTCCCAGAGAGGTGGGAGAAGGAAGTGAGACCTACATGTGATGGGACCTCACGGACGCCTGTTGGGCGCATGTCGTCTTGACAATCCTGGCTTTGCAAAAATACTGACCTGCTGCACATTGCTTCTCTTGCAATACTTGTCTTTCTGGACTGGGGCTAGTGTGGATATAAAGACAGAGGGGAAAGGCGCTTAGGGCACGAGACATTATGTTTGCTATAGAAAGTGGTGTGTAGTGGACTTCAAGTTTGGAAAAGAAGGGTTTGAAGAAGGCCGGAGCTTGTAAAATGGAAGAAGCAGAAGGGTCAGCAGAATGGAGGGCCTGAAAGAGTTGGGAAGACTGTTCATTGAAGGAGCATCAAGCTGGGTGGGTGAACAAAGACTCCTGGCAGACTTGTTCAAGGCATGATTAAACAGTAGCTATGCCTTAGAAGGCAGAAATGGTGCATCATTCATGAGAGAGAGAGAAGCCTCTTGTTTCTGGGTGTCACGGTCATTCTTTCTGCTGCTGTGAGACCGCATTTATACAACCAGCTTAAGGGAGATTTATTTGGCTTACAGTTCCATGGGCAAGATACGGTCCATTACAGCAAGAAAGGCATAGCAGGAGGCAGAAGCTGGAGATGGCTTAGGTCACTGAAGATGTCCTCAAGGAGCCCAAAAAACAAGCAGCAGGCTGCCAGAGCAGACCACGAGAGCGGAAGCAAGGTAGGGCTCACCAACCTCAAGACTTGTCCCTTGTGACATCCCTTCCACTAGCAAGGCTCCACCTCCTAAAGGTGCCAGAACCTTCCCAAACATTAACAACAGCTGACGATGCAGATCCATGAGCCGGTGGGGGACAACTCACATTCAAATCATGACACTGGGTAATCGAAAACTGTCCCTTCCTCCTCATCTTCCCAGAACAGATATTCACATTCAGAGAAAGAGTTTTACTCTTTTCTCTGTTTCTTTCCAAAATGGATGAAGCAGGGGTGCAGTTCAGTTCTCATAATTTGGAGAATCATCTTTGGTGGCAGGGCCTTGCTGCAAATTCAGGAGGCTTCTGCTCTTACCACCAACTCTTTAGAACAAGGGCTAGGGAACTGAAGCTCTGACTTCTTGTGGCTAATTCACTATGTGTGATGTGGTTCCTGAATCTGCCTGTTTTCTGCTAAACGAACCTGTGATCAAGGGCACAGAGTTCAGAGTTTTTGATGAATAGAGCGAATATTAAGGAGGTCCATGTAGGATAGGAGCAAGATGGGGAGATAGCTATAGATAGATAGATAGATAGATAGATAGATAGATAGATAGATAGATAGGTAGACAGACAGACAGACAGACAGACAGACAGACAGACAGACAGAGAGATAGATAGATAGATAGATAGAGTGTATTAGGACAAGGGAAGAGCAAGTCCCTCCTCCTTGCACTTCCATATTATCTGGTCCACCACTAGAAAGTACCACCCACTATGGGCTGGGTTTTCCACAGCAATCAAGTACCTGCAGACTTGTTCAGTGGCCATTCCAACCATTAATCCTCCACGGCTGTGCCCAAAACTGTCTGCAACTGTCAAGTTGACACCAAAATGCAACATAGGGTGATAGACAGATTGTTTGATAGTTGCTTGGATTTGCCATTGCTATTTGAGAATTAGTTATTTAAGGATTTTTTTTAAAGAATCTTTTTTTAAAATTTTTAAATTATTATTATTATTTATTCAACTGTATGCATATGCGTGTGTATGTGCGCGTGCACGTGTGTCTGTGTGTGTGTGTGTGTCTGTGTATGTGTAGAACCGCGGACGAATTCGCGAACCACCATGGACGCCTCTACCTCCTTCTGCCCCGGGATTCACAGGCTCCACCCTACCAGGACCAGAAGTGCAGGCCGCCCCCGCTTCCGCCTGGTGTCTATACGTGGGATTTGGGATTTGAACTCAGGACCTTCCGCCTACAAGGCGGAAGCTTAACCCCTGAGCCACCTCTCCAGCCCTTAAGGATTCTTAACTGAGAATATATATCAACAAAATATCCACAAACAGTCCCTTCTCAAAAAATACTTAAATTCAGGCAACTATCATTTTGATAAGCCACTGGCCATTGACAAAAGTGTCAGGGGAGTAAGGGCACTGATCCTCCCGCTACAGGCTATGTGAGAAAAGCAGCAGGCAGGACTATGGAGGGATCTACAGGAGAATTATAAAAATTATTTGTAACCTTAGCATTTGATCTTGACTTTCTACAAAGTTTAAAGAACTATTTAAGTTGTGACAATACTATGAAGCAGATGACTTCAAGGAATTTCCTTTCACTACAAATATGACTGTACTACTGGTTTATTTTATTTTAGCTCAGTCCTGTACTCAGGGCTACTGAGCCTCTGTCATTGACTTCTAGGTTTTGTCAGGCTAGATGGACTTAGAACACAATTTTTAATGCTCTTTCCAGTCTTTTTCACTACATATAAAGACACTTTCTTATTGCTCTAAGGCTTCTCTAAAGTCCTCATTTCCCTGAAGATAACAGATTCAGACTCATGGTTGGACTCCAGCTAAAGCAGGCCATCTCCCATACAATTTTTGATACCCAAACTCCACACTTAGGCTATAATCCTATGAATATATGAATGTGGCATTTATCTGTTATTTATTTTGATCCTAGAACATTTCCCACACTAGTAAATGGCTTTTATAACTGTTGCATGTGGTTGATGGTGGTGGTGGTGGGAGGGTATGTATATATGTGTTTGTATAGGAGTGTGCACATGTGCATGGATGTGTGTGCGGGCACCCATGTTCTTATGCATTTGTAGGTCAGAGGTCAATGTTGGGTGACATCCTCAGCTATGCTTCACCTTATTTTTTGAGACACCATCTCTCACTAAACTTAGAGCCCACTGACTCAGGAAGGCTAACTGGCCAGTAATCTTCAGATCTGGAGCCTCCCAGTTCTTGAGTCCTCTAAACAAAGTTGCAGAAATTTCCACAGCACTTTATTTTAAAAAAGTTCAAAAAGAAGAAATGTCATGTTCTGCTACCGTGGTGGGGCCTGGAGCCACTTTTTGTTGTTGTTTAGCTTCTTAACCATCCTCTCAGCCTGTCTGCTCTTCTGGACTTTGACCTCTATCTTTTCTTGCAAACCTCAGTTACTGACTTTGAATTCCAGATTTTAAAGAGAGAATAAAAATATAATGTAGTTTTGTTTTACTATTCTTTTGCAAGGGTAAATCTCCAGGGAGTGGCAGCTCTGTTTCGCCAGCTGGAGAATAGCGAATAATGTGGGAAGTCTACTCTTCCAACAGAACTTGTCCTTACTTATTCCTCAGGTCACAGTGTTACTTTGGTGGGGGGACATGCTTGCTAATAATTTAGATTCTTCTCAAACATTATAAAAAGTGGTTCTAGCTGGCAAGCAAAAAGACTTGAATTAAGATCCTCAGATCCAATGTAAAATACTGGGTGGGTGTAGCAGCACTCTTATTAGTCCAGTCCTGGAAGGTGGAATCTGGGAATCTCTACACCCACCCTGGCTAGCCAGAGTAGCTTATAGGTGAGCTCTGAATTTAATTAGTAACATGAGCTCAAAAGATTAAGATGGGAGAATGATTGATGATAAATCCTAATATTATCCTCAGATCTCCACACTTATGTCCACACATACACACATGTGCACCCACACACATGTGAAAACATGCACACATACAAGTTCACATACCATACACAAACGCATGAAAAATGAGAAAATAATAAAGTTCTCAAATGAATAAAAAGATTTACATTTATCAAATACAATCAAATGTTCGTTTGAAAACCAGATCGATGGAATGAGACATCCATTTTCATCTTTCATTTACTTGTAGATATTAGGCCAGTCTTTACACAAGAAAATTGGTACAGGAAGGAGTGGAGAGGTGGCTCTGGGGTTAATGCCTTTGCCTGAAAAGCAAAAGGATCTGAGTTCAACTCCTCAGTTGAACATAGAAACAGGGCTGTTGGAAGAAATGACTTGGTGCTGTGTCTCTGACATGTGCGCCATGGTGCTGACAGATAGACACTTGTTTACATCTCCCAGAAAAAAGTTAACACAGCAAGGGCAGAGAGAGGAGAACACTGAGAAACAATAGCCACTAGAAGGAGAAGAGCATGTATATCCTCAAAGACCAGGGAAGAACATGGATTAGAACAGTGATGGATGGACGAAATCATGCTGATAGGTCAGGCAAAGCAGAGACCATCTTAGTTTCTTATTTCTCTTGCTATAATAAATAAAGGTCCAAGCTATTTAATTCATGATCATAATTACAGGTTACCATTGGTTATGCTGGAATGAGCGCTACCGGGAGACGCTGCAGGGAATGGCCATGCCACAGCCGCAGAGAGCAGAAAGGTGATGACCAATGGCATCAACAGAGCCAAAAGCATAATCTGCGGCGTGGGGAACAAAGAGCTGGGAAGGGTCTCTTCTGAAATTTGATGGGGATAGAGTAAGGATGTTCCCTGCTGAGCTTGAGGAAGGCTCTGCAGATTGCTTGGATGACAAGAAGAGCCGCTAGAAGTCAATTTAGAGTAGCTGGATTAATTTCGTCCTTACCATAGAGAAGACAAGATCACCATTTCATCACTGGTAAGCAATTTCTTTTTATCAAAGAAGAAAATTAAAGATCTGTTTTCTCTTGTCTTCCATGTGTCCAGCTTTCTGCTGCTTGCTATATGCCACTGGGATGCTTTAAAAGTTCAATGACCTCAAAAAGCATTTGCAACCAGACCTAGAACTTCCAGTTCATCCTACTATGCTGCTTTGTTTCTTCTTTCCAGAGGCAAGAGCACACTGGGCTTGTTTCTCTGCTTTGGGAGAGGCCAAGCTGGGGAGGCAGTTTCTTTCCTAAATTTTGGCCATCCTAGACTTGAAGCAACTAGGTTTCATAGAGAAGTCATAACTTTCTCTCTAGCCTTACTGGAAGAATGAGGCCACTGTGCTACTCTCTCTGTGCTTCTGGAAACATTACTGACTTCTAAGAAGGCTAACCTAAGGGAAGGAGTTATATTTAGGTATGCCATAGGGATACAGGCTAGTGCAATGCACCAGGGTGTGATGCCCTCTGAAGCCCTTCTCCATTGCATTGGTTTCAAACCCTAAAGCCAACATTAATAGCGAGTTAGATCCTTACCTTGGACCCTGGGCTGTGCCAACTGGGACAGCTCTGTTCGAAGCTCTGCATGGTTATGTACTGATGGAAAGGGGTAAGGGGACATTCTATGACACAGACTTAAGTCAAGGACTTAACTAAAAAATTTCAAAATGATCCTGGTGCCAATTTGCTTTTCTTTCCTTGCTGTCTTGGAACAATTGCCACATAAAAATACTCTGCTTTTATTTTCTGTTAATAGCTGTAGTTTACCTCCCAGCTGATGAGCATCTATACCTGAAAGGCCATAAAAAAGGAAGTGTTTACTGGAGGCTGTGGCTTGGCCCCACTAGGCAGGGGGCAAGAAAGAACTAAGAACAAATAAGTCTTGTAAAGCATCTGCTTTTTGAGCCCTCCTCTTCTCTACTGGCGACTGGCTTTCTTTTAAAACTTTGAAGCTCATCTTTCCATTTCATCCTTCTTGCTTTTTTTCCAGTAGCCAACTTGTCAAGGCATCTAAACTTGTTCTAGCTTTCTCATGCTTCTCATTTTGATGAAGCATGCTGGAGTTATCCCACGCCAGGAGACAGTAGGAACTGGAAAAGCTTGAACTTTAGAGTAGGTCAAATTGAATTATATATCTACTTCTAAAAAGACAGAGTTCAGGGAGACAAAAGCCAAACAGAAATAGGCAAAGCACAGCTGAACAGAAGATAGTTATCCATGCAAGTCCCAAGCCTCGTGCTAGTTCTATACATAGGTGTTAACCTGGACATTGAAAGCTGTGGGCATATTTGTCAAGAATTAGTAGTTAAGGGAATCTCTGAACAAAACTACAGAAGTTTGTCTGATTGATATGGCAAGACCTAGTCCCATGAGACTTTTCCCTGGGCAGATAGATAAGATGGAGGGAGTTGGTTCAGTTAAGTTATCATTCTTCAGCATCCTTTGACCAGCTTGCTGTCTGGCAAGTGGTATCCTTCCCTATGTCAACAATCCTTTTATATATGGTGCGTCTAGTTCCCTCAGCTCTTGGTATTGGTATGAATTCTTTGGCCATGCTGAGTTAAGAATTGTAACAGAGGCCCCTCCCACCAGCCAGCTGGAGCCCGAGCTGCACGGGGCCAGGGAGGACCCCCCTGGGCCACGCCTTAGCTCCCCAGGTTAAATAGTGACCCACCGCAGCCACCTCCTCCCTTTCCCCACCCGCCCAGGACAAGCTTAGTCCAGCCGGGACTCACGGCGACCTAGGTAAGCTCCACCCCCGCCCACCTCCAAACCCCAGGAAGCCCACGGGATCCAGCTCCTCCCACCAGCCTGCTGGAGCAGGAGCTGCTCCAAGCCAAATAATTCAGTTCAGTGAAAAACGCACAGAAATTGAAAGAAGGTTAAAACAAGAATGCCCAAGTCAAAGTGCAAATCCATGAGAAACAACACCCAAGTAAACAAATCTCCCACTGAAGGAATTATTCCCATAATGATAGACTCCAACCAGAACAAACCCACGGAAAATAGCCAAGAAAGTCTGAACCAGGATAACGCCTTTCAAAACATGATCATTGCTATGTTCAATACTATGAAAGAGGAAATCCGGGAAGAAAGAAATAACCACATCAATCACTTTGAAGAGGAACACAATAGACATTTGGAGGAGTTGAGAAAAACAGTTCAAGAAACAAAAACAGGGGCTGGAGAGGTGGCTCAGGGGTTAAGCCTCTGCCTTGCAGGTAGAAGGTCCTGAGTTCGGATCCCAGATCCCACGTATAGACACCAGGCGGAAGCCGGGGCGGCCTGCGCTTCTGGTCCTGGTAGGGCGGGGCACAATAAACAAGGAGGAGGTGGAGGCGTCCATGGTGGTTCCCGATTCGTCTGTGGTTCTACACACACACATACACACATGCGCGCGCACATACATACACACACATGCACAATTGAATAAATAATAATAATAATAAAAATTAAAAAAAGAAACAAAAACAGGCATAGAACAGTTAAAACACACTCAAGCAGAGTTTAAAACTGAATGAAAAGACAAGTTATCTTCAATCTAGAACTCAACAGAGTCTTATCAGCAGAACTAATGAAGCAGAAAGCAATTTCAGACCTTGAAGACAAAGTGGGAGTATTAACCAACTCAATGAAAGAGCTGCTTGTTAAAGCCAAAAAGATACTTGAGAGAAATATTCAAGAGTTATGGGACACCCTGAAGAAGCAGAACAAGCATATTCATGGCATACCAGAGCAAGAATCTCATAATACCATACCTGCGGAAATTTTTCAAACTATCATCAAGGAAAACTTTCCTCATCTAAAAAAAGAGAGGCCCATCCATATACAAGAGGCATTCTGCATCCCAAACAGATATGACCAAAATAGAAACTCACCATGGCAAATAATAGTCAAAACACTCCACATTCAAGATAAAGTAATGGTACTGAAAGCTTCAAGGGGAAAAAAAAATCACTTTTAAAGGTAAACCTATTAAAATAACAAATGACTTCTCAATGGAAACAGTAAAAGCAAGAAGAGCTTGGAGAGACGTACTTCAAGTATTGAATGAACAAAAATGTCAACCCAGGCTAATATACCCCACAAAACTATCCATCATGATCGAGGGAGAAAGAAAAATTTTCCAGCACAAAGACAACTTGAAGGGATACATGTCCACCAAACTGGCCTTCAAAAAATGCTAGAAATGATACTCAAGCTTGAAGAAAAAAACAGGCATATCCAGGAGAATAGAAGGAAAGTATAATACCACTAAAAGCGAAACAATACACTTACAAAAACCACTAAACATAATAAATGTCCAGAATTAAAAATAATTTCTCCATTATAACATTAAATGTTAATGGAATTAACTCACCGATCAAGAGACACAGATTACAAACTTGGATTAAAAATCACAATCCATCAATCTGCTGCCTGCAGGAAACCCATCTCAACACAAAAGATAAGCACGCCCTAAAAATAAAAGGCTGGTCAAAAATTCTACAAACTAATGGAACCAGAAAACAGGCAGAGATAGCCATTATGCTATCGGACAAAGTTGACTTCAAACCAAAAAAAATCATAAGAGACACAGATCGATACAACATTTTAGTCACAGGTACAATTCACCAGGAAGACTTCACAATAGTGAATATATATGCACCCAATACAGGCCCCGTCCCCACATTCATTAAGCAAACCCTACAACGTCTAAAGTGAGAAATCAATCCCAAAATGATAATTCTTAGGGATTTCAATACTGCCCTCTCAACATGGGATAGATCAACAGGTGAAAAACTTAACAGAGATACTTTGGAGCTTAATCAAACCCTTACTGAAATATGGACCTTACAGATCTCTATCGAACTTTTCATACATGCACCAAAGAATATACATTTTTCTCAGCAGCACATGGAACATTTTCCAAAATAGATCACATATTGGGTCACAAAACGAATCTCCACATATACAGGAGAGTTTAAATTCTAGCCTGCACCTTATCAGACCACCACAGCCTAAGCTTGACATACACAACACAACAAGCAACAGAAAATACACTAACTCCTGGAAACTTAACACTACGATGCTGAATGAGAATTGGATTCAGGAAGAAATTACAAAAGGAATTCAAGATTTCCTGAAAGTGAATGATAATGAAAATACAACTTACCAAAATCTCTGGGACACAATGAAAGCTGTCCTAAGAGGTAAGTTCATAGCTCTTAATGCCTATATCAAAAAAAAATGGAAACATCAGAAATAAATAACTTAACAATGCAGCTTAAAGCTTTAGAGACACTAGAGCAATCTGATCTCAAAAGCAGGAGAAGAGAGATTAGCAAAATCAGGGGAGAAATATCCAAAATCGAGATTAGGAAAACAAAATCAACCAGTCAAAAAGTTGGTTTTTTGAAAAAAATCAAGAAGATTGATATGTCCTTAGCTAAATTAACCAAAAAGCAAGAGAGAGAAAGCCCAAATTAACAAAATTAGAAATGAAAATGGAGGTAATCACTACTGATATCCAAGAAATCCAGAGAATTATAATGTCATATTTCAAAAACTTATACTCTGTGAAATTTGACAACACAAAAGACATGGATGAATTCCTAAGTAAATACAACTTACCTAAATTGAATCAGGAAGTTGTGAATTATTTAAATAATTTAAATGATCCAAGGACTATTTAATAGTCCTGTAACATATGAGGAAATCGAGGAAGAAATCTCAAATCTTCCCACCCAAATATGTCCTGGGCCAGATGGATTTAGCACAGAATTCTACCAGACATTTAAGGAGCTAATAAACTAATACTCCTTAAACTGTTCCATCAAATAGCAAAGGAACAAACACTACCAAATTCCTTCTATGAAGCTAATATCGTCTTAATTCCCAAACCTAATAAAGATACACTTAAAAAAGAAAACTAGAGGACAATCTCTCTGATGAACATAGATGCAAACATTCTCAACAAAATCTTAGCAAATCGGATTCAAAAACATATCAAAAAGATCATCCACAGGGATCAAGTAGGTTTTATCCCTGGCACACAAGGTTAGTTCAACAAATGGAAATCAATAAATGTAATTCACCATATAAACCAGTCCAAAGCTCAAGACCACATGATACTCTCGATAGATGCAGAAAAAGCTTTTGACAAGATCCAACAACCCTTTATGATTAAAACCCTAGAGAAGGTTGGAATGGAAGGAACCTTTATCAATATAATAAAAGCTGTATACAACAAGCCAACAGCAAGGATTATACTCAATGGGGAAAAACTTGAAGCATTCCCACTTTGATCAGGAACTAGACAAGGCTGTCCACTCTCACCATTTCTGTTTAATATTGTACTTGAAGTCTTAGCTGAAGCCATAAGAGAAGAAAGGGATTCAAATTGGCCAGGAAGAAGTCAAGTTATCTTTATTTGCAGATGACATGATCGTATACCTGAGTGATCCCAAAAACTACACCAGGAAGCTCCTGGAACTAATAAAGAAGTTCAGCAGGGTGTCAGGACACAAAATAAACATACAAAAATCAGTGGCCTTCCTACATGCTCAGAATGAAAGAAGTAAAAAAGCCCTGAGAGAAACAATCCCATTTAATATAGCCCCTAAAAAAATGAAATACCTTGGCATAAACCTAAGCAAGGAAGTAAGAGACCTCTATAATGAAAACTTTAAAACCTAAAGAAAGAAATTGCAGGAGACACCAGAAGGTGGAAAGACCTCCCATGTTCCTGGATTGGCAGAATCAACATCATACAAATCACCATCCTACCAAAGGCAATATACAGATTCAATGCTATACCAATTAAAATCCCAAAGCAATTCTTTAAAGAAGTTGACCAATCAATCTCAAAATTCATATGGCGGCACAAAAGACCCAGGATAAGCAAAAACAATCCTGAGTAACAAAAACACAGCTGGAGGGATCACCATACCAAACCTTAGTCTATACTACAAATCCATACTTGTAAAAATGGCCTGGTACTGGCTCCAAAATAGACATACAGATCAATGGATAAGGGTTGAAGATCCAGATATAAGTCCACACAACTACAGCCATCATTTGATCTTTGACAAAGGGGCCCAAAAACTCCAATGGAAAAAGAACAGTATCTTCAACAAATGGTGCTGGCAAAACTGGATCTACACATGCAGAAGATTAAAACTGGACTCGTACTTGTCACCATTTACAAGAATTAACTCCAAATGGATCAAGGACCGCAATGTAAAGCCACAGACTATAAAAACCATAGTCGAAAGGGTAGGGGATTCCCTCGAGCTGACTGGGCTAGGCCAACAGTTCCTAAACGGACATCCAATAGCACAGTCATTACAACCAACACTCAACAGATGGGATCTTGTGAAATTAAAGAGCTTCTGTTCAGATAAAGAGATTGTAACTTGAGCACACAGGCAACCCACTAGAATGGGAGAACATCTTCACTAACTACATATCTGATAGAGCTCTATTATCCAGAGTGCACAAAAAACTTAGAAAACTAAACACCAAGGAAACAAATGGGCCAATTAAAAAATGGGCCTTGGCACTTAAAAGAAACTTTACCAAGGACGAAATTAAAATGTCTAACAAATATCTTAGAAAATGCTCCACATCCTTAGCCATCAAGGAAATGCAAATCAAAACTTCCCTGAGATATCATCTTACCCCTGTCAGGATGGCAAAAATCCACAATACAAACAACACCAGGTGCTGGAGAGGATGTGGAGAGAGGGGAACTATCCTACATTGCTGGTGGGAATGCAGGCTCATACAACCATTCTGGCGAGCTGTCTGGCGATTCTTAAAGAAGTTAAAGATTGAAATGCCATGTGACCCTGCTGTTCCACTTTAAGGAATAACCCCCATACAGCAAAAATTTACCTGGATAGCACAAGCACGACCATGTTCATAGCAGCTCTGTTTACAATAGCAAAGTCATGGAATCAGCCCAAAATGTCCAACAGTGATGAGTGGGTAAGATTTATATAATGGAATACTATTCATCCATCAAAAATGATGAATTAATGCAATTTGCTGGGAAATGGATGGAATTAGAAACAATTATATTGAGTGAAGTATCCCAGACGCAGAAAATTAAGTGTCGTATGTACTCCCTAATAAGTGGATCATAGTACCAAACCCACTGTTGCAATCGCCTGCATGGTTGCTAATAAATGACCATCACACAGCTTAGGCAACAAGGAGTTTACTTTCTTACGACCGTCTGGTTACAGTTCTCAGTCCAGCTTGATGGGAGAGCACATACCAACACCAGGGCTGAGGGAACATAACGGCTGAGTAGATGGACAATCCTTACTTGCCAGACCAGTATATCTAGCCAAGTCAATAGAGGATGCCAACTCTCTCGACCAGCTCTCTGTGATTTATCCAGGGCCTAATCCCACCCACCATGGGCTGGGTCTTCCCCAGCAGCTAGACAATCTTTTTCAGGTTTGTTCTGGGCTTAACTCAACTATCAACTCTCTACAACTGTGCCCAGAGCTCAAACCCTCAACAGCCAAGTTGACACCTGTTCCTAACCATGATACTCCACCCCTTGTCAACTTGACACAAAAACAATAGCACTTTTAAACTGTAACCTTTCCTTGTCCCCACAGATGTTAAAATATAAATACATTCATTCCATGGGCAAATTTAAAATGTTCTCATTAAAACTTCAGTTCAAACATTTTAAAAGTTCAAAGTTTTTTAACTTTAAAAGGGTATTAAATCAGGATAAGTTAAATACTTTAAAACAAATAAAGCATTAAAACAGAAGGATCTTGATACAATAAGAAACATTTAAATTAAGATCAAAGTCCAGCAAATTACTGCATCCTATACTTCAATGTCTATGTTCTGTTGCTCATCATGTAGTCAAGGCGGCTCAAAGATTCGAGGCATTCCCAGTCCCTGTTTGCAGCTTAAAGTTGTAAAAGCAGAGTTTCTCTGAACCAGGCTGAATCTCCATTCGCAGTCGTCCTCAGTAGCAGTCCCACAGTTCTGGCATCTCAAATACAACTCTGGGTTCTCCTCTGCAGCTTTAAGCTTCACCATCTCTTGCAGGACTCTACACCTGCCACTTGGTGCCAAGCTTTTGTTGCTCTCCATGAACCCTTCAGTAGTACAGGAAAACCAGTATCACCTGAGGGACGCTGCCAGGTTCTGAAGCAAGGTTGAAACAGCTTAGTCCACTGGAGCTACAGCTGCACCAACTTTAATGCGCTGACGCTGGAAAAGCCTCTTTTCTGGGCAACCAAACTTGCAAAGGGCAAGAAACAGCTTTAACTTGGGCTTTCGGCCCCTGAAGGAATTTGAGCTTCCAAACCACGAACTTGCCATACAGTGGTTTTCATGTCTTCCATCATCTCAGTGCAAGTCACTAGGTTTTCCTTCACTGATACTCATTTGTCCAACAGAAGCAGATATTCTGCTGCCTGCCCTTTGCACATCCAAACTTTTAAGGCTGCCAGCACAGCTCTCCTCTGTCAAGCAAACCAGTCCACCATCATCCTTATATTCAGCTTTACAAAGTCCTTGTTTCCCTCATCACAAATTTGGCCCAAATAATGTCTCTCAGCAATTGGCCCACTAAAGTCTGAAGAACGGTATTTGTAAATCCATAAAGTGAAAATTATCAAGCATTTCCAACTTTGTCCAGCAGAACCGTTCAAAAGCCACAATATCCACATAGTCAGATTTATCAGCAACACCCCACTTCCTGGGTACAAAATTCTGTTGCAGTCCACCTGCATGGTTGCTGATAAATGACCAGAACACAGCTTAAAGGAACAAGAAGTTTACTTTCTTATGACAGTCCGGTTACAGTTCATAGTCCAGCTTGACGGGAGAGCACATACCAACACTAGGGCCAAGGGAACTGGCCACACCATCACTGCATAACGGCTGAGTAGATGGACAATCCTTACTTGCCAGACCAGCATGTCTGGCCAAGTATACAGAAGGATGCCTACTCTCTCAACCAGCTCTCTGTGATTTATCCAGGACCTAATCCCACCCAACATGGGCTGGGTCTTCTCCAGCAGCTAGACAATCTCCCTCAGGTTTGCTCTGGGCTTAACTGAACCATCAACTCTCTACAACTGTGCCCAAAGCTCAAACCCTCAACAGCCAAGTTGACACCTGTGCCTAACCATGACACCCACTAAGAGACACTTAAAGACAAATCTCTGTAATACCTACAGTAATTATAAAGATTATAAACAGGAGGATGGGGAAGGAGGGCCCTACCAGAAACAAAGAGAGGGGCCATGTTACAGCAGAGAAAATAGGCCACCATCAAGGACTGAAAGTAAGTAAAGAGACATCTGGTTAAGTTCATAGACTTTCCTTCCTGATCATTTGCAACTGATAGGGTATGATCTCACCAGAAGGGGAGGGCATATAGGCTGCCAGATAGAAAGTAACCATTTTGCAAATGGGTGATTGACCCCTCTCTCAACACGGTCTCCTACTTTTATTCCATCTACCTTTGAATATACTCTTATAACAAGACTCTAATTTAACAGGTTTTTATCTCTGGCCAGGGGGTGACATCCAATACCCATCAGGATGGAGTCAAGGGCATTGCAGGAACAGCAAAACTGAAAAAAAAAATCAACCAATCATAATTCAGAACATCAGAGACTCTATATCAACCACCTGGAGTCAGGCTGCCTAATCTCTCCCCATCCTGAAGCTCAGGGAAATTTGCGGAAAAGGGGGCGGTAAGATTATAAGAGCACAAGGATGGGAGGAGTCATGATATGCAAGATACTCCACACAAGTTAGGGCCGAAGCAATCATAATAGGACTCTGAATGATCTGCGCAATGACCAACATGTCATTGACCCCTCAAATTCTAGCATGGAGTAAAGGCACTAGGATCCTTAGAAGCAAGGGATTAACAGTCACAATAGTGTTCCTACATTTAAGGGGAACACAAGAGGGGGTTCTGGGAATTGCCACTGAGTCCTTACACCTTATCAGAGAGGAGGACCCAGAGGAAAGTTTGACATACCCATTAAAGGATGCTTCAGAGATAGGGGAGGGGGCACTGGGAAAAAGGGAGGGAGTGGGGAAAGGAAGGGGCAAAGGGGGGAGGGAACAGGGAAGTCCAGGAAGGGGTGGAGAGAGGGAGTGGACAGGGGTTCCTATTACACTTGTGTGAGCAGAAAAATAAATAAAATTAAAAAATATATAGCTTAAAAAAGGAATTGTAACAGAGAATTATAAGAAAGAATAAAATCTCCTTGTTTCCCCTTTGGTCATGAAGTTATTGGCAACATGCAAGTGATTGCAACGCTCCTTTTCTTCCAAATGTGGTCATCTTTTGCTTGTGTGACATCCATTTTGGATTTGGAAGATATACCTCAATTGATAAGCTCAGTCTTAAGGTAGAGTGAAGACTGTCATACTACAGAAGGTCTCCAAGTCACACATGATTTCCTTTGACTCTAAGGCCATCTGAATGTCCAAAGTAAATGGTCATTTTCATAATAGGATCTAAGATGGAACAAAACATGTTTTCAGATACTCTTAATCGTTTTCTTCTGTTTTTCTAGGGAATGTTTGAGTGTCAGAGCTAGTTACAAGTTTTGCTTTTATTTTGGTGAATGAATGGGTTTCCTAAATTTCTCTGATGTTGACAGATTCATGAGATGGTAAACTACTAAGACTATGGAAGGCACTGAAGGCAAGCTAGGACATTGTTTCATGGAGACCCAAGCCACTTTTCTCTGACTCCAAAGGACTTTAAAATGAAATTTGGCTTAATGTTCCACTTCAATCAATATTCTGGGGCATATTGTGTCAACCTGCTGTACAAACTAAAAAAAAAATTTTATGGACAGAGAAGAAAGAGAAGTAAATAAAGAAGGAAGGAAAGTAGAGACATGATTACTCTATTGTGCAGATTAATCATGTTTGTGAGAGAATAAGCATATTTTGTACATGTGTCATAGGAGTCCATTCTCGGCTGGAGCTGGCAGGCAACTTGTATAAAGGTTCGTCAGTGAAGAGGGGCAGCATTGCTCCGGGACACCAGGAAGGATTTGGGACCAAAGAAAGTGTACGTAATGAGAAAAGATGTAAATATCATCCGAAAACTGGTTCCCATTGGATAGTGAGTGTAAGGTTGAACTTTTCTTCACTGATTGTTTAAATGTATCAAGAAAAGTGAAAGATGGGAGCCAGGGACTCCTGTTGATGGTAAAAACCAGCATCATGATGCTAAAAACAGTCATGTCTGGAGCTCCCCATCCAGGTTCTTGGTGGCTCGTAATGGGCACCACAGGGTCCTTGACTGCTCAGGAGCTGTCTCTCTGTTGCCTCACAGTCTGTGAAATGGGCCAACCTAGGCAGGCATCTTCCCATTCATTTCCTCGCATCACTTTATAAGTTACATCACATCTTTAAAAGGCAGTTCCCTGAGGTGCACATGCTAGTGGAAGCCGTTCCTTCATCTTATAGCATACATCTGGACTGATGATGGCAACTCTGTAACGCTTTAGAATCACTTCGAGTATGGGGAAAAAAGCACAACATAAAATTTAGTATCTTAACCTCTTCTGAGTAGCCAGCAGAATAGTGTTACTAAGTGTGATCGGGTCACATTGTGGCACAACTAATCTGAATTCCCTTTTCATCTGACAAAACTTAAATTATTGTACATCCCTTATACAACTCTCCAGCTCCCCTCTAGACCTGGCAACCTTTATTCTTTATTCTACTCTGTATCTTTATGCAGTTTACTATTCCAGCTACTGGAGGAATCACACACACCACGTTTGTCTGTTTGTGATGAGCTTCTTTCACTTAACGTGATCTATTTAGGGCCTATTGATGATACAGCATATTGCTCAGTTTCCTTCCTTAGCTGAGTCGCTGAATCATAAACAACTGGGCATGTTCATCATGAATATTGAGGAACTCAGAGACTATTTCTACTTTTAATTCTGAATTGTGTGTGTGTGTGTGTGTATGTGTAGGTCAGAGGTCAACTTTAGGTGTTGATCTCTTTTGATTTCCTCTGTATCTACTGAGGCAGTTTTTTCCACTGAGCCCAGAACTCATTCATTTGGCTAGACTAACTAGCTGGTGAGTTTTAGGCATCTGCTTGTTTCTTCTCTAACCTTCCTAGTACAGTGGTGATAGAGACACATTACTGTGCCTGATTTTTATGGGACATCATTGTAGATCTGAACCCAGGTCCTCATAAGAAGGAGTTTTATTATTTAAAAAATGATTGACTAATGACACTACAGTGTAACCTCTGAATGCGGCCAAGCATTCTGATGTAGTGCAAGGGCAGAAGAAACCTCCACGTTGGTGTCTGGACCAAGGGCCGCCAGTCTCCTCTGCGTCAAGTGTGCACACATGCCCTTCCGTTGCCGAAGAAGCCTTTGAGCCTTCAGGCCAGTTCCCCTCAAAATCTGGTTAAGCTCACACAGGCCGGCAGTTTCAACAAAGAATACAAAAATAAATAAGTTTCAGCCTGAGTTTCCATGAGTTCTGTGTTCTCATGGCCCCCTGCAGTTAAGCTAAATGGAGACTTACCCACTTTTGGGAAAAGGCTGACTGTTATGGCTCTGTCGGCTCAGCTCCCAAAAAGTGTGAACCGAAGGAGGCCAGAGCAACAGTGAAAGGCACTCAACTCCTGCTTTTCTTCTACCTATGGAGATGTGTGGGTGGGTGGGTGGGTTTGCGCGTGTGCGCATGTACTTGTGCATCTGCAGGTCGGTGTGTCTGTGCATTTGTGTCTCATGTGCATGTTTATGTTACCACATCACACAGACATGTAATCTGGCATTTTAACTATCTGGAAATCAATAATTCACCTGGTATTTAGTGAAGAACAGTTGCTTACTTACAATGTTTGGCTTCAAAGATTAGAAACTGCTTCTCCAGGATGGAGGTCCTATCTTTGTGGCGTTTTGAAGACTTCAAAGAGCGAGGGTAGCATGAAGTAATCAAGTCCTTATCGAATTCCACAAACTCTGTTGCTCCTTTGCTCCATGTGTGAGAGAAGGTGAGATGAATGGTTGTTTCTGGGCTGAAATTAAAGGAAGATGATAACAGCAAATGGTAGGTTTCAGTGTGAGAGAGCATGAACTCCCCTACAACGTAATAGTTGTCATATTGCAGAACCTACCTCTGAGAAAGAGAAAAAAATTTGAAACCATGGCCTCCCTTAGTGTGCTCCATCTCTGTGTGGGAGCTCCTCTCTGTGCAATCATGTTTGAAATTGATTGAATAAGTCAATCAGCCCAGGCTCCATTATCATCTTGGTAGTCTTTTGGCTAAATGTTTGGTGATCTTTCCCTGGCTTTGTAGATGTATCTCTGGTGCTAATCCTTCATCCTATGGAGTCAACAGGATGCTAGATGAAAAATTTCTATTGGGAAGCTGGTAATGCCCTCTCTATTTCTAGGAAAACATTCTTCAATCTAGATTTGCAATTTTTGACTCTTCTCTTCTCATGCAATACTTGAATTTAGGGTAAATCTCATCTTTCTAACCAAATTGGCTGAGTTCTCACACTGATGCTATAATGTTTCAATGGAATAGTATTCAGTTGTCAGGAAAGATGAACTAATGAAATTAATCAGTAAATGTCTGGAACTGGAAGAAATCAAACTGAGTGAAATATCCCAGTCGCAGAAAAAAAGATGCCATATGTTCTTTCTTATAAGTGGATCCTAGCTTTAAACCTTCAAATCAAACAGAAACTCTTACAACACCCACAAGTGCAAAGGAACACAAGGAAGATCATAAAAGAGCAGAAACAAAAGAACATGGGCAAAGAGATAAATAAAGCTTTTATGACATAAAAGTCTTAAAGGGGAAGGAAGAACAGAAATAACAATAAGGAGTGGGGTTAGACTCCAGGCAACCAACTACCTGCTTACTAACCCCTAAACTACCCCCCCATGACAGAGAACACACATCCAGTAATGTAAGCCAGTCTAAACAACAGTGGATGGGGAGAAAATTGACACTAGATAGGATTGAATACCTCAGTACTAACCATAAACACCTGATAGCAAACCTCCATCTATATACCTCTCATTTTCTATTTAGATAAGAAAAGATCTCAACACCCAAATGAAATGCAGCTTATTGCAATGGA
The DNA here is from genome assembly GCA_023101885.1 of Typhlomys cinereus. Classification (NCBI taxonomy): domain Eukaryota; kingdom Metazoa; phylum Chordata; class Mammalia; order Rodentia; family Platacanthomyidae; genus Typhlomys; species Typhlomys cinereus. The sequence goes on from JALPQD010000076.1 coordinate 3,842,457, forward strand.
AGAGGAGTGAAATAGACAATAACAACCAACCAGAGTGCAGAGTACTGGCAACCTAAAATGCTCATTTGGAATTAGGCCAACCAAGCCCCTTCCCATCCAAAGACTCAAGGAATCTTGCAGAAGAGAGGATGGTAACACTGTAAGAGATTAAAAGTGGGGAGGTCCACTGCTGGTCAGGACATTTCACTCAAGACAGAACTGCTGCATCCAGGAACTTACTCCAGTGAGACTTATCCTTACCAAACCTGCACAATGGCTGAAATATCAATATTCCCTCTAAGACCAGAGAGAAACTCAGGAGAAATAATCACATGCAGTGGAAACCATAGAGGCTAGGGCTAGACATGTGAAGGGGAGTGTCCCTATCAGTGCATCTATCCAAGGAAAGGCCACTTAATCGGCCACAGAGACCTGAGCCCCTACTAGAGCAGACAACCCAAAGGGAACCCTGGGGCCCACACAGGGAGATAAGCAGGAAGGCAGGAAGGCATGAGTTAGTGAAGGAAAAGGAGGATAGGAGGGGCTGGAGAGGTGGCTCAGGGGTTAAGCCTCTGCCTTGCAGGTGAAAGGTCCTGAGTTCGGATCCTAGACCCCATGTATAGACGCCAGGAGGAAAGCGGAGGTGACCTGCATTTCTGGTCCTGGTAGGGCGGAGCCTGTGACTCCCGGGGCAGAGTAAACAAGGAGTAGGTGGAGGCGTCCATGGTGGTTCCCGAATTCGCCCGTGGTTCTACACACACGTGCACACAGGCATACACGCACAATTGAATAAATAATAAATAAATAAATAAAATTTCTTTTAAAAAGAGGAGGTTAGGAGAAGAAAGGGGGAGAGAAAGAAGGAGAAAGAGAGTAGGCAGGGACAATCACTGTTCATATTTGCAAAATTAGGAAAATAAAAATATAAAATAAACAAAATTTAAAAAATAAATACAAAGCATTTTTGGTAGGTTAAGAATGTCCTGTAGTTTTCCTTATTAAGAGCTTAGGAAGGCTAGAAAATGTGCTCTGGCAAGTATTTCTATACATTTCTGAATTTGAATTCTCACATCAATCTGCTGAGTTTGGGGATCCCTCTTATGACCCCTGTTTTCCACATAAGCATATGGAGGCGTAGTGAGAACATGACCTTTGCTCCACTTACGCTTCGTGTGTGGTGTCTAGCTGGAGTCTGAATATGTCTGAGCTCTCTGCTTCTACTACACCTTGTACAGTTTGCTTTTTGGCAGGTTTTGTGAATTTTGACATGCTGCCACAATTGCTCAGAAGTTATGTGCCATTTAGTCACACATTTAAAAACCTTAGGAAGTCAGGCCTGCATCAGCATATATTCAACAAGTGTTGGCTGGCTCCATCCTTTATATTTCTGCATGTCTCTTTGTCATGGTCTAGATTTCCAAATTATTACATGAACTGATTGTTGTGGTCAGGTATATTTCTGAAGGAGACTGTAATAATGAAAATCATTTTTAAATTCCCAGTTATGCTGGTGATTTTGCTTAAAGATGAAAACAGCTGGCAGTATTAATTCCCCAAGTGTTGAAAAATTGTGGACAAGAGAAACCCCAAACCAGCTTGTTAACAAATGGCTCCGTGGATGAATCACCAGGAGCGTGCTCCCTCTGGATGCTTTCTGTGCGTCTCCATAATTGAGTGTAGTGTGATGAGCTGTTCTGCTGAGAAACCAGCAGTTGAAAGAATAAACAGGGTTGATAGCATAAACAGTACTGGCCGAGTGTGGGGGGAGGTTCCAGACAGTCTCCTTATAGCCTTGTCTCATGCTTGGCCCTTTTTGAACAGTCCCAAAGTTGGCCATGGGTGAACTGGTATGAAGTACTTGCTGAAGCTAGCTTGTGTGATCTCTTGTTGACTAGTGCAGAGTCCTGGGCAAGCTCTAGAAGACTGAGGTCTCTGTCATGGTTTGAAATGTGTCCCCTACAGACTCATGTGTTTGGGAAGGACATGGCACCTTTAGGGGATTAAGCCTTGCTGGACGAAGGCGGGCATGGGAGGTGGGCTTTGAAGTGGATTAGTTCCACTCTACTTCCAAGAGAGGTCTGTTCTTGCAGTTGGCAGTTTAGCAACTCTCAGCCTCCCCGGAAGGACATGAATTACCCTGTCTGCAGAGTTTCTGCTGCCAGCCATGCCTTTTTTTTGCCTTGAAAGACTGTATCTCCCCTCTGGAAATCATAAACTGAATAAATTTCCCTTTTCTTCCTTAAGTTGCTTGACTTTGGATTTTCTGTCATAGAAACACAGAGAGTAATTGGTTGGTACAGTCCCCTTCAGGGAAACAAGACAAATTGGACACTATTCAATGAACAAATACTTGACTGAATAAGGAAGGAGAACTATGTGTCATAGTTATGCACAGGTGTCAACTTGACAGTTGAGGGTTTAAGCACTGGGCACATTTGTGAAGAATTAATAGTTGAGTTAAGCCCAGAGCGAAACTGAAGGAGATTGTCTAGCTGATGGGAAAGGCCTAGCCTATGATGGGTGGGATTAGGCCCTGGAATAAATCACAGAGAGCTGGTTGAGAGAGTCAGCATCCTTGTGTACACTTGGCTGTCTGGCAAGTAAGGATCATCCCTTTCTCAGCCATTACGTAGAGATGGTGTGGCCAGTTCCCTCGGCCCTGGTGTTGGTGTATCCTCTGCTGTCAAGCTGGACTGAGAACTATAACCAGACTGTTATAAGGAAATAAATCCCTTGTTTCCTTAAGCTATTTGATGGTGATTTATCAGCAACCATGCAGGTGAACTGCAACACTATGCAGTGGGATACATGTGCATGTGGATGCTCACTCAGAGGAAGAGAGACAGACAGGCAGACAGACAGACAGACAGACAGAGAAACAGAAACGCACAGAGATAAAGAATGAACAAGAGAGAGGATCACCTAATGGAAATGAATTCACTATTCACTATTGGTGATCATTGTGGCTTACACCTAAAATTAAATGACCCTCCTGTTTTCCAAAACTTTATGTATGTAATATGCTCTGAGTTTAAAGATATTCACCATTCATGAGAAACTAAACAATAAATAGGGGGAGCTAAGGTTGAGGCCAGGCATGAAAGGGACGTTAAAGAGAGAGTTGAAGGCTTGAGATGAGACCACCAGGCAATGGAAATTCCCAAATGGGGAGAGATTGGTGAGCATAGCTCTTTTCTAGGTGTTTCTGTGCACATGAGAGACCTGAGCAGCTGTCCTTGCTATGAAGAACTGTTACATAGAGGGAAGTCTTAAGCCTCCACAGTCCTTGTTTTGTACAGCCCTTTGCCACCGGTAAGCACCTTCCAAATTGTAGAATTTTCTGAAAGCTTGTGCAGCTAAACAGTTTCATTTTGAGACTCAGTGGTGATGGGACAGAATTGGGTACCAGACAAAATGGAGAGCTGATGGCCACAGGTGTGTGTGTGTGTGTGTGTTTTCTGGACTGCCCGGAAGGTCTTAATGATATATACCCCTAACTACAAGTGCGCATGTAACATGAGCTCAGACAGATCTCTTGGGCCTGCAGGACAGCTGCAGTTTGGCCTAATAGCACATAATTCAGCCCCTCATGGAAGAAGCTTTCCTAGAAATGCAGCCATGGACTGTATGTGGATTTGGCCCAAGAGATCCTTTCCTGTCCAAGAAAACTAAAACATGAATTTTGGTGTTTGTTCATTTGTTGAAGCATCAGGATGCCACGGCCCTCTGCATTTGTAGATTATTTACTCACTCACTCACTCACTCACTCAGGAGAGCTGGTGTGCCTTCTGCCACTCAGCTTGTTCTCCTGATCCCATGGACCTACCATGCTGTTTTCCACGTGAGGTTTCATCAGATACCATCCACATTTAAGGTTTTTAGTAAAATGGTTTGTTCCTGGAATGTATGGCCAAGAATTCTACTCTGTTCACAAGGAAATAGATACACAACCAAAACACAGTGGATGTCAGGGTGGAAGGTGTGGAACAGCAGGTTTCCTAGGGTCCTTCCTCCTCTTTAGATGTACACATTAAAAAAATCACATCTCCCGAAAAAGCGTGAGCCTTTCGAGATGCCATTTGTCCTCTTGGCACTGCATCTGGAGAACCAGGTGCTGGAGAGGTGGCCTGTTGAAGCCAAGGGAATCTGCTCTCCCACAGGGTGTAGAGACAGGAGCTGATGGCTGCACCTCTGAAGGCAGCTTCTGATTCGCCTTTACATTCCTACTTCCCATCATGTGCTTTGCTCCTTGCTCTACTCTGGCTTCAAAACACTCGTATGCCACTTTCACTGACTTTGGAGGGGCTCCCTGTGCCATCCAGGTGGATGTCACCAGATGAAAGAAACCCCAGAACACCCCACAATGGCCTGCCCTCTATTTACTTTTCAAGGTGGTGGCAGATGAGGAAAAAGACTCCAAACACACAAAGTTGCGCATGAATTATGATGTGAGAGGTTCAGCTCTTACAACTCTCTGCTGGGCAAAGCTTCAAAGGCCTGTGGGTTTTCTTCAGCGGACTGCACCACCGTCCTCAAGATGGGAGTTTGAAGATGCTTGGCGACTTACATCATTCGCAGATCCCTGCCAGGGCAATGAGCATCAAAACCTCTAGCAAATGATGTTTCACCCTCTTTGATGTAAGGTGGGATGAGGGCACCCAATGCTGAGATCTCTGTGTAGAGAATGTGGTTGGCTTGCCCTGAAAACACATGCTTTATTCTTTTCTTGAGTCGAGAGTAACTTTTAAAAAGGGGGGGGGGCAAGACTTTTCCTCAGATGAATATAGCTTGATTTGGGTCAAGGTGGGGGAGGAGAGGAACAAATCATCCAAACAGCATGTGCCAAGGATTTGCTGAATACATCAAAAAAAAAAAAAAAAAAAACTGCTGACGGGTATATTAAGTAACAACTGATGATTACGCAAGAGTAAACACCACTGCTAATGTTTGACTGAAGACTAACTGAGGGGCTAAGTGACTCCAGTTCATTTACAGATCATGCCAGTAACAGTCACCAAGGTTTGGGGAAGACTGCTTTATAGCCAGAAGCCACACTTTTAAATTTAGAAAAAGAAAACTAAAGCTGTAGGGACTGGTTTAGAAACTTCAGGGAAAGAGACCCAGTGGAGAGGGGGAAAGAGATGGAAAGAGAGAAAAAGAGAGGGAGAGAGAGAGAGAGGGAGAGAGAGAGAGAGAGAGGTAAGATGGAGAGGGAAGGGAGAGAGAAAGAAAAAAATGTCTATGCTTGTTGGGCTTAGGACAGAAAAGCAGTTAAAAAGGAAAAAAGAAAAAGATACCTCTAATTTTCACATAACTCTTTTAGTAGAAGAGAGTGTGGTGTATACTAGAGTCAAAGAGGTAGGAACTTTAAATTCTTGAGTGTGCCAAGGGCTCCATCAATCAGGAATGGGTGTCCTTGTTATCAAATAAAACAGGCTTGACTGTGCAATACTGAGAGTTTCAAGTTCAAATGTTAAGTGCCAGTCCTGTAGTGAAAGATTCTAAAAGTAATGATAGTCAGCGTGGCTTCTTCTGATAAAATTTTAAATGCTCTTAAAGGCATGTGTGGTGTATTTAACAGCAGAGCAATGATGGCCTTAGATTAGGTTTTCATCCTGCATTTTAATTCCCTAAGGATGACATATCATAATCAGCGAGCAATCCAATAGAATGGAATAGGACTATGTTAAGTTTTCTTCCCTTGTATTTTTCCACATAATATGTGAAAATAGTCTCTCTTCCTGCTTAATTTCTACCAGGATTTTTTTTTTTTTACAAAAATGATGAGACATTTAACTCTTGCATCTCTTAGATTTGAATGATTATTTACTTACTTGTTTATTTATTTGCTGATTGGTGGACAGATGGATGGTGGGGACTGGACCCAAGATTTTTCTCAATATATCACCTGCTTGAAAATTTACCATGTTTTCATTAGAACATGATTCTGAGCCAGGAGTCACTGTCCAGCCTGCTGGGGATGGGGCCTGTCTGCTCTGCAATGTGCTCAGCCCATGAGGATTCCAGGGTGCTCACGGAAACCAGGTCTCATCTTTCCCCCCAGATTTCCGACTTTTCCCAAGCAGAGGTAAAGGTTTTTGTGGGTCAAGATCAGGCTTCAGTGTCATCTTAGAGGCTCAAAAGCACTTTGCTGTTAGATGTGATGTGTCAGGTACACTTCTTATTGTTTGCTTAGATGAACTTTTTTTCTTTAAAAATTTCTTACATTTTTAATTTATTTTTTCCTTGTTTTAAAAGCATATTTAGTACTTATGCCAGCCTTCGTCCTTCCCCCCTCCTTCCCTTCCGTTCTCTGCTCCCTCCCTCCCCTCTTTTCATCAATCCACCCCACTCCTTCCCACCTTCCTGCCTGGCTGCTTCTATGGACTCAAGGGTTCCCTCTGGCCTGTCTACTCCTGTGGGGGTTCAGGTCTCTATGGCATACCAAGTGGCCTCTCTGTAGGCCACCCCACTAATAGGGGCCTTCCCCTTCACTCATCCAGCCTGGGGCCCCAAAGTTTTCACTGTATGTAATTAGCTCTCCTGAGATCCTTGCTAGTCTATGAGTTATGTTGGGAATGTCAGTCATTACGCAGAAAGTTCCTGGATGCAGCAGACCTGCCTTGAGTGGAATGTCTTGTCCACCGGTGGAGTCTTACTGCCTCCTCTTCCACAAAGTTCCCTAGGAGGGGAAGAGATTAGGTAGGCCTGAGTTTGGGTGAACCTTGCAGGGCTGCCAGTACTCTGCATTCTGGCTGGCCTTTGTTGTCCACTTTGCTGCTCTTCTACTGCTCTAGACTGCATCCTGTCAGGGTGTTGAGATCCTCTACCTCTGTTGTAGTAGAAGATTTCAAAGCTGAGTGTTGAGTGCTCTTCCAAACTATGGGTGTAATAGCAGGTATTTACAGAGCAGTTTAGTGTACTGTCTTCCTACAGTTTATAGACTGTTATTCCATAGAGATCTATTTCCTTTCCTTTTATAGGTTCTTATTCTAGTTAATAGTAACAGGAATGTGTTCCATTATGATAAATGGATCTTGAATACAACAGAACTTGAGTTCAATCAGAAAACTGTTGGTTGTCTCTTTGATACTCATGCCACTTTTACACTGGTGGTCACCTGTTGCCATGGCCATTTTTATTGCAACTTGTGATCTCATGAATTGATAGCCTTTGATTATTCCCCCCCCCCCTAGCTTCTAGAGCAATGGCAAAAGCCTATAATGTTTGGGGGCCCTTGAGATGATCAGAAAGAGTCATATTCCTGTTACTACTAGTATATTTTTAATTGTCACTTGGTACTAAGTGGATCAGCTCTGGGCTTTTTTCGTTTGTTTGTTTTGCTCTGTTTTCCTCAGTCTGTGCTCTGTACAGGAGCTGCCCATTCTTGTTCCTTTCTTTGAAAGAAATTCTTTTTATAAATATTACTAGCATAGGAGGTTCCTATAGGGCTACCTCCCACAATCTGAGGGTTTTTCTATAAATCCCTCAATGCCTCCTGTATCCCATGCACTCTGAGGTAAAAGTGGACTATCAGACTTTTTGCTCTTTTCCTTCATAGTCCTAGGGTATCATGTTTGAGAAATGAAACAAGTTGATTGTACCAGTGCTTACAACAAAATTGTTTAATAATAATATATTATTATGTAGTAATTAAAATTAATTTAATATAATAATTATATAACAATGATGTGTATAAACTTTCTCGATACCAGTTCTTTGCCTCCAGCATCCTCTCCATTGTCTTCCAAGGACCTTCTTGGTATCAGGAGTCAATCCTGTCTGTGATTTTTATCTATTTGATCTGCCACTTGACAGCTGACCTAGCTGAAGTTACTGTTAGCTCAAAGTCCCTGTAGTTGTATCTCATAGAAACCAGGCTTTGTTTCTCTGGGCTCTGGCAGCCTCCTTTCCCCACTGCCCAGGTCAGGCATATACCTGTGTCATGTGATACAAAACTTCTGTTCACACTAGAAAAGTTGCCAAGGTTAGACCTCCCTGTGTCCTGTAGGCTTTCTACAGAGATTCTTCCTGTCCTGCCACTGCCTGTGGACATGGCAGTTACCTCTTCTGCTTTAAGTCTTCATTCTTGTCTGCATGCTCTCCCACATTTTGGCCAAACTCCATAGTTTTCTGTTCAAATAAAGACTTATTTTGTGGCCCTCATCCTTCTGTTATCAGTACAATAGGGATGTTTCAAAAAATTGAAGGCCTGGAGGGATGGCTCAGTCAGCAAAGTGCTTGATGAACAGTCATCAAGACTTGAGCTGGATCTTCCAGAACCCATGTTAATAAAAAGTCATATGAGGTTGAGTCCACATATAATCTCAGAAAGGCTTGCCGTCAAGTCAACTCAAGTCAAGCTGTGTCAGTGAGCTTCAGTTCAGTGGGAGACCCTGTTTCAAAAAATAAGGTAGAATGTGAGTGAGGAAGATAACCAACATTGACCTCTAACCACACACATACACACACACACACACACACACAGAGTTGAAAATTATATGGTATTTCATGCTCAGTTTTCATTACTTAAGAGTTTGCTTCAAGATTCTCAACAATAGTTGGGGCCAAAGCAATCGTAATGGGACTTTGCATGCCCTGCGCAATGTCCAGCGCACTGTTGCCCTCATAAAGTCTAGCATCTGTTAAGGGCACCGAGACCCCTGGAGGCAAGGGATTGACAGCCATAGTAGTGATCTTATGCTTAAGGGGAACAAGAGAAAGGGCTTATGGAAATGCCACTGGGTCCTTATATGTCATCGGAGAGGAGGACCCAATGGAGGGTTAGGCGTATACAATAAAGGACTCTCTGGGAATTGGGGGGGAGGCACTGGGGGAAGGGGGGGGAGGGGGGAGGGAGGGAACTGGTAAAAAATTTTAAAATGTATAATTAAATTTTTAATAAAAAAAAATACTGTATGAGGCCTAGAAAGAAACATCATATGTTCTCTCTCATGGAGAAGACTGATTTGTAAAATTCACCTCTACCCACATGCATAAACCTAGCTCTTTCCCTCCCTCTTCTTTCTTTCTTAAGTAAATGAATAAAATTTAAAAAAAAAAAAAAAGAGTTTGCTTCAATGTAGCAATGATCAACATACATAGATTTCACGAAGGAAGGAAGCAGAAAAGCTGAGTTGTAGCAAAATTCTAAAGAAAAAAAGGGGGGGTCCTTCAGAGGGTTTAGAATAAGTACAGATTTAGGCTCCTCTATCTTCATTTTCAGATGTTGAAAATAAAACTGTGATTTTCCTATCTCCTGAGACAGGTAAGACCAGGAAACTGAAGCTTCTTGAGGAGATTGAATTGTGATGTATAGCAATGTTTTATACTCCAAATGATTCAATTTAGCTAAAAAGTTATAAAGTGAATCAAACATAGTCATTGTCTACTGATTGATGAAGCAAAGCTGTCACATTTCCTGTCCCATCTCCAACAACCACAACTAAAAACATGTCTTTAAGCTACATTTATCTTGCTTTTCAGCTCTTCTAAATAAAATGTAAATAATAAAATTTATCTAAGTTTTCAAAATCACAAATGACGAAATTGGAAAATGGTCCCTGACTCTGCTTTAGGTTCATTATATTGCTGTAACAAGATACCTGACTCAAACAACCTAAGGAGAGAAAGTTTTTAACTGTATTACAATTCTAAGCTACAGTCCATCATGGTAGGGAACTCATAGTAGCAGGAACTGAGGGAATTGGTTACAATGCATTCATGTAAAAGAGCACAAAGAATTTGATAAATGCATGCTCTGCTGCCTAGGGAATGGTCCTGGTCATAATGGGCTGGGTCTTCTCACATCAATTATTGAATCAAGATAACCTTCACAAGCAAGCCAAGAGACCAGCCTTAATCTATAGAATCCTTCTTTTTGTACCTGGAAGCTTGCCTCCTAAGTATCAGGCTGATATATAATACACCATCACAGTATCTTAATAACGATAGCTGACGTTTATTGTGTATCTGGTCTGCACTCTGCTCTAAACAGTAACCCTATGGAACAAATAAAACTGTTACCTCATTGCAAAGTTTAGGAAGTGAGGATATGGCAGTTGATAGAGAAGACCAGATTTAGTCACACTACTTGCTTTTAACTCGTTTTGGGTTCTACCAGCAAGAAGAGACATCATCACTATGTACTTCCATGAATCCAAGTGCATATGCTCAATATAGGGATTGGATTTTTTGAAGCCAAATCAAATGCCATTTTCCAGTATGCCTGAAGAATCCATTGCTACAATGTAGAGGAGTTTTTTTAAAATTGGACCTAAAGCCTGCAGAGACAGCTTCTCATTGCAGCACAGGCTTTGGGGTCTGAACCTGAGCTTGGACATCCCTGCCTTTACCCATTGTGTCTTTGTACACACACTTTTATTTCTCACTACAAAATACTATGGCAGCGTACATGCCTGAGAAAGCCTTATGAGAGAGCAAACGTGCAACTTTTAGCACAGTAGAGGGTGCATGGATGAAAGCTAGTGTGAGAAAGAAAAAAGTTTCTCTAGTGACATTCTCTCTTGCCATTTCCAAAGAGCAACAGTCTTAACACGGGTATTTGTATGGGGAAGTGTGGTGACTTAGAGGACAGAGGGAACTTAGGAGAGGATCCTGTGCATTACTCCCAGGAAGAAACTTGTGGCTCATTTGCATGTGTAACTTAGGGTGTCACCAAATAAGCATTTGCACACAGAAAATGGTCAAGGTATAGGAAGGATCTCTAAGGGCCTTCCTTGGAATCTTGTCACACAATGGGCTGGGCAGAATCTTTCCCTGCCACCTTCGGCTAGCAATGCAAATTTGAGGTTTAGAGCTCAGTTACATACCTGAAAAACCAGGGATGAAAATGTTCAGCTCTACCACTCCCTCTCCCCCCATCATCTGAGATCCCCTTCCAGGGTCGTGCAACCAATCCAAACTGCAAGCTCGGCAAACTTGGCAGTGGCAAATCTACAGAGCAGAGAGGCAGGGCTGGGAATGTATGTGGTATTTAATGTCATTCAAATCAGTGATTCTCCTATCAGGAATCACGCGTCATTGGCCTTGAGTGAGCTAAGTCAGGACCAGTAGTGAGTGCTTTTTCCAATAATGAACCTAGAGGGCAGATAAAAGTTCCTCCTTTTCCATTCTTTCTGTGTATTACACTAAGCACATTGCCCAGCATGTGAATGATTAACCCTTGTGAAATAAATGAGACTTCTAATTTGCATGACACACAATGCAGAAGTTTGTGCTCAAGTTGATTTGTAGACCTGAGTGATCACCTCCAAACTTGAGGGGGTCACTGAGTTTGTTTGACTAAGGTTTCACTTTAAGCCTATCCCAAAAGCCCTATTTTTTTTTGTACTTTGTTTTTCTTCAGTATAAGATTCACATAAGCTCCAGAAGTTCTCTCAGGACTAGTTATTAACCAAGAATGTTGAGAAGCCTTGACAAATATAAAATGCTATGTATAAGCCCACCAGTAAATCAGAGTTATCTACTTCAAGTGAGACTCCAAGGTTCCCTTAAACACTGCAGTTTTTTAATTTTCAGTCGTTTCAGGGCAGACCAGAGAGCTATGGTATATCTTTTTAACGTGGCAGTCCTCAAGGGTGGATTAGGTTAGCAATTTATCCCCCTTTATGCCCAGTATTCGCAGACAACACTCTAATGGGTAACATAAAACCACAGATAGACTTCCTCACAGTGGTGTTTAAGTGAACTAGGAAAGTAGCTGGAGCCCAATGTAAAGAACAGAGGACACATCAGAGAAGAAAATGGACTAGGGAAGAAATAACAAAAGAGGAGAAACCATCCCAGCTGCTTGGACCATTAAACTTACAGGTGTGTTTCTTTGGCAGTTACCATTTTCTGAATCTGGTCTCAAAATTCAGGTCCGCTTTATGTTGAAGTTTAGACTCACAAGAACATTGAATTTCCAGGCCTCCCAGCTCTCACTAGCAGACTACAGACTCTTGCGGTGCAACAATGTAGAGAACAAGCTAGAGAACTGGAGAGGTCAATGAGGCTCAGCTGTCAGAACTTGATGGCCCATTCATCTCCAGCACATATGCTGTGGATATGTGAATATTTAAATGTATTGAGATGTTAATATACACACACACTACATTACAGAGCTAATCTCCATACAGACGGACAGTATACAACTAGGCCATGTCTTCAGGACTATCTCCTGCTCAGTGCTCCCTACAGACTAGTTTAGGTCTATCAAACTCCCTGGTATCTAGACCAAGGGAAGAAGTGGAGATCTGGTGATTATTAGCCAAAAAAATGTGGCAATCAACTGAAAACAGAAGACTGCATGCTGATTGCTAAGAGCCATCTTGACTCCAGTTGGAAGTTGGAGAAATAAAAATCTGCATAACACTGAGTGGCTGTGATGGTCCTTGTGTGCAGAAAGAGAGGAACGAGGTTGATCTTGTTTGCAGTTGCTCTTCTGTGGCTGTGATAAATATTCTGACCCAAACAACTTAAGGGAGAAAGGATTTACACTTGGTTTACCGCTCTGTAGTGGAAAGAGCCCTTTACGGTGGTGGAGAGTATATGGAGGCAGATATGGCCACCTAAATAAAAGGTTGGTTCATATTACAGCAGCTAACAGGGAGCAGGTCGGTGACACTGAGCTGTCAAACCTCAGTACCTCAGTACTCAGTACACTGTTCTCAGTGACCTGCTCCCTGGAGCAAGGCTCCACTTCCTAAAGGTTCCCTACCTTCCCAAACCCACCACCCACTGGGGACACATGAGTGCAAACCACAGAAACTTTGAAGAGGTAAAGAGAACTTCTCAAGGGTAGGAAACAGTCTGTCTTGAGTGTCAAGGCAGTTGTCTGATTGTCTATGTGTTGAGATCAGGCTGTGCCCTGCTCTGAGTTGCTCCATATTGTGTAAAACAGCGGCCCCAGGGGACACCATTTTACGAGCAGCATTTGGCACCATTTTGAGCGCAAATGCAGAGGCAGGATGACTCTGCGCCTTGTTGGGAACACACTGATAAATAAATGATTCCTAAAATAAAAGGGTGCCACCTAATAAAATTTATGAAAGTCAATTGGGACCATATGAGCTCATGGGGTATTTAAATCATATCAGGAAAACAAGGCCAGGGAACTTACCAAACACACCAGACTGAGGAAAGGGTGAAGTCTCCCCAGTCTGGACCCCAGAAAGAGGAGGCCACCTTACAATGCAATGACGGGAGACCTGTCATCTCATCACCTGCTGTCCTCAGGCGCTTGTTTCCTTATCAAACTGCCCTCCACTCATCTGCTCACAGCCCACATGGACCCAGTCCGCTCTTTACCTCTGTGTTCTCCTGCAGTTCACCTTTGCAGCTCCCCTGGACCCTTTGGCTTGGTACAGCTTGACTTGCAGCAGTCCCCCCAGCAGACTGCAACAGATTTGCTTGCTAGTAACTCTCACAGAAGCTCATTCTCTTTGCATCTGCACAGCTCTCTGGCAGAGGCCTTTCGGTACGCCTCTGAACTCTGTTGCCACCTCTTTGACTCTCTGTAGCCATTCTGTAACCTACATACGTACATTGATTGTGCGATGCTTAACATGAGCAGTGAGGTTTAGAATAAAAGAACCTGTGCTTGCCACCAGTTGGCTCTCAGGGGATATTGGGACATTTGAAAAATTGCAGTGAACAAAATCAACGTACTTGTGAATTTATTTATTTTTTTAATGTGTGTGTGTGTGTGTGTCGGTGCAATGAAAATATATGCAATTGTATGTGGATGCCAGTACTTGATGCTGGGTTTCTTTTTCTATCTTTTTTGAAATAGGGTCTCTCACTAAGCCTAGAGTTCACTGATTAGCTAGAATGGCTGACCAGTCAATTCTGTGGATCCACCTACCTCAAAAGCCAATACTAGGTGTGCCACAACATCTGGTTTTTACATGGGCGCTACAGATCCAAACCCAGATCTTCACATTTGCATGGCAGGCACTTTGCCAACTAAGGCATCTATTCAGCTCCTGTATTTATCACTATTCCATAATTCTCAACACTGTGACAAGAACAAATGTCTGTGTCTTTGTTTCTGATACAGCACACTCACACAGCATGTTTGTGAAAGTTCATTTAACTATGCACCTAAAAAGGATGACTTCTACTCTCTCCCAGATTATAACTCAATAAGTCCAAGTTTTTAAATGCTGAAGTTTGGAAAATATTTAAAATAGGGTGTACTTTGAGTCACAAGTACCACTTTAAAATATTTCAGACTTCTCATTTTCTTAAATTAAAACAATCCTCATGGTCTTGCTCTTTAAGAACTAAAAGGAGAAATAAAGTCTGTATTTTCCAGAACTGCTCATGCTTTGTTTTTAATTTGGTCATTTTATTCCATTATTATTACTGCTATTATTATTATTTTCTTATTACTTAAAATAAGACTTTAAGGAAGAGAGCCTTTATATGAAATATTGATTTGGTTTTGAGGTCCTAGCATGAATATAGAGAAAAATTAGGAATTTTTAAAAGAATAACCAATGTAGAAAACCTTAAGAAATCAGCTGATAAACCAACATAGCACTGGGATTCCTGGACATGAGATCTGAAAATATTCACAGCTGGCCAATAGTTATACAGAGGTAAATGACACTTCTACAGCAGGTGGGAAGAATGTAAAGCAAAGAAAATAAAATAGCAAAATCTCAAAGAAACCCAGAAAAAGTCATCTCTGGGCATCTCTAGGTAGAAGTATGTACCTTTAATTAATAATGCAAAGGCAGAGCTGAGAAAGCCATACATTTCCATGCAACTGATCATATCACTGGGTCTCAAAGGAACGGTTAAGACCACTAGTGTGAATCTGCTCAAAATCACTACTGAGGTATATTTCAATGAAACCATGACTATAATCTAGAAGAACGTATATTTAAAAAAAGGAAAGTTTTGAAAAAAGATGGATGATTTTATAAACTATATAAAAATTTAGCATTTGATTAAGTTACTTTGGGATAGTGGAAAAAGCAGAAGATTATTCCAGTGAAATATGTGCTTATACAGTTAGTTTATCTTTGAATTCTGGGGAAGGACCTAAATCATAACCCCAGCTTCTTGGTGAATTAAATAATTAAAATTTAAAACATGAAAACACAGAAAAGGGAAAATTATAGTAAAAATTCAATAATTCCCAGTGTATGCAAGTACTTTTTAAATAAAAATGTACAGACAGGTTTCAGAAAAAAAGAAGACCTATTTTTTTTTTTTACACAAAAATTAGAACTACGAGGTTGGAGAAATGGCTCAGGAGTTAAGACTCTGCCTCACAAGCAGAAGAATCTGAGTTCAAATTCCAGATCCCACATAAAAACACCAGGTGAAAATGGCAATGGCCTGAACTTCTGGTCTCAGTGGGCAGAGCCTGGGAAATTCCAGAGTGAAGCAAAAAGGAGGAAGAAACAATACAATATGATTCCCGAAGTCACCTTTGGTCCTCCATAGGGACATACAGTGCCCTTTGACCCATGTGTACATACACACACACACACACACACACACACACACACACACACACACACATACACATACACACACACACAATAGATAGATAGATAGATAGATAGATAGATAGATAGATAGATAGATAGATAGTAGATAAAGTAAAAAGAAAAATTATAAAACAGATCAGAATTATGTCAAAACTCATGACTAGAAAACTGACAAGGCAAACAATACTTGGGGGAAATGAGAATTTTAAAAATTTTTGTTTAGTTTTACAAATTTATTGAATACTAATTCCTATTCCCCAATCCCTCCTCTCTCCCATTCTCTTCCCTTCCCCTCATCCATCTGTCCCACTCCCTTCTGCCTTCCTACCTGGCCAGTTCTATGGACCCCAGGGTTTCCTCTGGCTTGTCTACTCTTGTGGGGGTTCAGGCCTCTGTGGCAAACCAAGTTGATCCTCCTTGGGACACCCCACTGATGGTCATTTCCTTTCACTCACTCATCCAGCTCTAATCTGTAAGGTCTCCCCTTGTGATCTTATCTCTGTTCTGTTGCTCATAGTATATGGAAGCATGTTTGTATTTTAATCATTCCCCAAGCCTTAGAATGGGGACAGATTAGTATGAACTGATTCTGGGAGAACATTGCTGGGTTGCCGGTAATCTGCATTATGGCTGGACATTGTTGTCCACTTCACTGCTCCTCTAGTGACCTAGGTTGTGTCCCATCAGGATGTTGAGATTCTCTATCTCTCTTGTAGAAGATTTCTAGGCTAAGTGCAAAGTGCTCTTCAAATATTTACAGAACTGTTTGGTGTACTGTCTTCCTACCTATATGTTTATAGGATACTTTTCCCTAGTGAATTATTTTCTTCCATTTTTTAGGTTTTTGTTCTAGTTGATAGTAACAGGAATGTGTTTCCCTCTGACACTCATTGACACTCACCTTGACACTCATGCCACTATTACACTATGGTCATCTGTTGCCATGGTGATTTTTTTTTTATTCAATTGTGCGTGTGTGCGTATGTATGTGTGCGCGCGCGTGTGTCTGTGTGTGTGTGGAACCACGGACGAATTCGGGAACCACCATGGACGCCTCCACTTCCTCCACCCCGGGATTCACAGGCTCCTCCTTACCAGGACTAGAAACGCAGGCCGCCCCCGCTATACGTGGGATCTGGGATCGGAACTCAGGACCTTCTGCCTGCAAGGCAGAGGCTTAACCCCTGAGCTATCTCTCCAGCCCGCCATGGTGATTTTTATTACAACTTGTAGATCTCATGAGTGTCCCAGTATCTTCTACAATATTCCTTGGTACTGTGTAAGCTATCCAGCAAGGAGGAAGTTCTCAGGTCAGTTCCATTTTATGTATTTTTCCCATGTTCTGTGATTCATTTGTGTTGCATCTTCAGTAATAGGGTCTTACTGATGGTTTATTTGGAGAGCAACCAAAAGCAATGACAAAAGCCTATCTTGTTTGGGGGTCTTTGAGATCTCTTTAACCAACATTTTATCAGGAACTGTCACACTCCTGTTACTTCTAGTATGTTTCTAAGTGGATCAGCTCTGGGCTTTTTTGTTTGTTTGTTTGTTTGTTTGTTTTGCCTTGTTTTCCTCATTCAGTGCTCCTCTGTATAGGGGCTGCCCATTCTTGTTCCTTTATTTAAAAGATATTTTTGACATGTTATTAGTATATGAGGTTCATATACTAATTCACTTTGGGTGTTTCTCTAAGTTCCTCTGTTCTTGTATTCCATCCTCTCATGCTTTCCTAGGTTTCCCAATTATTCCCTCCCTCACTCTACTTGCCCTAGTATCTTAAATCTCCCCTTTAAAAAGGTTTCACCCTATTCTTCTTCCCATCTTCCCATTCACTGGTCCCTTTTGAATTTTCTGGCTCATACAATAATTCTAAACCAAATACTGACAAGGATATCAGTACTAGCATCCTCATATAAGAAAGAATATGTGGTGCTTATCTTTCTGTGTCTGAGATACTTCACTCAATATTAAATTTTCAAGTTCCATACATTTACCAGTAAATTCCACAACTTCATCCTTTCTGATGGGTGAATAGTATTCCATTATATATATGTACCACATTCTCATTACCCATTTCTTTGTTGATGGGCATGTTGGCTTGGTTCCACTTTCTTGCTGTTGTGAATAGTGCTGCAATGAACAAAAATAGACAAGAGTCTTTGTAATAAAATGTAAAGTCTTTTGGGAATATTCCTAGGAATGGTATAGCTGGGTCACATGGCAGTTCCATTTTTAATTTTCTGAGGAATTGCCACATTGATCTCTAAAGAGTCTTACTCACTGCTGGTGAGTAAGTGTCCTCTTTTCTTCACATCCTCTCCATTATTCTCTGTTGGTTGTATTTTATATCTTTGCATTCTAACTGGGTTAAGATGGTATTGCAGGATAGTTTTAATTTGTAGGAAATGAGAATATTTTAAGATTATAATTCACATGGTCACTATGTAAAGAGCTTCCAGAAATCAATAATTAGAATAGTAACACCCTAAATGGAAAAAATTCTTAATATTTACAGAAAACAAATTGAATAAATGGAAAAGTTAGGAGACTATTATAAATGATCAGATTCATTATTAAAAATGATGCAAAGATGATAACTTCTACACAATGAGAACATAATTTATATTTAGAAAAAATCCAGTAGTTATATATATTTGGTTAAAAGTTTAGGAAAAGAAAATCTGACACACTGATAGAAGAAAGTAAAATCTGGTTGAAGATATTGTGATGTGGATCCAAAAACGTAAACTCATAGGTAACCTGTATATAATCCCTCCTCAAAGAATCTATGCTTAGGAAATTATTCTGATGATATTTAAGGTTTTGGTACAATAATGTTTACTATACTGTTATGTCTAACTAAAAAATTATAAAAATAGGTCTAAAATTACATTCCCAAGAATATTTAAAATTACATAAGAAATGTAAAAATTAGCTTGAAATTAAATAAAGCAGGATGCTACATGTATCACAGATTCCTGGAAGGTTTGGGATCTTTATGTGTGTGCATGTATATATACACATAGAAAAAACACTGGAAGTATTTGTACAAATGGAATACTAATTGTGGTTGTGGATAAATGGGATTATTAGCCGTTTGTTTTGGATCATTACTTGATAATTTTTTTCCAGATTTTCTTTTAACCAAAAACCACTAACTTTGTTATCATAAATATTTTTGTGATTTTTTTTGGTATCATGGGCTCCCCCTGCTGTTCACTTAAAAATTATTAAGTGTTGGTCTTCCATATCATCTTCTGTATTTCCTTCATTTTCTTTTTTCTTTTAAATTTTACTTATTATTGTGCATATATGTGTGTGGATAAATGAACGCCACAGCATGTGTGTTGAAGTCAGAGGTCAAATTTGTGGAGTTGGTTCTGTCCTTCCACTTTTATGTTGGTTCCAGGCATTGAACTCAGGTCATCAGGCACATACAGCAAATGCATTTACCGACTGAACCATCTCTCCAGAATGTCTTTCATCTTCTGGAAGACTCTATTTTTTTCTTCAGTGATGAATTTCACACTTGGAAAATATCATACATGTATAATACATTCTGGCTTCCCTCCCTTTTCTACCCCATCTCCCTTCCCCCACTCCCATCCCTACCTAGTTCTTCCTACTACATTCCTTTATTTCCACCCTGCCTGGATCCCCCTCCCCCAACTCTACTGTGTCTATCCAGGTCCTCCCACCCAATGTGATTCTGGTTTTGGAATTGTAGAAGGCTCTATTCTTGATCTTGGTGATATTCTTCATTTCATGTTTGCTTTACAAGGAAAATCACTTTAATTTTTGAAGATTTGGAATAATATGTCAAACTCTAGGCTTTTTTTGTTTTTTTAAAGGATAATTTTTTAAAAACTTTATTCATTCATTCATTTAGTGTATGTGGGTTGTGTGTATGTGTATGTGTGTATCAAAGGAGGACCTATAGAGGACCAAAGGTGACTTCGGGAATCATCCTGGATTGCTTCTACCTCCTTCTTGCTTCACTATGGGATTTCCCAGGCTCTGCCCACCAGGTTGCCTCCATTTCTGCCTGCATTTTTACACGGGACCTGGGATCTGAACTCAGGACCTTCTGCTTGTGAGGCAGAGTCTTAACCCCTGAACCATCTCTCCAGCCCTAGACTTTTGTTTTTAATTGAAGTATAATCTCACATACTAATAATTTGTTTGAAGGGCATAACTCCATGATTTTAAAGCATATTCATAAATTTGTACAACTATCACTGTTGATTCCTGAATATTTTCAATATCCCATTAGCAGTCTCTCCCCGTTACCCCCTTATACAGTAAGTTCCTTGGGTAGGGACTTGCAAATTTTAGATATTTCATGCAAATGGAATCATCATGTTCATGACTGTGATAATTAGATCCAGGTATCAAATTAATAATTAAAGGATTCTTTTCTGTGCACTGTTATGTAGAATTAGTAGTTGAGTTACGCCCTGAGCAAGCCTACAAGAGATTGTTTAATTGATGGTGGGTGGACCATTCCCTGGGCAGGAGGATAAAAAGGATGGAGTTGGTTAAGCAAGCTGGTATTCCTCAATATATTTGGACAGACATGCTGTCTAGCAAGGGAAATTTGCCTCTCTCTCAGCAGTCCTGTAGTTATAATATGGCAAAATCCCTCAGCCCCTAGTATTAGCATGAATTCTCCTGCCAAACTAGATTGAGAACTGTAACTAGACCATTGTAAGCTGGAAGAATTCATTGTCCTCATAAGCCATTGGGCTATGAATTTATTGGTAACATGCAAGGTAACAGACAATATCGTACCATAAGTGGGGTGTTAGTGAACATAAAACTATGACACTGTTGTGGATTTTGAATGGTTTTCTTGGAGACATTTGGAAATGCTTGAAGTTGTTGAGACTGTGCAACAAAAACTATTGAACAGAGTTTAGTGGATCATTTGAAAAAAAATAGTAATGCTGAGAGAATTGCAAATTGTTTGGGAACAGGGACTTTGGTGAAGCCGAATTTAAAGATGATAGACTAGTTTTCTTGATAGAGGAGAGTTGGGTTGGCAGTCTTAGGGTTTTGGATGAGAAAAAGAGCAGCTGTGGCTATTACAGAAATTAGTATTATTGAAGAAAAAATTGTGTTTTACACTAGTACAGTAATAGAGATGAATACCACCTTTTGGAGATTCCATGTTATGGAAACCCAGACTTCTTCCGGGGAAGAAAGCCTATGACTAAGCAGTTTCTTGCCTTTCAAGTTTTGACTGCCATAAAAAGGCCCTTTCCACAGTCAGCATACAAAAGTTGATACAGCTGTGGTTCAAGTGGGCCAAACTACATCTCAACCTAACAGTAGAACTTGGCAGCGTCTTCCAAGTGGTACTGGTTTTGATGCAAGATTGAGGGGCTCATGGACAGAGGATAAGAATAAGTGGTAGGCTTGGAGTTTTTACAAAGGAAAGTGATACTTAGAGCTGCATTGGAGAGCACAGAATGCTGGAGATAGCAGAATCATGGGGCATGTTCTGAAGATAACTATGAGAGCAGTCTTGACTTGGCCCAAAGAAAAATTGCTTCTTTTATTTGAGCTGTACAGAGGGACAGAATTGCTCAGAATCTTTAAGCCACCCTGAAAATATAATGAGCAACATAATATGGACATTGACATAATGTGGTATATAATTTGCCAGACTTTATTCTTTTAATTTTGAATTGTTATTTTATTAGTTTTATAATGCTACCATTTTAGTGTTTATTCTATGCTGAAGTATTTAAATTGATCTGATTTGACAGAATCTTACAGTTAAAATTTTTGGGACTCTTTTTAGGCTCTACAGTATTACCACTCCCTTTTCTGGAAGTTCCCCTAAGTCTTAGGATGGGGAAAGGTTTGGATTGCCGGATTAGGGCTGAACATTCTAGGTTCGCCAATACTCTGGATTTGGTCAGTTGTGGTTTCTACCTCACTAAACTTCTATTCCATGATTGAGTACACAGTTTTTTCTCTTATTTAAGGATATAATAAAATGTGTTTACATAGTGGTTTATTATCAAGTAATTGTACTTAATACTAGGACATGTATTCCTATCTAATGCCTATTTTCACCCCTTCCACATTCCATTTGCCTGTGTTCTTTTGTGTCCACTCTTTTGGGATCTTCTTCTACCACCTGACTTATGTTTCTGTGTAATTTGTGGGCATGTTTTTTATTCACTCTGTTTACTTTTGTTTTTCTATATTCTTAGGGTATTAGTTTATTTTCATTTGAAATTTTCATTTTCAAAATAGATATTTATATCTCTTTTCTAATTAGTGTTGTTTTCACTAACCCCCATAAGTATTTCACTGTTTTAAAAATTCTTATTTCTTATTTACTTACTTATTTATTTGAGAAAGAGAGAAAGCAGGTGGCATTCCTCAGAACATTTTGGAGGTCAGATGAAAACTTTTGGAAGTTGGTTCTCCATATTCATCTTTGGGCTCCAGTGATTGAAGTAAGGCTGTGTGCAATTATCTCTAGCCATTGAGGCATCTCACCATCACATGTTTTGACATTCATATATTCGTGTGTGCGCGCGCGCACACACACACACACACACACACACACACACACACACACACACACACACACACGTGTTGGTGTTGGGGTTGCTCTCAGGAGCTCATTCATTCCAGGCAAGCACTTCACCCTGAACACATCTTAGCTCTTATCTTTCTGTTTTCAGTCATCTCAAAGTATTTCTTAATTCACTTTGATTCAGTTGTTATTTAGGAATGCACTGATTAGTTTTCATGTAGTTGTATATTGTTTATTGATTTCAGCATCATTCTATTGTAGTTGGTGAACATACATGGTGCAATGCAAACAAATCTATGAAAATAATTTTATTATCTAATATACAGTGCACCCTAGAAGTCATTCCATGCACACTTGAGAAGATATGTGTTCTGCTGTTAAATGGAGTAATCTATAGATGTCTGTTATGTTTATTTGCTTTTATGTTATGATTTAACTGTCTATACTCAAACTTCTAATTATTACTAATGATTTATTCTGAATTTATTTTTTCATGCGTGTGTGTGTGTGTGTGTGTGTGTGTGTGTGTGTGTGTGTGTATGGTATGCCATAACTTGTTTTTCCAAATTTCTTTGTCATTGTCAATTCAATGAGATGAACAATCAAGATTAATAGTCTTGTGTCAGTGAGAGAGCTCAAGAGCTAAAATACCTGGTCCAAACCTGACAATTTGAGTTTAATCCCCAGAAACCCACGTTGTGAAAGGAGAGAATTGATTTCTGAAAGTAGTCCTCTGATCTCCACCTGTGTTACATGACATGAACTTTCTCTCTCTCTCTATCTCTGTCTTTCTCTCATTAACCAGTAAAATGGTTAGCCATCACATCCAAAATTGCTAATTTATCTATTAGGAAAGATACTGAGACTAAGAGAGGCCAAATTAGGATAGTCAGATTTGAGTTTCATAGAAACAATGAATAGCTTTTTTAGGGTCTATATGAAACACACATACACTCTGCTAAAAATTTATTGTTCACATGAAACTTATATTTATAAGTTACATTTATATTTATATACTATATTATTGGAAAATGATACTGATGTCACAAGTTTACCCAAAAATGACATGGTGATTTTGTAGAAGAATTAGAGCTAAAGTTAATGGTTTCCCACTATTTGGTGATTTTGCTTTCAGATATTTGTTAGAGGGTTGAAGATTCAGTGGTATTACTAAAAAATGCTATGATACAGATGGAATCACTTTATTCTTCCAGAACTCTTTTGAAGAATCTAATTGACATACTAGCAAAATAATACTACTATCAATAGTAATAAGATTTAAAAATAACAATGATAGTGAGCCTAATTTTTATGGAGCTTTGCTGTGTGCCAGGCACTAGTCCCAGAGACTTCTATCTTGTATGATTTGACATTCAGAACATCTCTGGGAGGTACATGATTATCCATGCAGCACATATACAAAAACTGAGCATAAGAAGTTAGGTCAGTTGTCTAGATCTTTCTTAATAAGTTAGGGCAGGACTAAGAAAGAAAATAAGAGCTGCTGGGAAAGGAAATTGTCTTATTTTAAGAAAAGTCCACTTCTGAGGCTGGAGAGGTGGCTCAGGGGTTAAGTCTCTGCCTTGCAGGTGGAAGGTCCTGAGTTTGGATCCTAGACCCCACGTATAGATGCGTATAGATGCTGGGCAGAAGTGGGGGTGGCCTGCGTTTCTGGTCCTGGTAGGGTGGAGCCTGTGAATCCTGGGGCAGAGTAAACAAGGAGTAGGTGGAGGTGGTTCATGGTGGTTCCTGAATTCGCCCGTGGTTCTACAACACACACACACACATACACACACACACACACACACACACACACACACACACACACACACACACATACATATACACACACGCACAATTGAATTTAAAAAAAGTCCACTTTTATATATAACACAATTGAGAAAAAGTTCAGTTACCTTTCCCTTAATCTCATATGAAATAACTTTTCAGATAAATAACCCTGCTAGCTAAGTTTGTGTACTTTGGCAATAATGGCTAGAGAGGATGATAGAGAGGATGAGACAGAAAGATCCCAAGTTAGAGGCCAATCAGGGATATGCTTGCAGGCAGCCAAGTGTGGTGGCATATGGCTATAATCACAGTACTCAGGAAGATCAGGCAAGCAAATCATGAGTTCAAGGTCAGCCTAGGCTACATAAAGAGACCCTGTCTCAAAACTCAACCAAACAAACAAATAGCAGAAAAAAAAAATAAAGCTAATGGCGCACATCTTTATTGCAAATACATTTAAATAGTATGTTATTCCTAACCAAGGGGATGAATAAAATAGGTATGTGTAGAGTCGGGATGTGTCTTTCAGATAAGGTCAGAAGCAGCAGAGCCTTGGGTTTAAGACTTGGAGCTGCATATGATACCTGGATTTATAAACAGAGGGATTAAAGCCATGTTCCATTATTACTCTTTCTGCAACAGAATGAATAGCATGTGCTGTAATACCTGACACACAGAAAAGAACTCAATAAAGATTCATTTCTGCTATAGTTTGGAGATACATATTTATGCATAAAACAAGATCTTAACCTAGGCAAGTTTTGAACTCACATTCTTTGTACTGCAGCTCTCAAGTGCTGGGTTACAGGTATGTACCACCATGTTCAACTATAGCTTGCTTTTTTTTTTTTTTTTTTTTTTTGGTGAATTGAGACAGGATCTCATGTTCCCCAAACTGGCCTTGAATTCACTATGTAGCTGAGTCTGGTCTTGAACTTTTAACCCTCATACCTCAAGCTCACCAGTGCTAGAAATCCAGTATATACCTCCATATGTGGTTACAATTTGGATATTGGATGTCCTCTTCAGGCCTGTATATGGAATCTTGGTATTATTGGCAGTAGTAAGATCTTTAGGAAGTGTAGCCTAGTAGAGAAGTCATGCCATTGGAAATATACCTTGAATGGAATATTTGGAATCCAGGCCCTTTCTTTCTTTGTGTTTTTAAGTTTCATGAGATGGACAGCTTTGTTCTGCCAAATGCTCTGCCTCCTTACCACAAAGACCTAAACAACTTGGCCCATTAACTGTGGATGTCTATCTCCAAGCCACAGTGCAAATAAAACTTTCCTATTTTTAGGCTGATTGTCTGCGTTATTTTGTTACAGTCACAGAAAGTTGGTACTTGAGTTGAATGGAAATAAATGCAGTTTATATTTATAGCTCTGAGTATACACATTGCACTGATACACAGCAAGAGACAGTATTGCCTGCAGAAGGGTTGCAGACTCTCCCATGACACTGGAACCTAGTATTCATGTGGATCTTAACTAATCTGCAGATTCTGTTGATGCAAAATTACCCTTGGTGGGTGGGAAGGTCTCCAGAAAACTGTATTGAAGAAAAATAACTTTTAGAGCTGTCATCTTAAAATCAGTGGACTAACCCACATCTTCTGGAGATTTGGCCTCTACAGGAGGAGACAGGCTGACCATGACAGAATGTGGCCTAAAGCTCTTGTTAGTTCGAGTCTTCCACTATACCCTGGAACTTTTCCCTATTGACCTGTTTCTCACCACTGAGATCCAGCCCTTTATAAAAATATTCTTAACTTACTTTATACTATTGCATACATGCATATAGTGAATTTGTGACACTTTAGATCCAGTCCTTGTTTGTTAAATCTCATTAACCTTAAATGATGTACCTGGCCAGATATATAGATAGGATACTGAGAGTGTTTGCTGAATGTATCTTTCTTTCTCTGCCTTGGACCAGTCTGGTGAGACAGTTCCTCTTAGGCACTTGTCAAATCACTTTAATTACTATAGACTCAAGTTCAACAATTTACAAGATCCTTAACTGGTAGCTTAAAACATCAATCAAATCTGTTGGGTACTAGTTTCTGTGATTACAATTGTTATAATTAGTAACTGTCATTTCCTGCCATCCTTCTTTGATCCACACTCTCCCAAGCACTCTATGTCCATTCTCTCATGGATCCAATGAGTAGTTTTATTTCTGTAGAAATATAAACCTGGGCTCATAGAAGTTAAGTTACTATTGCCTGAGATCCTACAATGAGTTAATGGTCCGGGAGTAAATGTGCTGAAGAATTGCAGTAAAAAATTTACTATGTCAAACTAAAGGAGGCAGGCAACCTGAATTTGTGAGACATGTTTTCATTAGGCATGTTTAAAGCTAACGAGTTTATTGCTTCTTCACACTCGGAGTAACTTGAACTATTTATGCAAAGACAGCAGTTTCCTCTTAGGGGATCTTGGAAGACCTACAGATGAGCATTATTTACAATTAACGTGTCAGTCTTAAAGTATCATTTGTAATTAACATTTCAGTTAATGGAAGTTATACTTCTAACTTATTTTAAAGGGATTTTAAGAAACAACTCATTTTAGTTATTTAAGTCGAGCAATTTAAGTTATAATTCTTTTCATTTTTGATTCACTCAACAAACTTTAGGTCAGTCCTGTAACTGGCTTAAAATAAACCAGTTTTGGACCAATACAATTTAATGTGGAGGGTGGATTTGTTGTCATCCTTGTGTGTGTCCTCTATTTAAAATGACTGAGACTGGTCATTTGGATAGCTGTGTGATTCACATTGTCATGATCACATGATTAAAGTCTCCAAGGGACTGGACTGAGTGCTATCAACCCAGAGTCTTCTTTCAAAGAGACTCTAAAAAATATCAGCGTGTGCCTGCTTTTCTGACCAACTTGCCTGCAACAGAAATTTCAGTTCTGCTTCACAAGGTCAGAGATCATCAGCCTTTACTGCTTTCCCTGACATTGAAATAAAGAGTGATGCGTGCAGTGGGCAGACTGCTTGGGCACAGTGGCCGGTGCCTGCTTAGGTCCAAGTGATTCAGATGCAGTCCTATTGCTGTATGGGTTTTCTTGCCAGCTCCACCAGAGACTAAAGCTTCTATACGTAATATAAAACCTCAACATTTACAACAGAAAGGCACCGCAAGAACTCTCCAGCATTAAGTGCTGCTAGGATTTTATTTGGAGGAGTTTTCTTTTAGAGTGTAATATCCTTTCCCTTTCTTTGGCAAAATAGAATGGAGAGAACTTGGATGGAATGCTGCTGCTTATGAAAAGTCTCACCATGGTCATATAAGCAAGTCTGTCACCCTTGATTGGAAAGTAATAATTCATAAAATTTAATGTTATTATCATCCCTCTGCCTGGAGTGATAGATATTCTTAGGGCTTTCTTTCTTTCTTTCTTCTTTTTTTTTTTTTTTAACCAAAAAAAGTTTAAAATTGAATTTGTGACTCAAAAAGATTGGTGGTTCAAATGTTAAGTTTCCTGCTGAGTAACTGTGAAAACAATTCCAGAGCAGCCAGTAGTGTGTCAGGAATGGCAGTTTTATTAAACGTCTTGATGGAGTGCGATGGAAATACGCTTTCAGTGTCTTTGTCCAGCCCGTTTTGCCACAAAAATAATAGTGTTCTGATGGACAACGGTGTTTCCCTTCACACCATCTATTTGATTATCCTGCTAGTCCAGGCTCTCTGCAAAGTTGGTTCTAAGGAGAGAGAGGTGTTTTTGTGAGCTTCAGATCTATATGGTTCTTTGGCATGAGCCAGGGAATTGTACTCAGAGATGAGTGATCTAGATGCACGTCATCAGATAATTCCATGGTATGGAAAGTGCTTTAATTGTGATAAGCAATCCCTTTGGTTGAACAGAGTGAGGTAGTACAGAGTGGCATTGCGGGTGGTGGGAGGAAATGCCTTCCAGTGAGGCAGGTTGCAGTCAGGTCCTTAAAGCAACTGGGTTGGGCCTCCCCATCCTTAGGCTCTTACAATCTTGCCTAAAGAAGGGGAGGACCAATGATATGCAAGATACTCACAAGTCAGGGATGCAGCAGCCAGCATATAGCCAAATATGATTGGACTTTGCCTGAGCTACACAATGGCTGACATGTCAATGACCCCCACAAAGTCTATCACAGATGACAGGGGACGAGGCTTTGGGCAGTAGGATGCTTAGAGGCAAGGGGCAAAACAGTCATAATAGAGTTCCCATGCTAGGCGGCAGCACAAGAAGGGGCCCCAAGCTATGCCACTGAGTCTCAAACCCTCACTAGGGTAGAGGAGTCAGAGGGAGGTTTGGTACCCACATAAATGGATGCTCTGGGGGATGGGAAGAGGCAGTAGGCTCTGGAAGAAGGGGAGGGAGGGAGAGAGAAAGAAGGGAGAGTGCATGGGAACGACAGGGCAGGGGAAGGAAGAAGAGGGGGTACCTATTGAACTTGTATGATTAGGCAAAAATAAAATTAAAGAAAAAGGAACTGGGCTGGAAGGCAGGGAGGAGAATGGCCCATATGTGGGAAGATTGCTGTCACCCAATGGAAACCTGGCAAGTTCATTTTAAAAGGTATCTTTCAATTATGAAAACTGGCTGGCTTTGAAGGACACTTGGCAGTTGGGCTTTGCAAAAACATTTGCACTGGCAGCGGGAGAGGACCTTCTCTTTACTGGTTTGGGGGTGGAGCGAAGAAGGGAAGAAAAAAGGAACATTTTGCAGTTTCATCCCAGTTTTCTCTCTCCCTCTTTTCCATAAATGCAAAGGGTGGTTTTTTTTTTTTTCAAGGTCCTACATCAGCGTTATCTGATGTGCTTTCGTGGACTTGTTCAAATCACTAATCAAAAATCTTTAAGAACTAAATATCTGTTTTGATTTCTACCCCCCACCCACAGGCCTGTCTCTAACTCAGAGACAAAATGTCACTTTTCTCTGTGTCTTTATTCCTCCACCGCCGCAGGGCAAAATCATGGCTGCTAGAAAAATAAAAGTAGTAAGATTCCAGTTTTTGCTGCCTGGGGATTCACCTTTGTTTCCCATGGAAATGGACAAAGTGAAATTGACCGTTGAGCTCTTTGTGCATTGACTAGCTTTGAGAACTGGTGTTTTAAAAGATTTGGGGCATAAATAAAGAAGGAGAAAAGCAACCGTGGGTCACTGTGGCTGGATTTCACTCCACACCAAAAGTCCTTCTTGGAGAACGCCATGGTCAGACCTAGAATGACTTCTTTTTTGGGTGGAAATGTAGCATATGAGAACGGAGCCTCTCTTCCCACTGGGAGACATGTCCCTGCCATCAAAACTATTTTTGCTTAGATCATCAGGGACAGAAGAAGGCAAGGAAGTCCCAGACTGCCAAGTGGCTGATGTTCAAGTGCATCTCGAACTTCTAGGAAGACAGATGAGCTCACACCAGTGATTTTGGATTCCCTGTGCCTTAAAGCATCTGTCTGTAATATAACTGGCTAATTTTATCCATACCACT
Organism: Typhlomys cinereus; assembly: GCA_023101885.1. Taxonomy (NCBI): domain Eukaryota; kingdom Metazoa; phylum Chordata; class Mammalia; order Rodentia; family Platacanthomyidae; genus Typhlomys; species Typhlomys cinereus. The sequence goes on from JALPQD010000076.1 coordinate 3,871,773, forward strand.
CCACCAACCAAGTGCATCTAGTCCTGCTCTATAATTTGTGTATATGTGTACAAGTCGCTGCTTCTTTGGTGTTTATCCCCAACAGAATCAAATAGATGTTGTAAACGTCTATAGCATCTACTCAGAAACATAGGGGTAATAGCTAATGAAAACAGCCCAGCACCCCACTCACACTCTAATGCCTGAAATATGACCTTCTTTTTCTGTGTGTTGTCTGCTTATGATTTGGTTTTGGATACTTAACTTCTAAAGGAAGTCCAGCTGCCTCCAGAAGTAAAGCTTTTGGCTCCTTAAATTCACAGAAGGAATATTTAGGAATCTGCATGTGAAGCACCTATGGGGATCATGGACTCATTCTGTGGACAGGAAAAAAGACTAGCAATACGACTCTAGGGGAGAAAGCTAGCCTAGTGCTAAGGAGGAAACCAGGCTGTCTTGATTTGCCAGTTGGTTTATCATCTTCTTTCCTATCTTTAGCCTTTACCTCTTGTGGTATTATGGATAATGCCTCCAGACATGCCCAGATCCTAACCCCCAACCCCTATGGATATGGCATCTTTTGCAGAAAAGGGCATTTTTGCTAATACCATTTAAGTGAGGGTCTTATGATAGAATCCTGACCTTAGATTATCTAAGGGGACCACTGTCATTGTATGGGTTGTTACAGAGGAATGCAGCAAGATCAGACAAGATGCAACCCTGGATGACAGGCCGAGGAGACAGCCTTGGAAAGCAATCATCAGTCTGTTGATAGACAGATGGAGGAGACAGCCATTAACAACAGCAGAGACATGGGCAGACACAGGCAGTTCACTGGTATCACTGCATTTGAAGAAAATGTAGAGATAGTAAGGAAAAAGAAATGGGATAAGACAAAGGATTGGGACAGATGATAAAGCTCAATGGTAGGGTACTTGCCTAGATGTGTGAGACAGTTAGTTCAATGCTAGCATCACCAAAGATTAAATAAAGAATCATTACACAAACCATACCGATATTCTCAATATCTTTCACAATAGATTGCCATTAGGACACTTGCTATTCTATATCAGTCTCTAATTTCCATAAGTGAAGTTTCTCTTCCTTCCTGGGGTATCCGAAAAATACCTGCAGGAGTGAAGAGTAGCTTTACACTCCCTTAACTCCATTCCCTTAATTGCTGGACAGAAGACACTGAAAAATGTACATTGAGGCATGTTGGTCACCCTCAGTGGAAGGGAGACTGTGGCTTCTGTAAGGAATGGAGAGGAATGTTCAGAAATAGGGGTGCCACATCTTCCCACAGTTGCTACAAGTTCACATGCGCAAGGAAACAAAGGTTTGTATGATTCACCTCCTTCAATTTCATGCTGAAATTCCATTCCCATCATGTGGTATTGGAACAAGAGGGGGCAGATACATAAGGGGTGCTTTGGTCACTCAGGGTGATCAATGCCTTTCTGCAGGCCTGAGCTATCACATGGTTTTTAGAAAGTGAGGCTGTTATTCATGTCTTGCTTCTTCCATATGCACCTGTTTACTCTGTCATCTTGTAGCACGATGTCCTCATCAGACACTCCTGCTACGCTATCAAGCTTGCCAGTCTCCAGTGCCAAGCCACAATATACTTTCTCTTTTAGAAATTACTCAGGCATCCTGTTACAGTAATAGAAGACAGACTAATGCAGATGAAGTCTCCAAGTCCTTCATGATAGTAACCAGGATTGCTTTCTCTGTTACAGGAATTATCCTCAATTTCCTGTGTTTTTCCTTCCTTACCTTCACGTCCAGCCTAGGGAAGGATCGCACATATGCAACAATGAGATGGAACTCTGGGTCAGAAAGCCAGCGGGCTATGCTAATGGAAGCCATGTGTCCCTGGCAGGAGAGGCCCTCCCAGGGGCTCCATTAGGTGGTCACTGCCTGCCCACAGCAGCCAGACCCTCCATGGCAGCATACACTCCGAGTTTTCTAAACAGGAGTTTTCCAAAAACAACACCACAAAGTGATCCCTCCTCTTCTCTTTGTGATGGTCCGCGGAGTGGCCAAGGCAGGCTTGGGTAGCAAGAGTATAATCACTTTTTTATTTTGGGAAGCAAAAAAAGCACGTCTACTTGTTGGCAGCTAAAATGCTGGCATGGACCAGAGGGAAAAGTATAGATTACACATCTCCCCAATGCCCTTGTTTATCTAAACCAACCCCCGGGGCAAAGACTTTGGCAAAGTTCTCTGTAGTCGCCTTTGAGGAATCTACCAGAAGTCTTATTCTTTTGTTTTGAAATGTGAATATCAGTTGTTAAAAATATGAAAAGAAATACAATAAGACAAAAACAATGATTTAGTGACCTTGTGTTTCCTTCTACCCTGTCTCTACACACCCTCGCTGCCAGGACTTGGGGATAGGGTTGCTCATGCCCTGGATGTCTATGCCAGCCTCTCCCAGCCAGGTCTGAGCCAATAGAATCCGCAACCCCCTGGAAAGTCTTTCCACTCTTACTTAGGTTTCTATAAGGAACCACTATCATCACAATGACATGGAGAGTCCACTGACTTTCGCTGTGAGATGAGGGGATCGACACGCTTACGGCCATTTTATAATATAGAATTATAAAAATTAGAATCAGAGGTTTTTTTTCTTTTTCTTTATTTTTTAAGCAGAATTCCAATTGAATTCAGATAACTAAAAGTGATAGCTTGTCACTAAGAATCAGAGGTCTTGATGGCTGGGTTCTAGTCGTAGCCCTGTGGCTTTTAGTCACATGTTTGTGGAGCAGTTTCTAGAATGGGTTAACTGATATAGGATGATGGTATCATTCTCTAGGTAGGTAGATAAGATGCGGACAGCTGGCTCCATACTTTGGTAGACTTGCAAGTTAGAAAGTATGTCCTTCTTTTATCTCTTCCTATGGAGATGATAATTATTATGTACTTTTCTGCCATGATGATAGACTCTAACCAAGAAATATGAGACAAGTTATTTGGGTCCTGTGTTTATTCAGCAATGGGAAGATGAAACTGACATGCATACCACTTATTGATGTCTTTCAATACACATATTCTCATAAATGTTATTCTATTGACTTATCACAGGACAACATTGGTAGAGAAATAGAACCAACTGGTACAAGCAATGATCACAACAAAAATGTGTGTGACAGCTATTGACTCCAAACTATGCAAAAAAATTTATAAAATTTTTCATAAAATAAAAAATACTATACCTTGTCTATAACCTTACAAAGGATTGTGATGGAAATAGCCTCAATTGCTGGTTCCTTCCAAACCCTGAAGCTGCTATAGGACTGTGTGTTCTTGAGAATATAAATGCTTCTATGGCTTAATAGATCCCAGGTTGGTGATGCTTCAAGATCAAAAACATTATCATCATTAAAGTGCTATGTTTCGGGGGCCCCTACCTTGGTCTAAAAGACTTGGGACTTACTTTTTTTTTGGCATTACTTGTTGGAAATCTACCTGGTCAGAAACAGGTTTGCAGCCATGCCTCTGGAAGTGGAGAAGACAGAATTGAACTCAGCACAGTTTGTGCCTCTCCAAATGGTTGATTCTGGATTTGTCCCAAAATCAGACTTCTGACGAAAAATGTATCATGTAGTTGGTTTACTCTTGGCAAACCAAGACTTCCTGTTTTTCAGAAAACAGATTTAAAGAGGCTTAGACAAGGGACTCGAGAGCTTTCTTGCACACCAATCAGTTCTTGCAAAATAGCATTTTAATTATTTAAGTACAAGTGAATCAGAAACATCTGAATTAAATTTTCTTGAGGAAAAAAGTACAATTGGCTTTTGAAACTGAAGAGAGAAAGTGCTTGGATGGCTAAAAACCATTTAGGGTTTTGTGGTAACCCTAAAGTGTTTGAAAAACAATTTACATATTTGATGAGCTCAAAATGTCTCCAGAATAGGCCTTATTTGAAGGATAAAATGGACAATAAATGTAGACATTTAAAACAAGGGTTATATTGAGTTCCATTTTATAGGGTCTTGGATTTGGTAACCAAAGTTGAAAAGTCCTGATTTTAATTTTTTACACAGTGCATGTTGGAAACTACCAACACTAGACTTTTCACGGTATCATGATAGGATAGCTAGTCCTATAATAATTTAATAGAATTTTGAAATTATTTTCAATGGAGTCTGTCTTGTACAAAGGGCAAATTAGTTCAGATAATCAAGAGTATTCCTAGCCTCACAGCACTGGGGCTGCAACATGTTCTCCTATAAAATGTGTTATGTGTATAGTTTGGGGAATTTTAGGTTTGGTTATAACCATGAAGATTCGCCATAAGATTCATGAATGCTTGTTACTCAATTTGTACTGTCCCTGTGTTTGTCCAGAAAGCTCCTGTTTAATCAGAAGTGGTTCCTGGGGAGTGGCTACATTTCAGTTCATCACAGGGAGTTGATTTTCTCGCTGGCCAATGGTGAAGTTTAGGTGGGAAATAAAACCAGATGTCCATTAAAAAACATCCAGGAGACTGGAGATAACTTATCAGTTGAAATTTGCTGTGAAGGAATGATGTGTTCTGCAATTGAATGGTAAGAAACTCAATGCCCTTAAAGCTAGTAGAGTGGTTTCTGTCTCTATGCCAGTGACAGGCAAAGCATTTGAATCCTTTCCCTGATCTGTGGATGTCTGTCTGTGAACAGAGAGGCAACACAAGCTCTTTGTCAAAAGAGGTAGAACTACGACAAGGTAAACTTCTACTGGGACTATACGTGGGCTTGGCTTCTCTAACAGTAGCTTCACTAACAGTATCTCTGCTCCTTCTAAGACGTTTATAAACCACAGCTGGGCCTGTTGCTTCATGCCTGATTTACTAATGTCTAGATGGTATACAACAAATGCCTGTTGAGCTGGTTTTGAACGGTGGGGTCATATTTTCACCTCATAATGACACCTCTCATTAATTTTTGCATCACTGCTTTTAATTTGAACAAAGCATCTCACAGTAGCCTGGTCTGGGCTTGAACTGACAATTCCCCTGTCTTGTTCTGCCTCCCAAGTGCTGGAATGATAAGCAAGAGCCAGCAACCTGGCTGTATCATTACTTTACTGAGTCTCGATTCTGTATGAGAACCGATGCACAGAGTGACCTAGCCAGATGTCTTCCTTGCCTCTTGCTGGGTACAACATACCATACTGTCGGCCAGAAGTGATGCAGTCTAGTCTGGAATCTAGAGCCCCTTTGACCCAGAAGGAAGTCAGATCCTGAAACAAGTTAGTTCCAGCTGACCTTATGTCTGAGCATTAGACTAGCATAGAGCACTAATGACCTATCCTAACATTTGTGTCCCCATTTTTTTTCTTAGAAATCAAACTTCACATATTAGGCATCTTTCTCATTACTGTGGCTAAATATCTGACAAGAAGCAAGTGACGACAACATTTTTATGTGTTTGTTTCCTTCTTTTGCCTTACAGTTTAAGAGGAGCTATAGTCCATCACGGCAGAGAAGGCAAAGCAACAGAAGCATGAAGCAATCAGTCACATTGAATCCACAGTCAGGAAACTCACAGCAAACAGAAGATGGCCCAGGTCCATCTCTAGACATTCTTTCAGTGAGTTGCCACCTCCTAGTTTGCACAATTTTCCTAGGGAACAACTGTTCAAAGGTCAAATGACAGGGAATGTTTCACAGTCAGACCACCACACCACAGGGTGTACTTTGGTTCCCGGTCTCTAAGAACAAAAGATTCTGTTTGACAACTTGCTTTGATAAACCATGCTCTGTTTGAGGCAGTGGTTTGTTGAGCTGTTTTTCTGCAATTGGGAAATGTGTTGTGTGAACGTCCAAGGAGTACCTAAAGGAAAATAACTGAACAGGAGAAGCTGCTCTTCTGGGGCCTTTCTTCCTCCTTTCTCTGACTCAACACTCCAGTAGCCTTCCTAAAACATGGATGAACTTGACAGTGGGAGTCCAGTACTAAATTGACGGAGACAGAATGGTCTCTGTCTGTGAAGGTGGCCCAGCAGCTCTGCCAAGCTCTGCACTCCAAATTCATGTTTTTAAGGTAAGAAATACATTTTCAGCTTGTTCAAGCCATTGTTGTTTTTATTATATTATATGCAACTAAAACCAAAATTTAATGTACTATAGATTGGAGTTCTCAATAAATAGAAGAGCAATAAGTGTGCCAAAGAATCCCCATGGTCAAATGACTGACTTTTATGATTGCAGAGAGGTAAGATGGTGCAGACCAGAGCCAACTTATTTTGGTTTATTTGTAGCACCTTTGAAAGCCACTTATTGCCTACCCCTGTGTCTGGCCTAACGTGTGCTTGTGATTTTGAAAACTTTTAAAATGTATTTTTAGCAGACCACTGCTTCTACCAATCCAAAAACCAAGAATGTTATCAGACAGCATCTGATACCTGCTTTGCTGTAACCTACCTGTCTTTGGTCCCCACCAATGTAGTTGGTAAATGCCTTGATTTATGACCTTTTTTATTCTGTAACTAATTAAATCTCATGTAACCACTTTCACGGTGGAACGTCATCTTTCAAGGCAACCTGAACCCATGTTCCCAGGCTCTGGTCACTCATGCTTGGCTCCAGAATAAACTCTCTTATTCCCTTTGAAGTGAAAGTTGTGTTTTTGTATCAACAAGATACAGTATATAATAAGGAGTTTCCTAAGTTAATGCATTGAGGGATGTGGGATTCAGAGCAAGGGAACCTCGGTGTCAAGGCAGAGAGCCAGAAAAGTCTCCCCAGAGTAGAAAGCCTTTAAATAAACTCTGAAGAGGGAATTTCGATATGTCAGAAGGACAAAGTTGTAGAAGGCAGAGTTGCTATTCCGGGCAAGCGGGAACATGCTGTGTGCTGAAGTAGTAGCCATTGGAGGCCTCATAAAACCCTACGCACAAAAGTAACGTATTCACAGGGTCTGTCCATTGCAAAACAGCAAGTAAAAGAACTTATTTATGCTAGATATCCCCTTCCTGCCCCTGACTTTTCATGTGAAATCTCTTGGCTTTGGTATCAAAATAGCAGTTACTTCGAGATGGCCACAGATGTTCTCTGATAGCTGGAACCATCTAGGTTCAGTTGAAGGTGATAAACAAGCAAAGTAGAACTGGCCATAGAATAGCTGCTGTGAATAAAATCTTGAGTCAGAGGCTGCTGGGAGATGGAAAAAGAATGAACTAGTTCTTGCTCTCACTGGGCTCCTCTGTGATGGGGAGGGCTTTAATAGACATCTGTGTACTAGGAAATAAAGGAACATTGGGATGGGGATGCAGCAATGCTAAGTATAGGCTAAAGGAAGGTGGCCACCTCTTCAAAATTCTGATTGGGAACACCCCTCCTGTCCTACGGCTGTCTTAAAATCCCACCCCTCTCATTAGTGATACTGAGTGGAGCTTTCAGGGCGTGGAAGCAGACCACCCATCAGGACATTGAATCATGGCTAGGGAAAGCAACCTCCATTGGCCACACTTGGCTATAGCTACTTCATCTGGGTAAAACATGGAACATTGTGCAAAGAAAGCACAGAAAGTTGTTAAGAGAAAGAGTCAAGGTTGGAATATGGAATATAAGTACTGGAAACAGTCAGGTCATGGCTTGGGATGGCTTGCTTGGACTGAGTCATTCTGAAGTCATATCTCCCCGAAATACGCCTGGTATTTGCTTTCTGTGGTCTGGGTTGCTGCAGATTCAACAGGGTGCCAGGTCAGAAGAAGCAAACTGGCATTTGTAGGCGATTATGGGATGAATTAGGGTAATTGGTATGTGGAAGGAGAAGCCCAAGTATAGGAAAAACAGAGTTTCTATGTGGGGGACGGATACTAATTTCAGAAAGTGACGCATTCGAGTGTTTATAGGATGTAAAACACTAATCAGAATGGAGGAAAGATAAAAGGTGAACATCTGTTTTGCTTCACATGCAGGGACAAGCTCTGCCTTCCAGGAGAGAGGGACTTTCTAGATCCATGTAGAGTTTGAGGGGTACAGGGAAAAATAGGGTATAAAAGCAATATAATGAACATATTGATTCTAGAGTAGTTTTGTCCCCAGGAAATTGCACTCCAGGTTCCCTGATCCCTACAGAGAGAACAGAAAAAAAATCATATTCTTAAAATACTAGAGAATCGATCACTCCAGGAAGGATAAAAAATTCAAATTGAGAGGGGGCCTTGCTTGTACCATACATTAGGGTCCTGGGAGGGCTTCTGCAATGTCTGGAGGTTCCTGTGATTTATGCTGCATTGACCTCAGCCTGGGATCTCATCTCAGAAAATAGTACTGGATTTAAGAATGTTCTTGTCGAAGAACATGTGATCTATTATGGATGTAGAAACACCTCCTCCTCTCCCAAGGAAGTGAATGTAAGTCAAGACAAACACTCTTGGCTTTTCATCATTGCATTTTGCCCGCCTTTTGTCAATGCGCATATCATAAAGTGACGGCTTAACAGCATAGATGGCAGAACCATCCCATCTGGGTTCTTATACTTACCAAGTGCAAGACCATAGTTATTTAGCTTTGCTTAGTTGCTTAATTCTGGGGGTTTATGTTAAAGGTTTTATGTGTGTGTGTGAATGTCGTAGTTGCTCTTTCTGCTGCTGTGAGACAACACTCAGACTCAAGCAACTTCAGGAGAGAAAATGATATTTATTTGGCTTGTGGTTCCAAAGGGGAAATATAGTCCATTATGGTGGGCAATGCATGGCAGGCACCAGAAGCTGGAGGTGGCTTTGATCATGTTCATCCTGGAGGCAGAGAAAGCAAGTCTGCAAGAACAGATGGCTAGAGAAGCATGATGGGGCTATCCAACCTCAAGACTCAACCCCCGTGATGTGCCTTCCTCCAACAAAACTCACCTCTTAAAGTTATCACAACCTTCCCAAATATTAACATCTGCTAAAAATGCAAACACATAAGCCTATGAGTGACAACTCACATGCAAACTATGACAGGAGGTTTTAGAGTACTTTTATTTAGTGAGTGACAATTATTTGCATATTGAGAATACTGAGGTATTGTTCTCCAAAAAGAGTATAATTTTTTTAGGCCTTTCTACCATTATTATCTGCTAATGACATTCTATGTATAGAACTTCTGAGTGGTGGTTTAAGAAACAGACATTTATTTCCCTGTAGTACTAGAGGCTGAAAGTCTAAGGATGAGGTAAGTCTCATGGTGTTCCTGTAGATGCCTTCTTCCTATGTCTTCTCTATAGAAGCAGCCTTGGGGGGGTCTCCTTTCATATTCTAATCTCTTCTGAGGACATTAGTCAAATAAGATTAAGACCCATGCTAATGATCTCATGTTAACTCAATTACCTCTCTAAGGCTGTGTCTTTTATGCAGTCACAATCAAAAGTACTGGGGATTTGGACCTTGACATATGAATTTTTGAAAGACATAATTCAGAAAACACTAGCAGATATTGAGCCCCTTCCTAAGTAAGAAATGGACTCTACTTCATCTATTTTGGCTTTTTTTTTTTTTGCAGGAGGAGAGGGCACATAGCATAGCATCTGTAAATAATGGAAACATTCTCTTTTTTGATTAGACTAAGCTTTTTTGTTTGAATATCTAATTATTAGCCAGAACTTTCAGAACATTGATAAATAATGGTTGTGGAGAAGAAAGGGAGGGGAAGGCAAAGCCAATAAGAAAGGTCAAAATACAATGATACATATGCATGAAAGTGATAATGTCATCACATAGCCCATTATATGTATGCCAACTTAAAAAGCAACAATAAAATAATAATGGCTGTTGAGACTGATTGTCTCCTTTTTGGGAATGAATAGTGTTCTGCATTATCTGCATGTGACATATTTTCTTTGTCCTTCATCTACTGATGTTGATTCCATCTCTTCACTATCGAGAACAATGTTCCAATGGGCACGGCCTTACAGATATCTCTCCAACATATTGATTTCCTTTCTTTTGGAAATATACTCAGTGGTGTGATTGCTCATATACTCATATGGTGGTTCTATTTTTAGTATTTTGAGGAATCACCATACTGCTTCCCATAAAATGGCTGTTCCAATTTAAAATATGACCATTTTGGCTGTTCCTTTTGATAAGATTTGACAAATTTATATGCCCGTGAAACCACCACCATGACTGAGAGAGAGAATGGTTACATCATCCCCCAAATTCTCCTGCACCTCTTTCTACTTAATTCCCCCCTCAGACCCAGGCAACCACTAATCTGCTTTCTGTCACTATAGATTATATTTGTCTTTTACAGAGTTTTATTTAAATGAAATCATATGGTATATGCTTTTATATCTGTATTTTTTTTCAGTGAGAATAAGTTTTTTTCAACTGCATGCATGTGGGTAACAATACATCTTTTTATTTCCCTGTAGGGTTATTTTGGGTGGATATACCCTTAGTTGCTTATTCACTTAATGAGGGGTACTTCATGGTTTTTGCAATTTGAGGCTGTTTTGAAGAAAGGTGCTATAAATATTTCACACGTGATATTTTTTTAATGCAGACCTATGTTTATATCTCTACTGAGTAAATACTTTAGGGCTGGGATTTCTGGGGAATATGATTGATGTCTGTATAACTTTAGAAGAAACCTGCAAAGGATCTGCACAGATGACTCAATGGTTAAAGCACTTGTCACGCAAGCAAAAGGACCAGAGTTCAAATCCCTAAATCCAACATAAAGTGCTTGGCGTGTATAGCCTACCTGTAATTCTAACTTTAAAAGACAGCAGTTGGGAGTTCCCAGAGCAAGATAGCTAGCAAGACTACCGTTATCAGTGAGCTCTGGGTTTGGTTAGGGACTTGTCTCAAAAAGAATAGTGTGTAAAAACAATTGAGGATGATTCCAAAATCAACTTTGGGCCTCCATACACATGGATTGCACACCTATGCATACACGTGTGCCTATATACATGCAAACACACAAACACCCATGCACTGCCCTTACACGCATACACTTGAAAATAGAAAAAAGGGGCACCTTTAAATGTGTTTTTAAAAGTACCTGTGTGACTTTTATAGTAATATATATAAAATTTTTAGTTGCTTATGATTCTTCCAAAATTTGGAACCATCGATCTTTGGCATTTTAGCTCACGTAATCATGTGACATGTGTATGAGATCAAAGTTCCTTATTTCTTCTTAAGTCAGTTCGACGATTTGGAATTGACAAGGAATTCATTCATCTCATCTAACTCATCCATCTAACTTATTGCTTTAAAGTTATTAGTGATCTTATTTTGCTTTCTCTCTCATTCCTGTGTGGTCTGTTCAGGTGTCTTTATTCTTATTCCTGCTACAGATGTTTTGTTACTTCAGTTTTTCTCTTTCTTTCTTTCTTTCTTTCTTTCTTTCTTTCTTTCTTTCTTTCTTTCTTTCTTTCTTTCTTTCTTTCTTTCTTTCTTTCTTTCTTTCTTTCTTTCTTCCACTCATACACCCTGGATCCTCCTGCTCCCTCCCCCCTTTTCTTTTTCCTTTCCCCCCTCCCTCCCTTTCTCCCAGTGCCCCCCCCCTCATTCCTGGAGCATCCTTTGGTGTGCATGTCAAAATTCTCTCTGGGTCCTCTTCTCTGATGAGGTGTAAGGACTCAGTGACATTGCCTAGAGCTCTTTCTTTGTGTTCCCCTTTAGTATAAGGAACATTATTGTGGCTGTTAATCCCTTGCCTCTAAGGATTGTAGTGCCTATGATCCATGTTAACCTTTGGGGTGCAATGATATGTTGGTAATTGTGCAGGTCATGCAAAGTCCTATTATGATTACTTCGGCCCTAACTTGAATGGAGTACCTTGCATATTTTTGCTCCTCCCCATCTTTAGGCTCTTACAATCTTACCACCCCCTCTTCCGCAAATTTCCCTGAGCTTTAGGATGGGGACAGATTAGGCTGGCCTGGTTCCAGGTGGTTGATGTAAAGTCTCTGATTTTCTGAATTATGGTTTGTTGATTTTTTTTTTTCAGTTTTGCTGCTCCTACACTGCCCTTGGCTCCATCCTGATGGGTATTGGATATCACCCCCTGGCCAGAGATAAAAACCTGTTAAATTAAAGTCTTATTATAAAAGTAGATTCAAAGGTAGATGGAATAAGAGTAGGAGACCGAACGCTGGGGAGGGAGTCAGTCTCCCATTTGCAGGATGTTTACCTTCTATCTGCCAAACTCTATGCCCTCCCTTTCTGGTGAGATCATACCCCATCAGACCGGTAAGGAGAGTCTGCAAGCCCAACCAAATGTCTCATTATTCACTTACAGTCCTTGATGGTGGCCTGTTTTCTCTGCTGTAGCATGATCCCCTCTCTCCTTGTTTTTGGCGGGGCCCTCCTTCCCCTTCCCTCCCTGCTTATAATCTTTGCAATTACTGTAGGTATTACAGAGATTTATCTTTGTGTGTGTCACTAAGTGGGTTTGGTACTAGGATCCACTTATTAGGGAGTACATATGGCAATTAATTTTCTGTGTCTGGGATACTTCACTCAATATAATTCTTTCTAATTCCATCCATTTCCCAGCAAATTGCATTAATTCATCATTTTTGATGGCTGAGTAGTATTCCATTGTATAATTGTACCACATTTTCCTTATCCACTAGTCAAATATTGGACATTTGGGCTGATTCCATGACTTTGCTATTGTAAACAGTGCTGCTATGAACATGGTCATGCTTGTGCTATCAAGGTGAATTTTTGCTGGATGGGGGATTATTCCCAATAGTGGAATAACAGGGTCATATGGCATTTCAATCTTTAACTATTTTAAGAATCACTAGACGGCTTGCCAAGGTGGTTGTATAAGCCTGCATTCCCACCAGCAATGTAAGAGAGTTCCCCTCTCTCCACATCTTTTCCAGCATTTGGTGTTGTTTGTATCGTGGATTTTTGCCATCCTGATTGGGGTGAGATGATATCTCAGGGAAGTTTTGATTTGCATTTCCCTGATGGCTAACGATGCTGAACATTTTTTAAGATATTTGTTAGACATTTCAAATTCGTCCCTGGTAAAGTTTCTTTTAAGTTCCAAGGCCCATTTTTTTAATTGACCCATTTGTTTCCTTGGTGTTTAGTTTTCTAAGTTCTTTGTGCACTCTGGATAAAAGAGTTCTATCAGATATGTTGTTAGTAAAGATTTTCTCCTATTCTGTGGGTTGCCTTTGTGCTTGAGTTACATTCTCTTTATCTGAACAGAAGCTCTTTAATTTCACAAGATCCCATCTATTGAGTGTTGGTTGTATTAACTGTGCTATTGGAATTCTGATTAGGAACTGTTGGCCTAGTCCAATCAGCTCGAGGGAATTCCCTACCGTTTCAACTAAGGTTTTTATAGTCTCTGGCCTTATATTGAGGTCCTTGATCCATTTGGAATTAAGTCTTGTACGTGGTGACAAATACAGGTCGAGTTTTAATCTTCTGCATGTGGACAACCAGTTTTGCCAGCACCATTTGTTTAAGATGCTGTTCTTTTTCCATTGGATTTTTTGCGCCCCTTTGTCAAAGATCAAATGGCTGTAATTGTGTGGGCTTATATCTGGGTCTTCAACCCTTATCCATTGATCTGTGTGTCTATTTTGTAGCCAGTACCAGGCTGTTTTTATAACTATGGATTTGTAGTATAGACTAAGGTTTGGTATGGTGATACCTCCAGCAGTGTTTTTTGTTACTCAGGATTTCTTTGGCTATCCTGGGTCTTTTCTGCTTCCATATGAATTTTGAGATTATTTGATCAACCTCTTTAAAGAATTGCTTTGGGATTTTAATTGGTATAGCATTGAATCTGTATATTGCCTCTGGTAGGATGGTCATTTTTATGATATTGAATCTGCCAATCCAGGAACATGGAGGTCTTTCCACCTTCTGGTATCTTCTGCAATTTCTTTCTTTAGGGTTTTAAAGTTTTCATTGTAAAGGTTTCTTACTTCCTTGGTTAGGTTTATACCAAGGTATTTTTTTTAGGGGCTATAATAAATGGGATTGTTTCTCTCAGAACTTTTTCACTTCTTTCATTCTGGGAATATAGAAAGGTCACTGATTTTTGTACGTTTATTTTGTATCCTGTCTCCCTGCTGAACTCCTGTATTAGTTCCAGGAGCTTCCTGGTGGAGTTTTTAGGATCACTCAAGTATATGATCATGTTATCTGCAAATGAAATAACTTGACTTCTTTCTTGCCAATTTGAATCCCTTTTATCTCCCTTTCTTGTCTTATGGCTTCAGCTAAGACTTCAAGTACAATATTGAATAGAAGTGGTAAGAGTGGACAGCCTTGTCTAGTTCCTGACTGAAGCGGGAATGCTTCAAGTTTTTTTCCCATTGAGTATAATACTTGCTGTTGGCTTGTTGTATACAGCTTTTATTATATTGATAAAGGTTCTTTCCATTCCAACTGTCTCTAGGGTTTTGATCATAAAGGGCTGTTGGATCTTGTCAAAAGCTTTTTCTGCATCTATTGAGAATATCATGTGGTCTTCAATTTTGGACTGGTTTATATGGTGAATTACATTTATTGATTTGCGTATGTTGAACCAACCTTGTGTGCCTGGGATAAAGCCTACTTGATCCCAGTGGATGATCTTTTTGATATGTTTTTGAATCCGATTTGCTAAGACTTTGTTGAGAATATTTGCATCTGTGTTCATAAAAGAGATTGACCTATAATTTTCTTTTTTAAGTGTATCTTCATTAGTTTTGGGGGATTAAGATGATATTAGCTTCATAGAAAGAATCTGGTAGTGTTCCTTCCTTTGCTATTTGATGGAACAGTTTAAGGAGTATTGGTGTTATTAGCTCCTTAAATGTCTGGTAGAATTGTATCCTGAATTCATCTGGTCCAGGACATTTTTTGGTGGGAAGATTCGATATTACTTCATCAATTTCCTCATATGTTATAGGACTATTTAAATAATTCAAAACTTCTTGATTCAATTTAGGTAAGTTGTGCTTACTTAGGAATTCATCCGTTTCTTTTGTGTTGTCAAATTTCATAGAGTATAAGTTTTTGAAATATGACATTATAATACTCTGAATTTCTTGGATATCAGTAGTAATAACTTCATTTTCATTTCTAATTTTGTTAATTTGGGTTTTCTCTCTCTTGCTTTTGGTTAATTTAGCTAGGGGTGTATCAGCCTTATTGATTTTTTTCAAAGAAGCAGCTTTTTGACTGGTTGATTCTCTGTATCGTTTTCCTAATCTCAATTTTGGATATTTCTCCCCTGATTTTGCTAATCTCTCTTCTCCTGCTTTTGGGATCGGATTGCTCTAGTGTCTCTAATGCTTTAAGCTGCATTGTTATTTATTTCTGATGTTTCCATTTTTTTTGATATAGGCATTAAGAGCTATGAACTTACCTCTTAGGACAGCTTTCACTGTGTCTCAAAGATTTTGATAAGTTGTATTTTCATTATCATTCACTTTCAGGAAATCTTGAATTTCCTTTGTAATTTCTTCCTGAATCCAATTCTCATTCAGCATCATAGTGTTAAGTTTCCAGGAGTTAGTGTATTTTTGGTTGTTTGTTGTGTTGTGGATGTCAAGCTTTAGACTATGGTGGTCTGATAGGGTACAGGTTAGAATTTCAACTTTCCTGTATATGTGGAGATTAGTTTTGTGGCCCAATATATGATCTATTTTGGAGAAAGTTCCATGTGATGCTGAGAAAAATGTGTATTCTTTTTATGGGTGGATGAAAGGTTCGATAGAGATCAATAAGGTCCATTTCAGTAAGTTCCAAAGTGTCTCTGTTAAGCTTTTGACCTGTCAATCCCATGTTGAGAGGGCAGTGTTGAAATCCCCGAGAATTATCATTTTGGGATTGATTTCTCTCTCTAGGCGCTGTAAGATTTGTTTAATGAATGTGGAGGAACCCATATTAGATGCATACACGTTCAGTATTGTGAAGTCTTCCTAGTGAATTGTACCTGTGACTAAAATGTAGTATCCATTTGTGTCTCTTGTGATTGTGTTTGGTTTGAAGTCCACTTTGTCCGACAGCATAATGGTTACTCCTGCCTGTTTCCTGGTTCCATTAGCTTGCAGAATTTTTGACCAACCTTTTATTTTTAGGATGCGCCTACCTTTTGTGGTGCGATGAGTTTCCTGAAGACAGCAGATTGATGGGTTGTGATTTTTAATCCAAGTTTGCAATCTGTCTCTTGATCGGTGAGTTAATTCCATTGACATTTAATGTTATAATAGAGAAATTATTTTTAATTCCGGACATTTTTTATGTTTAGTGGCTTTTGTGTATTGTTTGGCTTCCGGTTTTGGTGGTATTATACTTCTCTTCTGTCCTCCTGGATATGCTTGTTTTTTTCTTCAAGCTTAGTATCATTTCTAGCATTTTTTGAAGGCCTGGTTTGGTAGACATGTAAGCCTTCAAGTTGTCTTTGTGCTGGAAAACTTTTCTTTCTCTCTTGATCATGACACATAGTTTTGCGGGATATATCAGCCTAGGGTTGACATTTTTGCTCATTTAGTACTTGAAGTACATCTCTCCAAGCACTTCTTGCTTTTACTGTTTCCATTGTTATTTTAATAGTTTTTTGTATTATTAGGAATTGCTCTGCGGAATCTTACAATTACCACTTCATTTTCATAGCATGTTAGTTTTTTTTTCATAAAGTGAAGCATTTATTTCTGTTCTAAATGTCTTACAGCTGATGTAACATTGGAATTATTTTTATAATATAATAGCCATATTATTCATACTTAATATATTTTTTGCTATTTTTTACATATATATATTATTTCTTCCACTCATACAATGTTGATAAGTTCCCCATTCCCCTCCCTCCCTCCACCGCTCCCTGGATTCCCTTTGCTCCCTCTCCCTTTTCCCCTTCCTTTCACCCCCCTCCCTTTCTCCCAGTGCCCCCTCCCATTCCTAGAGCATCCTTTAGTATGCATGACAAACTTCCCTTTGGGTCCTCCTCTCTGATGAGGTGTAAGGACTCAGTAGCATTGCCTAGAATTCTTATTTGTGTTCCCCTTTAGTATAGGAACACTATTGTGGCTGTTAATCCATTGCCTCTAAGGATCATAGTGCCTGTGATCCATGCTAGACTTTGGGGTATTTTAATAGGTTTACCTTTAAAAGTGATTTGTTTTTTTCCCTTCAAATTCTCAGCACCTTTTCTTTGTCTTGAATGTGTAGTATTTTTTGCCGTGGCGAGTTTCTATTTTGATCATATCTGTTTGAGGTGTGGAATGCCTCTTGTATATGGGCGGGCTGCTTGCTCATCCTTTAGATGAGGGAAGTTTTCATTTATGATAATTTGAAAAATTTCCTCAGGTGTGGTATTTTGCGATTCTTGCTCTGGTATTCCATGAATACGCATGTTAGGCTTCTTCAGGGTGTCCCATAACTCTTGAATATTTCTCTCAGTATCTTTTTGGCTTTAAACAACCTCCTCCATTGAGCTGGTTAATACTCCCACTTTGTCTTCAAGGTCTGAAATTCTATTTTCTGCTTCGTTTGTTCTGCTGATAAGACTCTGTTGAGTTCTGGGTTGAGGATAACTTGTCTTTTAGTTCAGTTTTAAACTCTGCTTGAGTCTGTTTTAACCGCTCTATGCCTATTTTTGTTTCTTGAACTGTTTTTCTCAACTCCTCCAAGTGTCTGTTGTGTTCCTGTTCAAAGTGGTTAATGCGGTTATTTAACACCTCCCAGATTTCCTCTTTCATAGTATTGATCATGGTAATCATGGTTTGTTATCTTTTGTCAGGCTTTCTTGGCTATTTTCTGTGGATTTGTTCTGGTGGTCTATCATAATGGGGTTAATTCTTTCAGTGGGAGATTTGTTTACTTGGGTGTTGTTTCTCATGGATTTGCACTTTGACTTGGGCATTGTTGCTTTATCTCTTATGACCTTCTTTCAATTTCTGCATGTTTTTGAACTGAATTAGTTGGTATCACTACTCTCGGGCAGTTATTACTAGTAGTGTTTGCCTTGGTGTTGGTTACGCTTGTTATTATTGTTATTTCCTAGATGAGGCTATTAGACAGTTAGTACAGGAGGTGTACGGGGGTGAATATTAGTATGGTAGTGCACTTTTATGATTTAGTACTTTGGTGATATGTGAGGGTGAGTGGTATAGTCCCTGAAGTTTTATTTGTTTTGGGGGTGGCTATATGGAAAAGTTAATCTACAGTAATTAATAATTGAAATGAACAGGATGGTAAAAAGGGGGTGTACTTATCTTTGGGCTGGATGTGAAGAATCTCTCCCATGTGATAGGATGAATTTAGAGGATTTCAGATGTGTGGCCTTTGTTCCCTAGAGCTTTGCTTGGGTGCTCTTTGGACTCTGTTGAATTCTGATGAGCAGTGTGTCCTCCCTGGACTAGGGCTCAGTGTGTCCTTGTTGGACTGTGTGAGGGAAAGGGCAGAGGTGCTGGGATGGAGGACCACCCATTTTTTGTTCTTACTGATGATTATTAGTCTAGGTAAGGTTTTGTGCCAAATTTCTTATGAGTTGTCAAGGTACTAACTGTTGCTTTCATTCCTTCTATATTTTGTTGATATACTTCTTCCTTTTCCCATATTTATTATTTTACTCTTTCCTTTTTGCAACTTATTTTGATTTTCTTTCTTTAGTTTATGAATGCAGAAGTTCAATCATTTATTTTTAGACTTTCTTTACTAAAATAAACATTTAAATATATATCTCATTTTAAGTGTGGTGTTAACGTTCTACAAATTTAAGTGTACTCTTTCCATTTTCAATAGTTAAAAACATTATTTTCCATTGTAATTTTTCCTTTGAATTTGTGTTGTTTAGAAGATATTGTTTAATTTAAAATATTTTCCATGTTTCTTCTTTTATAGATTTTATCCACTACCACTGTGCATAGAGAACATAGTCTATATGGTTTCAATCTTTTAAAATACAGTGAAATCTATTTTGTGAGCCAGTATATTTTATAGGTTAGAAAACATGTTGGGGAAACAGTATAAACAAATGTTTATTATCTGTTCTTTCTTCATTTCTTTTTTTTTTAACTTTTTTTTTTATTCAATTGTGCGTGTGTGCGTATGTATGTGTGCGCACGCGTGTGTCTGTGTGTGTGTAGAACCACGGACGAATTCGTGAACCATCATGGACCACCTCCACTTCCTCCGCCCCGGGATTCACAGGCTCCGCCCCACCAGGACCAGAAGCGCAGGCCGCCCCCGCTTCCGCCTGGCGTCTATACGTGGGATCTGGGATCGGAACTCAGGACCTTCTGCCTGCAAGGCAGAGGCTTAACCCCTGAGCCACCTTTCCAGCCCTCTTTCTTCATTTCTTATCAGATAACCATCAAGATGTTGAGCCAAGCATGGTGGTACAACTTTATAATTCCAACACTTTGGAGCTGGGGCAGAGAGATCATGGATGCTAGCCTGGGCTACATAGCTAGTCCCTGGCCAGCAAGAAATATATAGCAAGACTTTATTTAAAACATAAAGCAAGCAACCAAAGCAAAACAAAGAAAAATAGAGAAGAAGAACAAAGGAAAGGAAACAAAAGCCAGTTAAATAAAAAACTTTGTCTTTCATTTGTGTTTTCTATCACACTGTATTTGAGAAAATTCCTCAGCTTCATCTTTGAGGTTGGCAATCTGTTCTTCATCAACATTTTTCCTCTGGTTCAATTTGTCTCTTTTGGAGATCTTTTGTTTTCATTTTAAGATTTCCTATTGGTCCTTTTATACAATAGCTCTACTTCATGTTATGGTATATCCCATCCCTTTGAGCATATGCATGGTCAGAAGGAGGGGGTCTTGCTGGTTTGGGAAGTTTGTATCTGAGCATCCTTTTCCTTCATAGTCTTTACTGTCAGAGGGTTGTGATGTTCCGTACCATTGGAGGAGAAAATTATTGCTCTAGACGTTAGAACCAACCAGTAGCTTATCTCGTGAAGGATGGAGTTCTCACTTCCCCCAGATTTCCAGTGGGACTTTCCTAATTTTGAGACTTTAACATTCATATTTCTTGCTCCAATCTCAAAAGCAAAAGGTTTTTCTGTTGATCTCAGATTTGGGGTAAATAAATGGGTGACCTTGTGGGTGAAATGAGCAGGAAGTTCCCATGGAGATCTCATCCTTCTTGTATAAGGAGTCACATCTGGGGTCTCCTGCCTCTGCTTCCAATCTATGAAAAGTCTTGTCACTTATAACATCAGAATCTTTTCTGCTCTCTCTTTAAAAGTTTTCTGAGCAAAGTTGTTGTACTAACATTATTTCTTCACTTCCCCATAAAATGTGTCAAATTCATTTGATATTCTACAATGTTGATTTCTAAGAACCAACTTTTGCGATTGTTCATTTACTGAGTTTCCACTTACTGGTTATTTTAATTTCCTTAAATTTTCTTTGTTATTGTCTACTTTTTTCATTTTTTAAACTTAAAACTAAAATGTCTTCATCTATTTGTGCCGTTATAAGAAAACTTCATGGAGTGAGTAGATTTTACAAAAAACAGAAATTTGAGCTTGTGAGATAGTTCAGAGGGTAAGATGTTTGCATGTAAACCTGAGTTCAATCTCATAGTCTACATGGTAAATGGAGAGTATAGAGTTCTGAAAGTTGTCCTCTAATCTCCACTTGTGTGTGATGGCACATGTATCCCCCCTCCTGTCTCACTTAAAAAAAAATAAAATATTTAAGACATACAAACAGCAGCAACAATAGCAACTAAAAACAAAACAAAACAAAAAAAACCCCAGACATCTAGCCCTCATTTGGAAAGCCTAGGAAGTCTGCCATCAAAGTGTGAGACTGCTGAGGGCTATTTGCTTTTTCTAACCTGGCATCTTGATGCTGGGGCAGGAAGGAATACTGTGTCTTTCCATGGTTGAAGGCAGAAGGCTAATGGGCCAAACTCTTTACCTCAAGGAGATCTAATCCCACTCCTAATGGAAGATCCCTTATGGGCTAATCACCCCTTAAAGGCCCTACCTCCCACAACTAGCACATTGGCTACATCTGAATTTTTAGAGGGGACACATCAAACACAGGATGATGCTAAAATTATTAGTTTGCTTTATATTTCAGTATTAGTGCTGTCTCACAGAGTTTGATCTTTAGCATTATGTCTTAAGTTATTTTCTAAAATTACTTGATGGGATAGTTTAAGCCATTAAATCAGAAGAAAATGAGACAGTTTGTAATTCTTAATAATGCTTCCAAAAAAGTCTTTGTTTTCATTTTCTGGAAGTTGCAGGAAATGTCTTGTCATATGTGATTGCTTCTTTAAGTGGAAGCTCATCCATGTACTCAGTCGATGTTTTGTGCTCAGTTCTTCACCAATTACCACAGCTCGGGTGGTGAGAACTCTGACGGCAAGACTTGGCCGGGGTGACTGATAGCTGTGACAGGAAATTCCCTAAGGATCTTGCTCCCGATGCTGTCTGAAAGGGGAGAGAGAGCAACAGAATCTGGATGCCAACCAAAAATACTCACGGGGGTAGACATCTGTTTCCCTTTCTTGTGTTATTAAGACTGTCAAAATGAAAAGCTAATGGCTGTTGTGTTATCTTAGCCAGCACTGCTGGAGATACAGAAGTCGATGCAAATAGCAACCACATATTTGCCTGTTAATTCACTTTCAAAATTCATTTTCTCACTTAATTCTCTTACAGTGTACTTGACATAATTAAGATACATCGTTGCTTTTTTATCATGCAGATACAGAAACTGAGACTCAATGAAATGAAGTAACTTCTCTAACATTCCACACTTAGTATTCTTGGGAACTCTTTCTAAGGCAAGTCTAGATATTATGACCTTCGAATGCCATTCAATTAAAAATACTGTTTTGTCTTCTTTACCTATATTTGAAGTTTTTCTGATTTGAAAACAACCATACAAGTGTTGGGGAGATGGTTCAGTTGGTAAATGCTTGCTGCGTAAGCATGAGGACCTGAATTTAGATCTCTAGCATTCACATTATAAAAAAAGAAACAAAACAAAATAAAAACAGGTGCCGTAGTGTGCATCTATAATCCCAACAATGGGAAGGTGGAGATAGGCAGATTTCAGGACTTGTTGGATAGTTAGTCTCAGTAAGTTAGTGAGCTTCAGGTTTAGTGAGGGGTCCTGTCTTTAAAAAAGTAAAGTGGAATAAATTCAGGAAGATAATAATGTTAACCTCTGATATACACACATGCACACATACACATGTATTGGGTATGTACATGTATGTATGCATATTTACATGTAGGTGGACATATGTGTGAATGCAGGTATACATGTACACATGAGTAGAGATGCGTACGGAGGTCTGAGATTGATTTCAGGATTCATCTGCTATCACCTTTCCATCTTATTTTTGTGCCTGGGTCTCTGATTAAACCTAGAGCACACTATTACAGCTAGTCTGACTAATAATCTTGTTCTGGAGAGTCTTAGTTTCTATCTCCTAGGGACTGGAATTGTAGGTAGGCCACCATTCTTGGTCAGCATTTTTCTGTAGTATCTAGGGAACTAAAGCCTGGTTTCTTTCCTTTGCACAGCAAGTGCTTTTTGAGCCATCTCAGCCCATGGGGCAAGAATTTTTTTACATTGAAGTTTTCCAGCAAAACACGTGCTTGTTTCTTACTATTTTGATGGAACAATCTAGCCATTTTTATGATGGAACAGATGTGTTTAACTCTCTCTTTCGGACTTAATTTCAAATCTTGCATTTCATACATTGTCATGTATAATAGTTGGAATTTCCAGTAATTTGAGAAACTGTGTTTCATAGTGGGCATAAAACTTCAAATCACTGGTAACAAGCTATGATTTATGATTTGACGCTTATATTTTGTTTTCTTATCTTATGGATCCAAGCCAAAGTCAAAAGAGCAAGAACTAAATTATGTGTTGGAAATAGTTCCTGATTTATGATATAAGTCCAAATCATATGGTCCTCTTTTCACCCTTTGAAAAATATTTGAACGTTTTCAGTTTATCTGGCTGAAAAAATTGGTATTCAGAGTATCAGAAAATTTTTAAATCCTGAATCATATGGAAGGAGTCAGGAATATGGGTTCAAGCTTTAAACCTACACTCAGATTTTTTTTAATGAGAAGAAGCATGAGTTCCATAAGCTTTAAATATACAAAAAGTAACATGGTACAGTGGGTAGAACACTGGCTGTAAGATTGGGAGAACTAGCTTCAACATGGACTAGCTTTAGGTTGGATATATTTTTCCTTGAGTTTGTGTTCTCAGCTGGCTTATGACCTCAAAGAATGACCGTCCTAAAGAGGCAACCTACAAGAAAGAGGCTTTGGGATCTGTCAAATGTAAAACAATATAGTGGCTTGGGTCAGATGGTATGTGTGTATGTGTATGAGTGTGTGTGCGTGTGTGTGTGTGTGTGTACCTGTTCTAAGCATAAGAAAGGAGAGAGAATGAGGGTAATGCACAAACAGAAGGATCTCTCTCCAGAAGTAATTTTTTTCCTTCTGATATATTCCAAAGGACAATACTGACATGACTCTGCTGTGTTTGTTTTCTGCCTTCTCTGGCTTTGCTTCCATGGAATAGTTGGGGAGTTTTCAAATGCTTCCTCCAATTTCTGGTGCTTTTGCAAATGGTAGTTGTATTTATTATTTATATATGTATTTATTATTTACTTATGTACTTATGTATTATTTATTTATGCGGTTTATTATTATTGTGCAAGATTACAAGCATGTGACTGCAAGCATGCATTTGCCACAGCATGTGTGAAAGTCAACTTTGTGGAATTGGTTTCCTCCTTCTACCATGTTGGTTCTAGAGATGGAACTCAAGTTGTCAAGCTCATGTGCTAAATAGCCTTATCCATTGAGCCAATCCGCCAGGCCTTTCAATGTTATTTCTATGACTTTTAAGCATTTAAAATAGCTTTCCAATTCTGATTTAATTTATATATCTGTGATTATTTATATGCATATCGATAATTTCAAACAAGATGTCATTCAGAAGCTTCCTTTGGATTATCTTTTTGTGCATATGTACATATAATGTGCATAAGTGTGTTCATATGTGTGTGATATACATGTGTGTAAGTGGAGGATGATAACAGGAATTATCCTTAGTTGTTCTTCTGTCTTACTCTTTGAGGCAGGTCTCTCCCTCAACCTTGGAACTTACCAACTTGACTACTCTCCTTAGCTAGCTTGCTTTGGGGATCTCCAGTCTCTGCTATCTGAGTCTAGAATTACAGGCAGGCCACTACAGTCACTCAACATTTCATGTGAGGATTTGAAGGTTGGTATTCTTATTTGTGGAGCAAGTATTTTAACTTGCGAACCATCTCCCTGAATCCAGATTCATTATTTTAGACAGCTTAATTTTGAAACATTTATGTAGCAAGATAACTAATGGTTATTGAGAATATTAAATCAAGTAAGATAGAGCCTTCAGGCAACTCCCACTTCAGGTATAAAAGTGGAGATCCACAAAACCCCCAGTAGAATGTAAAAAAAAAACAAAACACTGTAGCTTCAATCCCACATGATACCAGTTATTTTTTTAATTGCTATCCAAAGGTAGTATAAAAGACCTAATATTAAGGGGCTGGAGATGTAGCTCAGTTAGTAGAGTGCTTGCCTAACATGCATGAAGCCTTGTGATCAATTCTGAGTATCATATAAACCAGGTATAATAGCCCAGACCTATAATCCTAATGTTTAGAGATAGAGGCAGAAGGATCAGAAGTTCAAGGCCATCCTCAACTACATGATAAATTTGAGGCCAGTCTGGACTAAATAAGACCCTATCCCAAAAAAGGAAACCTGATAAAAAACAGCACAAATAATTATTTGTTTCGAGTTCACCAGTGCCTATATGTTGGGTTTGTCTTACAGGTATGCTTGTTTTAACTTAAGGGCAATTTTTTAAAAAATTGAGTCAACATGAAAATATTAGGAAGTTTCATTCAAAAGTCCAAATTTCCTAGATTTACTTGAAAAAGATTAAGCCTTTGGAGGCATTAGTCGTATGTGCATACAGGATGCTTGTCTCCTGGAGAGCAGCAGAACCTACCTGCCTACGACATGCCAAGTGCTCTCAAGGTCACTTCCAATGTACCACTTCCCACACCACCTGGTTGGTTATCTCGCAAATACCCAAGCAGACTCCAGCTCAGGACCTTTATACATGCTCACTGCTAGCCTGCAACCTTCTTCCCCTAAACACTCACATGACTCTTAGGTCATTCAATGAAAGGCTACCTCCTGTGGAAGCTTCCCCTGCCCTCTCCAAGACGATGCATGCATCCCTGCCCTTAAGTACTGTCCATTGTTCCTCTAGTCATTCACCTCTGTGCATGTCTATGTACTTTTTTTTTTCAGATAGCACTGGGGATTGAACCAACACACCCATGTATGCTAGATAAATGCCCTATCATTGAGTCACCACTCTCATCAGGCCTATTATGGGTTTTAATGCATTCCTGGCTTATTAAATATGCCTCTCTGGAGGAGTGCCTGCTTTGTAGAAGCCAGATCTTTGCTTATTCAGGTATGCCTTCCACCTACCACAGTGCCTGGCGTAGGACAAGCACTCTGTAAATAAGTGTGTGCTGCACAAATGTTGTTCTTGCAGATGATTCAGATCTAGTGAATCCTGAATGAGAAGCCACTTTACTCTCTGTGCTAAGATTCCAAAGGTTAGGGTGAGCATCTCATTTGGACTTCACCTTCCCTCTTATGTCTAGCTGCTCTTCTGAGCCTTACATGGCTTCTCTATGCCTTCCAGTATAACTTTCTTTGCAGAGAGTTGAACAGTTGTTAGATCAGATCATATTCGAGTCACAAAATTGTAGAGGGGAGAGGTGGGGAGGATGTGAGAAAAAGAATCACATCTGTTGGCTTTTTGCTTTTGAACTCTCATTTCCAAAGGAATTCTGCATTTGGAAGTAAAAAAAAAACTTGTCAGAAATACCACGGGAAAGAATCTAAGAAGCTTTTGACAAGACAGAGGAGAAGGAAATGTGAGGGGGGATATTTTGAGTCCGTATAAGTTTCACCACAATGTGAAAATAAACTCCCACCATCTCCTTGTCCTGAATGTGCCCTCAGCAAGGAATACAGCGTGGAAAGGTTTTTGCAATTCATTGGGTCTCACTTTCACAGAAAAATATACTTGGGGGGTGGGGAGCCGAGAAACATTAGCAATCCCGGACTCTGACCGTGTGTGTCACTAGCCTGGCCAGGCTATGTATGTGAAGTTGTGTATGTGGACGCAAGTGCTATTCATATGCACATGTGTGCGAGTGTGTACTTTCCCAATGACAAAGGACATTTTATATATTTTTTTATGGTGAAAAAGATGTGTATTCAGAATTAGCAGCTGGACTCAAGTTTAGATGATCCTAATTTTGTTGGCAACATCTAAAGCATCATAATCAGGACCCAGTCATATGTAGGCTTTCTTCTCTCCATCAGGCCTGATTAGCATATTGACTTTGGCCACATCAGTGTCATAGAGCTTCTTTACAGCCTGTTTGATCTGGTGTTTGTTAGCCTTGACATCCACAATGAACACAAGTGTGTTGTTGTTTTCTATCTTCTTCATGGCTGACACGGTGGTCAAGGGGAACTTGATGATATAGTGGTCAAGCTTGTTTCTCCTGGGGGCGTTCTTCCAAGGGTATTTGAGCTGCCTCCTAAGCTGCAGGGTTCTAGGCCGCTGGAAGGTGGGTGATGTGCGAATCTTCTTCTTTTGTGGCTGTGGACGCCTTTCAGCACTGCTTTCTTGGCTTTCAAAGCCTTTGCTTTGGCTTCAGCTTTGGAAGGGGCAGGAGCTTCCTTCTTTGCTTTCGGCGCCATCTTAGCAAAAAGGACATTTTATATTTTTGCTTGGCCAGCCTACCTCATTCTCATCTATCCTCACTTCTATTCTGTGCATCATATTCTTTTATACATGGAAGCAAATGCAAGATTTCTGGTCAGCTCAAATCCGTGCTCTCTTCTCTCTTCAGGAGTCAAACTGTACCCCAGCAGTGCTTTTAAGTTTTGTAGGAAATAATTCAAAAGCATTCTCTTTTATTCAGAAGATACCGAGTGCCTGCTTGTTGCAGTCACAAGAGGTCCCTGGCAGAATGAAGTTGTTGATGACTTTTCTATGATTTAAGTGAACTCCAAAGAGAATTTTACAGGCTGGGGTTTGAAAACTCCATCAAAGAAATATGCTGAGCACAAGTAAACAAATGATTTTCTTTTCCTGCAGAAGATAAGCACTTAATCTTAGTGTTCTGTGGAAAACTTACATGTGGGATATGTGTGATAATATGTACTGCCAGTGGCTTACTATCAGTGCTCGCTAGCAAGTAATGCTAATTCTAACATGGGAGAAGAATGTCTCCCAAGGAAGTCAGGGCAAGATATATGTAAAAACCATTTGTGGGAACAGACACACGTATTTTATTTGTCTTTCTTCCTTGGGCGGAAATGTTTAACCCTGAGCTATAGGAAATGTTAAACTGTTGTGGCATAGAACATTTTTTGCCTCTCTCCATGCCTTAAGACAGAACTATGAGCATTAATTCGAGACCAGCTGAATAGGTGACCCCCTGGGCAGAAGGGTATCTTTTCTAGGGAAGCGTTAATCAGCAAATGCCTGAATGATGCCACATACTGTTTTTATAGCTAAGTGTTGGGCATCAGTGGGGAAGAAGAAAGCCATAGCGCCAACGACAAGTTATTGTCAATCAATATTCCTGGGCCGCTTTGAAATCAGAGCAGCAGTTCTTAGTCCCAAGAAGATGTCTTTGCTCTGTCTGGGCTCTATCCCAAGCGGCTCTCTTCATGTTTGTTCTCTTTTGAGGCTCTGACTAGGGAAGAATTCTGAAGCTATTGATTTTCAGAGAAACTCTGTTAGTAAGGGAAGCTTTTTATTTGTTTTCATGCACAGAGTGGAAAAATGTTTCCCAAATAATTCAGTGATGGACTCAGTGCAGGAGACTCTGCCAAGGCGAGGATGTCATGCCTCTGGTCCTTGCCTAACTCCCGGTCAGGTACTGCAGAGATCACAGCAGCATGTTCTAAAGGGACAGCACTTGAGGTGTTGCATTTAGGACTAAATCCCTTGTAACAAAGAAGAACTAAGATTCTGTGTTATCTGCAGTGCACACTCTTAGCTGCGAGATTCTGGGGAAGAAAGGGACCATTTGTGAACTTGCTCGTGAAGCTGCCTGATTATAAGAGGCAGTAGGAAAAGTTCAATCCCAAAGTCACAGTGAGAAGCAACTCAAAAGAGCCTTATCTTATATATAACTCAATGAAAGTAAAACCCAGAGAGATGGGGTGATTTATTCTAGGCAATGGAGCAAGGCTAGGGGCAAAGATAGGCTAGACCTTGGTCTCAGGATTGATATCCTTCTACTACACCACACATCTGGCAGTATGCACAACTCACTAAGGTCTCAGAAGCAGATTTGGGACTCATCACATCAACTATAGCACTAATAAAGCTGCATGCTCTTTGGGGGAAGGCTGGACTATTTCAGGTCCTGGGTGCTAGTGATTTGCAACCCTCAGAATAACCGCAAGTTACAGTTCTTGGGCAGCTATGTAAACTGAGTCACAATGCCATTAAAGAACTTGCTCAAAGTTGCATAGGTCGAAAGAGACAAAACTGGGACCTGAACCTTGGTCAGTGGAAGCTTGAACCTAACCTCATTCTGTAATACACAGCGACCTTCTCTTCAGCTCCTGGCAAAGGTGCTGGTGCCCTGTGCAAACACATCCGCTCCACCCAGAGGTCACTGCCATGTTTGGACAGGTGTCTGGCAGCTGTGAGTGTATAGCTAGCCACAACTGACTCTGTGGGCATCATCAGAAGGCTGGACTGGGTGGGCATGTCACTCCCAAGTATGTACGTAAATGTTTGATTGGCCCTCCCTCACCATCGGGTGGAGTCTGCACTGGGCAGAACACTTAGTGGCTGAATAAACACTGGCAACATCTTGGAAAAGCTGCCTAGACTGGTGGTTTGACACTGATTTGGGCTGTTTGGAGAGGTGCCACTGAAAGCCAGCCTGTACCACTGGTGCATGATGGAAAGGACTGGCCTTCTTCTTAGCCTTCCATTGTCCTAGTTTCTTTGGAGGTCAACTGAGGACAAACAAACCCTGTTATTTCTGTCGAGCTTTTCTTCTCTGGGCTTAGGAAAGGGGCAGGAGACGCCTTCAAAACGCTGGTGAAAATAAGCTCTACACAGTCAAAGTAAAAGAAACTCTTTCACTCTTCCCCTCTACCTGGCAAGGTTATAGAGACATATGGCCCTAGGCACACATAGAGGAAATTTTCTTTTCTGCTCTTGGAGAGCTTTGGAGCTGGTCCATTAGCAAGGTTCTATCTCTTTAGTTCTGAGGACAAGGGTTAGAGGGTAGGGAAGTCAAGACTGGTCATGGCTTATGCTGAGAGTCCCTTCCTGGCTTAAAGTTTCACTGGTGATGTGAAAGAAACATGACTATGAGGCCACGGAATGCAGAACAGGAGTGACTGTGTGACTGTTTGCTACAGAGCTGGTGCCAGAGGTGCAAGCAAAGGAAGAGTATTCCAAGTGGGCAAAGCCAGCCCAATGGAGAAGCAGTTGAAGAATGACTGCCATTACTGTTCCTAAAAGCTGGTATGTACTGATTTCTGATTTCTCATTGGTCTGTCTAAAGGTCTAATCTCGACACACATGAAAATCTCAGGAGAGTCTCAAGAGGAACCCAGAAGAATATCTTGTGTTTGCAACTGAGTACTTAAAATTACTTTTCTCTGATTGGATCAGACATTAGGATTCCAAGTGGGTGATAGGATGATCAAGTGATGTTATCTTTTCACTAAGTGGTGATCAAGGAATGGAAAAGGTAAGACCATCTTACCCTTTAGAATAGTTTCTTCTAACAAAGATGCCAAGGAGAAGCAACTCTGAGCTTGGAGACCTGTCTCTCATTAATGTTTTTACACGTCTCTTTTCTTATTTCCTATTGCTCTCTACCCAAGTAAAATAATTCCATTGGAGTAAACTATTTCTACCACTATTTCTCACAGACAATCCTGCAACTACTGTGTATGGAGTTGAGAAATCATTGACAGGCATGAGGGATGTGTAAGCCCAAGGAGCCTGAGAGAGGGGTATCTAAACAGTTCAGCGTCTGTGTAATTGATGAACGAAGTGAGAATCCTTGAGGTTCAGGTTCAAGTTCAGTTTCTTTTCCATAATGTTGAACAACAGAGAAGTAGAATTTGGGTTTGAATAATTTATACTTTTTTCATAATTAATCATGAGCCCTAAACAATATTTGAAGAGCTTTTCTTCAACAATATCTCAGCTTTAGACATTTTTTTAAAAAGTGTGGTTGTATTGTAGGATTAAAAAAATTACCTTAAATGCTGAAGAATTCTGGGAATGTGAAGATCAGATATTTAAGAGAACCACAGTCATGTCTCTCTCTCTTCCTCTAAGAGTTCAGCCTAAGTAACTATAAATAGCTACGCCTCTCTGTCAGGAGATCTTTCTTGACCTCTCCCAAATGTTAGTCATATTTCTTACCATTTCATGTCCCTGGAATTTTTCTTTGCAATGTTAATCACAATCATAATTCTTCAGCCATTCATGTATTTTATTCCACAGTCATTCCCGTAATTTTTGTTGATATCTCTTTCCCACAAGGACAAGAGTCCTTATGTGGCATCTTCCTTTCTATGTTTCCTGCTCTTAAAACTAATGTCTGGCATTGTGTTTATTACGAAATCTTACTGTGATAACTCTGTTCTTTATATAGAGTGAACATTTGGGGTTTCCAGAGAGATGTATTTGTCAGATCAATTTAATATATTGCAAAAGCATTAGGACTTTCTCTTGACAAATTGCCGAAATTAAAGAGGCAATGTAAGAGGATTCTGGATTGTCAGATGATAATGTCTATTTATATCATGGAATGACTTCATTACACTGGATTCACGTTTGGGAGTGAAAATTATCACATAAAAATTAGGTTCCTCTCCATTCACCTGTCCACAAGCCTCCCATGTAATGGAGATCTATGAAAATGCCAATGGGATGTTGATTATCAGAGGCATAGAAACCAAAGAGTGACTCGCACTGGGACTGCTTTCTGGCATTCTTCACGGTACTTCAAGAGTTAGTCCATTTCTATCATCCTGTCTTCTTGTCCATACAATACATTCATTGGCTCTAATTTTGGTACTGCTCTATACCTGGTACCAAATTACTTATTATATTTATTATAATTTATTTCAGTATTTTGAAATTATTAATTGTGATGTTCCCAACTCTTTTATTCTAACTTATAGGATTATTTTCCAAATGACTGTCAAGAGAAAACCAGAAGTCAGCAAGGAAAAAAGTCACCGGACCAAAGAAAAAGGAGATTCCTTCTCTGCTCTCTCAGGACAGTGGAAACAAAGACTTTAAACAAGTTGTGAAAGTCAGATGAGGGTTCAAACTCTGACTTTCTGGAAAAGTCTGAGTCTAATTTGGTGTTTTCCTTAGAAACTATTTCTAATTCCATGGGGTTGATCTTTAACTACCGTTATTTCTCACATTGTAAATACCCACCTTATTATTTGCAGCAAGTTGTGTTCATTTGAAAACCAAAGCCTAAGATTCGGTTGAACCCCCAGATTATGCTTGTGAAAAGTCAGAACTCACCAAGAGCTCAAGGGACCATGTTTACCCCTCATGAGGAGCACCCTCACTCTTCAGCAACAGCCTGTGTCTTGCTCCTTTGAAGACTTTCAAGAGCACTGCCTCACAATGACAAGTGGCTCTACTGATATATCTTTAGAAGCCTTGTTAGCCTATTTTTAAATCACTAGTGTTATTTGCACTCTAAGCAGTGACATGACCATTTCTATTTCTTTCTACCCTCACCAACTTTGTTTTCTTCCCCCTTCAATACTTGAAATTGAACCTAGGGCCTTGGCCATGCCAGGTAAGTGTTGCAGAATTGAGCTATGCTCTCTGTCATCTTTTAATTTTTTCTATTTTGAGACAGAGTCTTGATAACTTGACTAGGTGGCCTTGAACTCAGTCTTCTGTGCAGGCTGGCTTTGAACTTTATAAACCTCCTGACCACAACCTCCTGAGCAGCTAGAATTACCACTATTAAGTCTGGCTTATTATTTTTTATTGTGAATATCCTCATGGGTGTAAAGTATTATCTCATTGTTGTTTTGATTTACTGTAATCTAAATTTAAATAAATCAGTTATTAAGTAATGGCCTAGTTTTTTTAAATGCTTTCACAATATCCCACATACCTTAGGGGTAGTTAAAAACAATCCTAAGAGGACCAATTAGGGCTTAGGAGTTTCTTTCTTCCTGCCTTGAATTTCATGCTTGAAAATAACTCTCTCGCTAATAATACAGGTAGGAGTATTAAACATGTGGTCATATTTTGAAAGCATATTTTGGAAAACAGAGCTTGTTAGAAATGCAGACCTCAGGCTCCCATTTCAGATCTCCTGAATCATAATTCTCCTTAAGTATGCTTGAGGCTGTGATATACTACGTATTTCCTGTTTCACTGTGAAGGAAGAAAGTCCATTCAGGAAAACTATACTGAGGTGCAACATAAAGTCCAAAGTTAGGAAGATTCCAGGCCATGTGGGTACCAGCAAGTACTTCTCACTCTGGGCTGAAAATGGAAACCACAGGGAGCTTGAAAGGTTTGAATACGTGGCTTCCACCTGCTGAGATTCCAGTTTAACTGGTCCTGGTGAAGTCTATAGTTCAGGTGGTTCCAGTGAATGGCTAAATTTGAGAACTGTATGAATAGCATTTGCTAAGCTAATCTAGAAAGAATTCATGGAATTGGTGTTTTCTTCAGCAATGAATGGAAAGAAAGAAGGAACAAGATTTTGCTGAGGCAGAGAAAGGTAGAAGACAGCTCAGCATTGCTAGAATAAGGCATAGGGCAGAAACTGAGGCATGGGGCAAAAAAACTCATTGCTAGAGAGTCTTAAAGTCTGTAATTAGTTTTAGTGTTGTGCAAAAGGTGGCCAAGAGTTGTCATAGGGTCCCAAGGACAGGAATAGAGATTGACAGAAGGGTTATTATATGACAGGGTATGACCTAGGACTTTGGCAAAAAAAGATTAAAAATAAACAAACAGAAGATAACTGTAGATAGAATTCCTCTAAAGCTTAGGTATGGGAGTACAACTCATTAGCAGTTTCCTATCTACCTCAAAGAAAAGATCAAGTATTTATAACAATCACTCTGTGTCATTAAGAAATGTTCCGTGCATGTAAGTTACCAGTTGCTGATGGTTAATTGCTCTTTAGAGCCTTCAGTATTCAACAATGCATGCCTGCTTTTTCTTCCATTCAACAAATACTTACTGAGCACAGGCTTAGGTTGTTATAGAGGAGATGCGAGAACTATAGGTATTGTCAATAGCTCAGTGGGGACAGACGTCTCTATGGTAGATTCTGGAAAATGTGGAAGTGTTTTTGGTTATAGCTGTGAATGAGAATTAGTGATGCATGGCAAAGTCCAAGAATGTTAGATGATTTGCAATATCTATGACAATGCTACATAATGAAGAAGTCTCATACCCCATAGAGCTTTCCAACAATTCAGACAAATATATATATATTTTACATATATGTAAAACCTTGCTTCTAATGATCTAAGCTTAGATTAACTCCAAACATACAATTAAATAAACTTGGAGCCTAAACTAAAATACATGTATACATATACATTTTTTAATGTTTTAAAATATGTAAGACTTCCCCAAGAATGCCCTATTATGTATGTTGAGTGAAGATGTGTTATTTTATTCAACACTGTACCAAGAATTGTTCACTTTTGGATAATGACAAGATGAATAACAATGTTGAACCAGGCCTAAGAAAAGGTGTACTACTTTGATATGACAGACCCAGAAAACTAATAATGCACGATAAATGATTATAGAGTACTAAATGAATGAGTGATTTTGATTGTTGCTGCAATTAGTATGAACTGTGAGTCATGACAAAGGCCATGGATGTTAGATGGTCTGTAATTCCCATGACTATATCCTGTATAATGATCTTAATAGGCTCAATTGAGTTCAGTTGCTCAGTATGACTATTCAGGAGAAGTATTTACCTTTTACCTGACTTCCCAAAAGTTTGTATCTATCCATTTTGGGGAGGAAACATTTTTTTATTTTATTTTGTGTGTGTGTGTGTGTGTGTGTGTGTGAGAGGGCACTGTGTGTCTCTTTAGAGGACCAAGGATGACTTCGGAAATCATTCTGGATTGCTTCTACCTCCTTTTTGCATCACTCTGGAATTTTCTAGGCTCTGCCCCCAGGATCAAAAATATAGACTACGGCTGATTCTGCCTTGCATTTTTTTACATGGGACCTGGGATTTGAACTCAGGACCTTCTGCTTGTGAGGCAGAATCTTAACTTCTGAGCCATCTCTCCAACCCAGGGTAGAAACAATTATCTCAAGATTATTAGACAAATTCTTCATAGAGTATATATTTTGGTTTAAAATATTTTATTTTCTATTATTATTGCACTATGCATGATATGTGTCATAGTGAATGCCATATCGTGTGTGTGGAGGAAAAGTTTGTGAAGTTGGTTCTCTCGTTCCACCATGTGGGCTCTGGGGATCGGGCTTGCATACAAGTCCTTTTAGAGCTGAGCTATCTTGCCTGCCTCGTTTTGGTTCAGACTGTTTGACTGTGAAAAAACAGTGGAATATGGTCATAAGGTTACTGGGGTGAAATAAAGGAGGAACT
This sequence comes from Typhlomys cinereus, assembly GCA_023101885.1. Taxonomy (NCBI): domain Eukaryota; kingdom Metazoa; phylum Chordata; class Mammalia; order Rodentia; family Platacanthomyidae; genus Typhlomys; species Typhlomys cinereus. The sequence goes on from JALPQD010000076.1 coordinate 3,906,444, forward strand.
TACTGAAATTTCACTATGTCCCAGATACTACTTTAGTATCTGTACATATTAACTCACTTAATCTTCAATGTGGCTTCTGAAATAGGTATTATTCTCCCCAGCTTCCAGACGAGCAACTAAGGAACTCTCTAAACAGAGAATTCAGTGATTTGTCCAAGGCTAAATAGCAAGGAAGTCAGGAGGCTGGGATGGCAGCTTGAGGCGGTTTTATTCCACGGACTAAACACCTCCTTGTACACAAGAGGTTTAGGACATGATGCTGTGTCTTTGGTGGGTAAGTAGAAAGGGCTCAGGAGCTCAAGAGTAGGCAGAAATAGAGCAAGAGCATCCTGCCAGTGAGAATGAGAGATATTCAGGACAGCAGATTTGATTTTAGATGGTCTCTGTGTCATCTTGGCTTGTAATTATTTGGCTGGTCTCATACATTCTGTCTTTGTTCCTGATCCTGTAAGCAAAGGCTGCAATCCAAGTCATGCATGAGCAGCGGAGGTTTCTTTCTTGCATTCTAGAGATTGGCAGATTCAAGATCAAGATGCCTGTGGACTGAGGGATTAACGAAAGGTCTTTTTCTGCTTCCACGATGGCATCTTGCTGTGTCATCATCCTGAGAGAGCTGACCCTGCGTCTTCCCATGGTAGAAGGCAGAAGGACAAAAAGGATCTGCTAATTCCCCTGACCCCTGTCATGAGGCTGTTAATTCCACTCATGGGAGCAGAGCCCTCATGTAAACACTTCCTAAAATCCCCACCTCTCAACAAAGGAAAGGGAATCCAGGAGTCAGAACCACAAGTAAGAGCAAGCAATAACAAGAATCCAAGCTCCTCCACTCCCAGACACTCCAGAGAGACTGTAGTGGATTCTGGTTCTCCCCATTGACTAGTTGATACACAAGATGCCCTTAACAACTGGAAAACAGGAACTCTTGTGGGTGGTAAGCACACATACCCACTTGGAAGGTGTTGCAGTTATTCTTTCTGCTACTGTGAGACAACATTCAGACTCAACCAACTTAAGGGAAGAAAAGGGAGATTTAGTTGTCTTCTAGTTCCATTATGGTAGAAGAGGCATGGCTGATTGGCAGAAGCTGGAGGTGATGTAGGACATCATGAAGGCCTAGGAATCAAGCAGCAGCCTGCAAAGCAGACTACTAGAGCAAGGAGGAGGGTTAACCCATTCTCAAGGCCTGCTCCCTGTGGTATGTCTTCCTCCAGCAGGGCTCCATTTCCTAAAGCAGCCATGAACTTCCTAAATAGTAACATCAGTGAAGAATGCAAACCCATCAGACTCACATTCAAACCATGACCAAAGGTACGGGTCAAGGCACGTATTTGGAATGATGAATTTGGTTTGGGAATAAACTGTGAGAGACCCTCAGAGGACCAAAGTAGTAAGTAAGGAATGTGAGTGAGGTGAGGTTGGAAGGCAGGGCCTAGGCCTTTGTGTATATCAGGAAAAGAAAGTGGCATCTGCTAGTGACTTTATTACTGCTAACAATTGATGCTTAAAAGTTGCATGATTGTGAAGGTTTAAATGGGTCCTCCAAAGGCTCACATGTTGGAAGTTTGATCACTAGTACAGTAGTACTAGTAGATAATGCAACATGGTTAGATCACTGAGACTGTCCTCAGGATGGATTATCATTGCTCTCAAGGATTGTGATCAGTTACCCTGAGAGTGGATTACTCTACAGACCACATCGTGATATAGCCGTTGGAACCCTAGCCAAAGGTCACCCGATCCCCAACTTGCAGAATTGGAAACTAAACCCTCCTTAATCGTTACCTAGCCTCGGGTATTTTGTTAGATCAATGGAAAAATGGACCAATTCAAAATGGTCTCATTCATCCTACCAGATGCTTTCTAAACACAGGAAAGTGAGCTGGTTCTCTCGGAGGCCCTGTCAGTATGGCCCGATGTACTTTGCTTCCACACAGTGGGGCTCTGTCTTAGTGGAGAATCTGCTTCTCGTTTTAGCCATAGAGCACTTCACACGCAGATGTCTTGAACGCACATCAGCTGTGTCAGCATAGATCCCCGAGATGGAATTGCTCCCCTGGGATGCCAAGAAGGGCTTTTCTTCTTTTAACCCCCCTGCACCCGTTTAGGTAAGTGCTGGCAACAGGGTCATAACAAGGAACATATTTCAAAACCATTTTCTCTGTCCCTATCTATTTCTGGGATCTTTATTTCAGTAAATAAAAGCCAGAGTCCAAGTCTTCTCTTTCCTGGGACAATTTTGCCTCTAACATGATGGGGTGTTTCTGAAATACTAAATGAAGGGGGCTGTTAGGGCATTTTGGAGCCCAAGCAGCTGAGTGTGGAGCACACGTTTTCTTTATGGGAACTTTCATCTGTGTCCTTCCACAGAGAGACTGGAGGAAAAGTCCAGAAGGCTGTGTTTTTCTGCAGGCAGACCTTGGGCTTTCTGACATCTGGAAAAAGCAGTTTGTCGCTTGGACCTTTCCGTGAAATTCTCCTTCAATTGGATTCACAAAAGACTATACTACTCACTTAGAGTTTGGACGATAGTGATACCTCTCCTTTTACTTGGCAGGGCTGGAAGCTATTTGGATAAAAATGAAAGTCCTTGAAAAAGCATTAGGGAAATTGTCACGCTCCCACCATGAGGGTGTGAGAGACCGTCACAGTCTCTTGACCACAGCAGAAAAAGATTCAGCTCACCTGGCTGGGATCTGCGCTCTGCTTTTGTTTATTATTTTATTTTAGTTTTACATGTGCTGTGTGTGTGTGTGTGTGCGCGCGTGTGTACAAGAGGGCACTTCATTGTGTATCGTGTGAGCCCGTGGAAGTCCAAGGGTGACACTGAGAATCATCCTGGACTGTTCTTCTACCTTATTGCTTTGCTCTGAGGTTTTCCAGGCTCTACCTTCCAGGACTGAAATTACAGGTCGCTACCATATCTTCCTGGCATTTAACGTGTGGTCTCGAGGATTTGAACTCAAGTCGTTTGCTTGCAAGAGAAAGGTTTTAATCCCGGAGCCATCTCCCCCCATCCCCTGAACTGTGCTTTCAGAGCACTGGCATCTTCAAGGCTAAGTCTCTGAGTGTCTGGCAAGTGGAGATGCAGGCGCCCCTTGAGCACAGGAAAAACCAGACCTGCAGAGGAAGATAGGCTAGATGATGACCCTCCAAGGACCTCGGCAGCATGAGCCATGCACCGTCGGAGACCACTTGTCAGGAGAAGACCTCTTTTCCTCAGCCCAGGAAGAGTGTTCTATGGAAGAAGACCCTATGGAACAGGAAGAAGGGCTGGCATGAGAATGAAAACAAGAGAACGAAAGAGACAGGAGAGAAAAATCATCCAGATGAAAAATGACCAAGATTGATGGAGGTATCTAGCCCTCGGGCTGCTCTCACCCCTCTCTCCCCAGATAGATTTTCCAGCTTCTTGGATAGACCTGTTTTAAATGAGGCAAACTAGCAGGCTGCCGTCACTTTCTTTGAGAGACTGTCAGCAGATTAATAGATCTTCCCGATCTAGTCATTCTCCCCCAGTTGAGCCTATATTTTCCATCCCATCACTAGATTTATGTCTCCCTTGGTGGAGTTGGAGCCTTTGTTTAGGCCGTTTCAGGCTGTTTTCATATCCACCACGATCAAATTTCCTCTTTGCCACGTGATCGCCTGGCCAGCTTCTAGTGACTTGAGCCCTTGGAGTAAATTTCCTTCCAATCCATAATTACTTTCATACTACTCTTCAAACGTTCCCTGTGTACTGTCATTTTATGTATTCTGTGATCTTCCCTGTGTGGGGTAAGAGTGATGGGCTATTCTTGGACCCTGGTGTCTGGGACAGGGCCTGATATTAGGATGGGAGTCTATAGTTTATTTCTCTGGTTTCCACTTTTACTCTATGACAGTTACTAAACATCTGTGTATTATTACTCTTCTTGTTGCTGTGATAAAATACCCATCAAAAACAACCCAAGGAAAGAAAGATTTATTTTAGCTCTCAGTGTGAAAGTATAGTCCATCATGATGGGGAAATCATGGTGGCAGCATCATGAGGCAGATGGTCACATTGCATTTACATTCAGCAAGAAGAGAGAGAGAGAGAGAAAGAGAGAAGTGTTCTCTTCTCTTCTCTTTCTTGCTTTGATGCATTCTGGGATCCTTGCCCATAGAATGGTGCTGTTTACATTCAAAGGTTGTCTTCCTGCCTCAGTTAACCCACACTAGAAAGTGCTCCCTCATATACAAGCCTAGAGGTCTGCTTTTTAGATGATTCTAGCTCCTGGCAAGTTGGCAGTCACTAATGACCATCACACTCTGGTTTCTTCAGTCTATTTACCCTGCGTCGGTGCCTAGTGGTCCTGTTCTCGTAGCCTGTGTGTCTATCTTGTGTGACCTGGCACAGACAAGAGGAGAGAAGATGGGGGTCTTTTTGTTCTTTTTCCAGTAGGGGAAAGGATGTGAAGAATTACAAGCTTCCTGTAGAACAAGGGCAGGGTTTAACACCAGCTCCTGGAGAAATCAAACTTCTTAGAACAAAGGTGTTAAATAAATGAGGCATTTACATCATACCAGAGCATCAGGAGGCTGTGGGTAGGATACTGTCTGTCTTGAGTGCGGCTCCACATTTGCTCTCAAAAAGTATGACGTATAAAGATTTCTCATCCTGTACTTGATGCTTAAGTTCTTTCTTTTACTAAACTTTAGATTGTGTGTGTATGTGTGCTGTATGCATGTGTGTGTGCACAGAAGTCAGAGGAAAATGCTGGATGCTCTGCTTTATCTGTTTTCCTCACCCCTGACACTAGTGCTAAGGTTACGGCAAGCATGGTTGTGCCCAGCTTTTACATGAATGATGGGGATCTGAACTCGGGTCTTCATGCTTGTGCACACAGCACTTACCCAGTGAACTGTCTCCTCGTTCACAAAACTCAGACTTTGTTCTATTTTTCTCCCATCTGTGTTCAAAAAAATTAGAAGAAAAAAATCATCTGTGTCTTTTGGTTTTATAGAAAGATCTTAAGAAAAGCTGAAAGCCATTAGGACTTTGAAAGACTGCTTGATTAAGATGCCACAGACCCCCACTACACCCCCCCACTCATTTAAAAAAGAAATGCTCTTCAAAGTCTTCTAGCTACAAGGACATATTTGTAGGTTCTTGCGGTTACTTTAATGTCTGACCTTTCTTTGACATCGTGTTTGAGGAAGGCAGGGGATATCTCCAGAGATAAAAATTTGATCTGCCATTTGTAGCTCATGCCAAATCCCAAATAGCCGACCCGATTCATCTTGCTACAGCTAAATGCTTGTCTTTTTTCACTCGCACCCGTGAGCGAAGCACGTCCCTGACCCCTCCATGTCCCTTGCATGCTCTCCTCACCTCCTCCACTTCACAGGAACAAACGCTGCTCCGGAACCCAACAGCTCAGTAGTCCCGACTAGCCAGAGCTGGCCTTTTCCACTCCTGGGCTGGCTGTTGATTTTCCATCTACTGTTAGGGTTCCCTTTGATGTGGGCATGATGTCCAACCTAGACTCTACTCTTCTGAGAGCTCTTCTGGGTTCCCTCTGCCCACAGAGCTCTCCATAGAGTACCACATCATGGTGTGCACAAAGTACCCTTAGAGACTGCCCTGTTAGCCTGAGCCCTTCTAAGGCTGCTCGTACTGTGACATTGAGGAGGGGCTATATAGGACCATATGGACAGTGTATGTGGAGGTTAGGAATGAGGGCTAACGCTGGTAAAGGTGGAGAAGGGGAAGAGGATGGTGAATCAGTAGCTATCTGTTGCCATAACACACGCATCTGAAGCAATCAACTTATAAAGAGGAAATGGGCTTGGGACGAGGCAGTGCATCATGGCAGAAATGTGGGTGGAGCAAAGCTATTCACTTTCATAGCCAGAAGACAAAAGACAGGGAGGGGGAGAGACTGGATCCCAACTGCTACTTTGAGTCCATGCCCCCAAATATAAGACCTCTGTGGCAATTGCATTGTTTTGATTGCTGTGAGACAATGCTGTTACATAGCCAACTTAAGGGAGATAGAGAAATTTACTTGACTTATGGTTCCAGAGGGAATACAGTCCGTTATGGTGGGACTTGCACTGGAGATGGCATGGGTGGGGGCAAAAGCAGGAGGCTGCTTCAGGTCAGCGCAGGGCAAGAACAAACTGAGAGGAAGGTGGGCCGGGCTACCAAACCTTAACGTCGACTCTCTGTGCTGTGCCTTCAGAAAGGGTCTGTTCCTAAAGGCTCCACAACCCTCAAACCTTACAACCAGCTAATCAAACTCATGGATCTGTGGGGGACAACTCACATTCAAACCATGACAACCCCCTATTAGTTCTCACCACTTGAAGGTTTCACTAATACCACAGTGTAGGATCTGAGCCTTGAACCCACGGGTCTTAAAGGGCTGCCTAACACCCAAACCATAGCACAAAGATCCCAGGCAGGGGATGGGGCAATAGATTCTAGCGTTCCCTAAGCCCCCACGTCCTGTGTGGACTGTGAGGATCTGAATTTGCCATGGGTCTACACCCTTCCAGGCGTTTTTATCAGGACAGAAGAGTAATATATTTCACTATATGTTGGAGTTTACCGGGATACGTTTAAGCCTCTCTGTATGAGGCAGGTTTCCATTTCCACTGCCTTGTCCTAGGGCTATTGGCCAAGGAAAGAAGAGGGGTGATCTCAGAGGTTCAGTTCCATCAGATGTTGGTGCTTGGGGTGGAATCTATGGGAGACCAGTGCTTGCTGATGGATGAATCTGGAAAGAAGGCTAGAGGTCGAGGCCAGATTCAGCCTGGGGAGGGAGGTTGGAGAAGGAAAGGGGGGAGAGGACCCCTGGCATTTTCATCAGTGTTTGTTGCCTTCAGAGAATATGGCTTTCTGGGGAAGGAGTGGTGATGGTTCTAGAAGCTGTCAGCCTGGCGGGTGATTTCCTAATAGAATGTTGATGGCTGTGCCAAGCTGGCTGGGCAGCAGGGCTCTGCTCAATTTTATGTCAGCCATCACTTGGACAGAACCCAACATGTCACCTCACCCAAGTGTGCAACTGTGAGTGGGTGGGTGGGTGGGTGGGATTAGCTATTTATCCCACTGTCTGTTGCTTGCCCCACCAAAGAAAGAGTTAAATATCACGGTGTTCTCTCATCCCAGGTGAGTAAAGAGAAACATCTTCAAGATGGTGATTTTAAAAGTTTTTTAAAAAAAAACTCCAAATAATATTATTAAACATTTTCATGCTTGATGAAATAAACTTTTCAAAGTAATATGGAAAAAATGATTTCATTTAAACACCTTTCAGCCAAAGAAACATATGCTGCTCGTTAGCCGTCACAGGACTGCAGGTTTTGCAGAGCTTGGCTGCACCCAGCCTGCCATTGACCGAGCCGCTCCTGTAGGCTGGTCCCTCAGCTCGTCAGGTTTGCTCTGGGGAGAATTCAGGCAGTGTTGCAGAAGTGGACAGGCCAGTGACTGCACAGCCTGTGACAGCCAAGGCTCAAAGCTTTTCCTGAAGGTCCACTGCCCAATCCCAAGGCTAACGGATTTACAGCTAACATGTGCAGCTCTGTGTTCAGGATGCTCACAGAGTCGGGCCATAAATAACTGCCAAGGAAGAGGAATCTTTGCCCGCCGGCTATTGCTTCATGTTACAGCATCAGGAAATCTCATCATAGATGCCAGACCCTGAAACCTCAGTATGAGCTATGTTCCTTTGCAAAGCAAGAGAAACGAAAACTGCAGACTCCTTCTAGGAACAGTGGAGAGACTTATTTTTTGCAAGCCTACTATGTGCAGATGAGTCAGGACAAGGGATGAGAGAACCAGCAAGAATAGGAAGGCTTGGCTGAGCTTCAGAGTGTAGGGTAGGTTGAGACCTGGCAAAGGAACGCTGGCCACAGGCTCTGGTTTTAGAGCATATTTGAGTCACCCAGTTCAGCTCTGTAGTTTAAGAGTGAGCAAAACCTTGCTGTGTGGACTGCTGTAAATAATCACAAGAAGGCATTGTTTAATGTGGCATAGCCTGATGCTACTGATCCTGTAGTCCCAGCTACTCTGAGGGCCAAGGCAGAAGCATCACAAGTTTCAAGGCCTGCCTAGATGACAAGAATGAGTTCAAGGTCAGCCTGCACAGTTTAGTGACAATCTGCCTTGAAATGAAAAAGTTTTTAAAAGGTTGAAGCATGTTATCTCAGTGGTAGAAAATGTAGCTAGCATATGTGTAGCCCTGGGCTCCATCGTCTATACCACAAAAGTAAACTGCTTGCATATCTCTTACCGAGCACTGTTCTTAGCACTTTGCAAATACTAATTTCATCTGCAAAGTGGCCTGGTTAGATAGTTACTGTTTTTCCTGCTTTACACGTGAGAAATAGACTCAGCAGTAGATTAACTTGTGCTAGGTCACATCACTGATGGATAATGTAGGGTCAAAAGTTTATCAATGGTGACTAAAGATCCTCATTCATCCGGGGCTGCTGAGTTTCTCAGGATGTGGGGTTTCAGGGCTAACAGAGAGACTGTTCCAGAACAAGTAGAGACATTTGAACATCTTGCATGTGCAGCTTTTGGGGCCTGTGTCTATATGGCTTATTTCAAGAACTCTTCCTTCAGGCTGGGGAGATGGCTGAGTAGATAAGGGCTTTGCCTAGCAAGCATCAAGAATGGAGTTCAGGTCCCCAGAACCTGTGTAAAAGCTATGTATACAGGCGTAGCTGCTGCCTGTGATTCCAGCACGTGGGAAGCAAAGAAGGGAATCCCCAAGGTGAGCTGGCTGGCTGGTCTAGCCTGACTGGTGAGTCCTGCCTTAATAATAAAAGTGTGGAGTGATATACATGTACATCTGCACACACACACACACACACACACACACACACACACACACACACACACGTACCCATGAGTGCACACACATAACCACACACACATGCAAAAATAAGAAGTCAAAACCAACCCACTTCCTTTGGCACCTATGCTTCCTAAGTAGAAACAGAACGACTGGAAGATACACAGTCTCTTGGGGTTAGGGGAAGGGAGAGAACCTGTCTGTTTCGAAAGTAAACTTTGAACCTACTAGTCTTCCTGACTGAGTCTAAACTACCACAGACTTAGTCCTGAGTAGATTGCTTAGGCCTCCTCTGACTTACCTCCTTCCAATATGGAACAATGAGAACGGAAGTTAAAATGACAACTTGCATTGATATTTCTCAGTTTTGATGAAATTCAAACTGTAGTTTCAAACACACATCCTTCTGTATCCATGGGGGATCAGCTGCAGGACCCCCGAAGATAACAGGTTCTATGACTGTTCTTAATATGATGCATAAATACATTTTGGTAAAGAACGTGTGCACAGTTTTCTGTAACCTTTGGAATATCTCTAGGTGTCTCCTAAAAGTGTTGGTGGCTTGATCTGCAGCCTGCAGTGGTATTGGATGGTGGTGAAACTTTTGGGAGGTGGGACCCAGCAGAAGGCAATCATTGGGGTGTGGCCATGAAGATGACATTGGAACTACAGCCCTGCCTCTCTCTCCTAGACACCATGAGGTGAAAAGGTCTTTCTACTCTGTGTTTCTCCCATGATAAACTACCTCATCACAGGCCCCAAAGCAGGTGGGCCAGGTGACCATGGACTGAGATCTCCAAACCTCCTTATACTCAATTTTCTGTCTCTCATTTTTTCCTGCAACAAAGTAAAGTCGATACTCACATTCTTCTTTCTCCTTCTTCCTCAGCTCAAGGCTGTGCCTTTGCTTATTATAATTCCAACCCTGGAAGTTAGAGCCTGGGAAATCCAAGAGCAGGAGATAGAAGAATCCAGGATGGCTTTGCATGTTACCCTTTGGTTTCCAGGGCACACAAAGTGCCCTCTTGTATACACACACACACACACACACACACACACACACACACACACACACTTGCACACATGTGTTCCAAAAACATAGAAATCAATCTTAGGCTGACTTGTGAATAGATTACAGCTCTGTTACTTATTGCTGTGTAATTCTACCTGAATGTTGGTGATCTCATCTCTAAGATGGGCATATTCGTTCCTTTTGCATACAAACATCTGTAGTGTGGGTCATCAGAAAGCTCGGTGTTTATCTCATGGTCAGAACTTAATGTTACATGTTTTCTTAAATATTTAGTTTATATTTTGGAAATGTTTCTGTTCAAAGTGGTTTCCTATATGTTTTATAACTATGCTTTTCTTCTGCATAATTATATATGACTGTAATCTTCTAGCTGCAATTCCTGATGTCCTAAATAAAAACAAAAACATCTGTAAATCCAAAGTTTTCTTAAGTTTGTTGGAAAATTCATCTCGTAGCCAACATAACTTGGAATGATATGAGTTAATCTGTAGTCTATATGAATATTCTTAGTTGCTCTGAAGAAATTGAATGGCTTTATTGAATACTACCCCAGAATTGTCTGGGGCATTACCTAATCTATGGTACATGAACTGAATTACCTTTCTGCATTTTAAAAAGTCCTGACCAGCAAATCACTCTGAACCCTGGGGGTTTGGATAAAAAAAACTGGGGCTGTACCACAATCCACTTCATAAAAGCCCTGTTAACTGCCATTGAGAACCTTAAAGTGATCTTTCTCAATAGAAATATAGCAAATAACTTTCTACACATGTCATTTCATACATGTAAAAGATGACGGGGTGACTACTGCTGTATAGACTCTTTGGCCAACAGCAGAACACACACATGACAGTGTTCCCATAACATCACGAAGGATGAACATTTCACAGTTCTGTGTGACACGGGTGTCACAGTGTTGCAGGCAGTGTGTCATGTGTTTATAACAACAGTGTAGGTAACCCTACTGCACCGCACCCACTGCATGGGGTAATCCTGCATCTGGTGCTTTGGATGTATTTGCAGTACTCCATAACGAACAACCACATTCCCAGGTTCTGTGCTTACTATATTACTTTTGATCATTACATCATAGCATACTTCTGCTTAATATACAAGATTATGCATTGCTCCTCCAGGAACCGCCTCCCCTCTCTTGCTTACTATGTCTCTCAATTTACCTAGAGGCTGCGTGGAATGACTGTGTTTGCATAGATGTGCAATGTGACGTTCGGTGACGTATTTCTGGACACGTCATTGGATAGAAGATGAATACACAAGGCCAAGCTTTGCTACATTTGAAGTCTCGGCTGTTTGACTCAACCGTCCTCCACGGAGGCTGTGTACCTTCTCATTCCTGTCAGCTTCTCCATTCTTAGTCCTTTTCAGCTTTCCCAGGGGAGTGAGCACAGGCATCTTCACACACCTTGAAGGGCTGTTGCCAGCTCTTTTCCTGTGAGCAATTTGTTCATCTGTTTGGCTTTTACATATACTTGCACTGAATTATTGAGAGTGGCTATTGATCCATCAGGGCTCTTTACATAAAAGGAAGCAGTCACTCTGTGATATACTTGCTATTTTTTCCTAGTCTGTTTCTTTACATTCGACTTCAGCACTAGAATTTCTTCGCAGCCAAATTCTTTAATTCATTTTTCTCCTTATACAAACGGCTTTCCCTTTAGGCATCTTTATCTACAGTTTGCAGCCATGATCACGGCTTCTTAAAGGGAAAGGAAAGAGAAAGCGACAATGGAGCACATGTAGACACATTACTCAATTTATAGGAGAACTGAGAAACTGAGAAGAAATAATGAATGTTTTAAATTCAACTCGAACTAAGGGCTTCGTTTTCAATTTTCAATGTCTGTTTAATAATAGCAAGTGAATAGCAAGTTTCATTGGTGTATAAAAACGAACAGATTTTTTTGTTGTAGTATTAACAGTAGCAGCAGCAGCAGCAGCAGCAGCAGCAGTAGTAGTAGTAGTAGTTGTTGTTGTTGTTGTTGTTTTGGGGACCAAACCCAAGATCTTGTACCTATAAAGTGTCTTCTACCACTAAGAGCCATCTCAGCCCTATTTTTGAATGTTTTTCTTTCTTGTCTCAACCAGAGAGCACCGTGCATGCAAGTTCCAGAAATATCTGCTGTCGAGTGATCTGTCTTTCCATTCCCCAAGCGCCTTTTGCTTTGTGTGCATGTGTTTGTGCATTTGGTTTGCAAATATGTACCTTCCCACAATGCCACTGAAGAGAAGTCCCAATTGTTTATCCACATGTGTTGTAACTATCAGGCAACGGAGAACAGCCTTTTTTTTTTTTTCCTTAATGGAAAGATAGGAAGCGCTAACAAGCACTTGAAGGTAAGTTAAGTAGTTGTAGGGATCACTGGGGAAAAAAAATCAAATCAGCACCTGAGATGAAAGCGTGCCTGCCCTCTGCCATTTAGAAAGTACTGCGACAGACACTGTAGCAAGGACAAGGGAATAGAAGGAATGGAAACTTTAATGAGGGAATGCATCCGCATGGGATCTGAGGCATCCAGATTTTATCACGCTATCACTGTCTTCCGCCCATCCTGTGACTTCATAGTCTGGGCTTGAGGCTTCCCCGACCTCTTCTCTCTCCCTTTGAGCCTGTGGTTAATTTTCCAGGAAGAAACCTGGAGCAGAGACACGTGGGCTACAGTGGGGAAGTCAGTCGGGAAGAAGGGGGCTGGGCACACGGCCTCTGTTTACTGCTGGTGCTGAGTGGTGGCAGAGAAAAGGGGTGCCTTTGGGTTTTCCCTCCCATCAATCACTCCTCCTAGGGTACCAGGCACCTCTCTTGGGGCGCACTACACAAAGAAAAGCATTTCTGTATGGCCTCCCAAATGGCAGACAGGCCAGAGCGTGTGGCGTTTTACTACTTGACTGTTTTTAAATTTTAGTCCAGAAGTTAAAATGGAGGCAAAGTCCCAGGTGGTAAGAATCAATCTATGCAGACTTTCTTCCCTGCCTCTTACCTTTCCAGCTGCATCGAGATCTCTGTTGCCCTTTCTGTCTTGTGACCACCCCCTGACCAGCCTTCAATCTGTGGAGCAGGAAGAGCCAAGTATTTCCAGCAACTAAGTTACTTTCCCCACATGCCTCCTCGGGAATAGAAATTTCTTTAGGAAAAAAGACAGTGAGACAGAAAAGCGACCCACACATCACCTAGGAATGAAGAGCCGGGAGCCTTTGAGGAACTAACTCTTCTGAAAAGTTTTAAATTAGACTCTTCCTTCAGGCCAAACACGGGACCAAGAATGGGGCAGAAAGAGAGACATAGACACAGAGTTCACAATCTACTTGAAAAATAGGAACTAGTGGCTTGCCAAAACAGGAACTAGCAAGTCCGTTGACTCTGGGTTTGGATACCACGACAGTGGGTGGCTGTGTGGCCTTGGCAAATTGTTGACGCCTCTGAACCTGTTTTTCCTCTTGAAGTGGTTTGCCTTGAGGCTCAAGGGCAGCTAAGGTAAGTAAAGCGCTTAGCAGCAGCAGCAGAGCTCTAGGCTTCCAAGCCTTGGTGGAGGTGTGTGTTCTTCCACAGGAGCTCAGGGTGAGCAGTGACTCTAGCATCACTGCTGAGCAGAGTGAAGACTGTCTTGTCCACGGCAACATGTCTCTTACCTCCAAGGGAATGAGATCACTTACCTTGGTCCGGCTGTGAGCAACCGTGGCCTAGATGCATGGGGGTTTTCTGATGAAGGTCCCCATGTGGGAGCAATTATGTAAGCTCTGATTCATCACAGATCAGTCTTAAGTCAAGGCACTTTATAAATACGTTGATGGGAATGTCTTGGTGCGTGAGCTACATACAGCAAAGCGGGGAATCTCTGCTCCAGGCCCCAGAAGTTATCTAAGGACATTCTTAGTTTTTGGGTAAATGGAAGCTACTGCCCTGCTAAGAATATGTCCCAAATGTTTTACCTGATATGTAAAAAGATGCTGTGTAGATACAGAAAGGAGCAATGGATGGTAACCCAAGATCACCTGGCTCTAGATCCACAGCATTCTATCTCTCCGTGATCATAAGTTCAGTTGTTTGGTCTTATAAATCTTCAGCACAGCTTTGACCTTTTTCGCCCAGGAACCTGATATTCCATTAAATATATGGAATGTTTTAGTCAGGCAGTGGGGGCAAGAAGGCAGTGCTGAAGGCAGTGCAGCCCTGTGGGAGCCTTATTTTGTATGAACAAGAGTGACTCTGTCATCATTTTGTACACTGAGGAGATCAGGATGTTAGCATAAGGCTTTTAAATTTATTGTACTTATTTAAGAGAGGAAGGGGAAAGAGGGAGGGAACATGCATTCATGCCATGGCACTTAGGTGGCTATCAGAGGTCAGCTTTTGGAAGGTGGTTCTCTCCTTGAGGTGAGGTAACCATATTTGCCAGCAAGTACCTCATCTGTTGAGCCCTCTCGATGACTCTTTGATATAAGACTTTAAGTGTCATATGGCCATTAAAAGGGACATATGTCATTTAAGGGACATATGACAAGGGAGAGGAAAGGAAAGAGGAAAAGGGCAGAGGAAAGAGGAAAGGAAAGCAGAGGAAAGAAAAGAGGAAAGGAAAGATGAGAAGACAGGAGGGGAGGAGAGGGAAGGGGAGGGGAGGGGAGGGAAGAGGAGGGAAGGGGAGGGAAGAGGAGGGGAGCAGAGAAAGGAAAGAAAGCCAAATTTATTAATGAGGCAAGTGTGGTGTGTGAAAAGAAGACTTGACCCCTCATGTCTACTTATTCAGCAAGTCACTTGCTAAGTGGCTGAACACCTGCTCAGTTGCTCTGTGTTCTGGATAAGGAGACCAGAGAGACAACGATAACTGATGGGCTTTGTCCTCCGTCTGGGTTTCTACTCCTACTGACAGCCAGCCACTTAACATACTGTGAGAAACAGACTAATGGGGTGTCTGTAGACTTAAGGTACCATGGGAAAGTCTGGGTCAAAGGGCGACTGGGGTGTCAGGGAACCTAGAGTACTAGGGGAATTTCCAAGCTGAAGGGGTGAGTAAGTCATTATGGGTAGAAGTAACACAGGACCCCGTGGCTGGGTGGAACTCACTGACTCCGGGTACCAAATCTGTCCTTATAGGGTGCTCCCTGATACAGAAGGAACAATGTGAGCAGTGTGCAGACAAGGAAAGGATGAGCCCAGATTTGAGACCCTGAGTGTTAGCAGGAGAGAAACAGGCAAGCCCTCAGCGGATGTGTCTGCAGCCTATGTCTGCAGAGGCCAGGAGCATGTGACCCTGTTAGAGTTGGGGGGGGAGAATGAGAGGGAGTGGGGGGGCGTCCTGCTGTTTGCTGCCTGGGATGCACTGACTCAACCGTCTCTGCTTCTGCTTTTCTTTCTACCTTACTGTAGTTAGAATAACTATGCTGAAGTTTTTTCTGTTTGTCATAAGAAACATCTAACTGCAGAAATAGAGGTTGACCGGTCAGGAAAGGTCCTTCAATGATGTGAACAAGATTAATCTCTGTTAGCTTCTACTAGCGACCCCTAGCTTCTCCTTTTCCAGTAACTACAGTAGGGCATGTTTCATGTGTCTTAGGAGCCTAGGGTGCCTGGTGGAGGAATGTGTGCCTAATAAACATGTGCACAGTGTAGTGAAATGGGTCTAGCTTGATGATGAAGTTTACAGATGAAACCTGGAGGAGATAGGATCTGAGAACACCAGTAACAATTGAGAAACTGCCCCAAAGGGGCCAAAGGGAAAGAGACCAGCTATATAGGCAGGAAATCACAAGTGGACATGTTTGACCTTGAACAATGGAAGGGTAATTCACCTGGGCTGACATAATTGAAAACACAGATATTCAGCCCAGAAAAAGTCACAGTGAAATGTAAACCGTTGATAAAGGCTTGGGGGTGGGAGACTGGCACATTGGATTGTGGATTGAATCCGGGCAGGCTGGCAGCAGCTGAATTCCAACAGGAAATTGCCAGACTCTGTGGACTTGCTTACTGCACTGTGACCTGGTACTTGCTGTTGAAAGGCTGGAATATCAAAGACAGAAACCAAGGAGGAGATATTCAGAGATGAGGTAGAGTATAGAGATTCAGAGAGGAGGCTGGGGAACTGCTGTAGGTGGAGATGTGATTGGCCAGGAGGGGAGGGAGAGGGGCTCTGTTTCATATTTGTGCAAAGCTGAATCACTGAAAGAATCTATGTTAAATTGCAACCAATTGCCTAGAGCCTATCATGGGATTCTAAGGAACCATATTTGCATATTGTTCTAGTTATAGAAATAGAGGTAGTTTTAATTCTGTCCCTTGCTGTCACTCCAGGTGAGGCACAGTAGATTCACTTCTGTAAGAGCCTTTGCAACTATTCCCTCCCCCTGCCAGT
This sequence comes from Typhlomys cinereus, assembly GCA_023101885.1. Lineage (NCBI taxonomy): Eukaryota > Metazoa > Chordata > Mammalia > Rodentia > Platacanthomyidae > Typhlomys > Typhlomys cinereus. Next base: position 3,922,667 of record JALPQD010000076.1, read on the forward strand.
GCCATATTCAGGCAACGATAGTGACAGAGAGAGAGAGACAGACAGACAGACAGACAGACAGAGAGACAGACAGACAGAGAAAGAGAGAGAGAGAAAGAGAGAGAGAACTTCTTCTACTTCTTACTGGTCCCATAATCTTTCCGAACAGCGCTACCAGCTGGGAACTAAGTATCCAAACTCATGAGCCTATAGGGGACATTCCTCATTCAAAACATGATAAGGACTGCTTGAGGACCTTCCAGAACCTTCTTTATTCTGTTTTATTGACTCTCAAGGAAAGTCACATTGTTTTTGAGATTTTATTTGCACACCTCTCAGTGTTTATTAATATAATTGCTGCAATAAGACTAAATACATTGGTATTTTGAACTTTCCAAAACACCATGTAAGATGAATTTAATAACACTCAAGATTCACGATAAATGATAAAAATACAAATTGAATGTGTGGAAGATAGCTACTGGTGTTAACCGAAGGCTCCAGGTCTGTGCACATTTGTAAAGAATTAGTAGTTGAGGGGCTGGAGAGGTGGCTCAGGGGTTAAGCCTCCGCCTTGCAGGCAGAAGGTCCTGAGTTCAGAAGCCTCCGCCTTGCAGGCAGAAGGTCCTGAGTTCAGATCCCAGATCCCACGTATAGACGCCAGGCGGAAGCGGGGGCGGCCTGCGCTTCTGGTCCTGGTAGGCGGAGCCTGTGAATCCCGGAGCAGAAGGAGGTGGAGGCATCCATGGTGGTTAACGAATTCGTCCGTGGTTCTACACATACACAGACACACACACACACAGACACACGCGCGCGTGCACATACACACGCATATGCACACAGTTGAATAAATAATAATAATAATAAAAAATTTAAAAAAAAGAATTAGTAGTTGAACTGAGCCCGGATGAAAGAACTATTTCTTGGGCAGATGAATAAAATAAAAGGAACTGGTTAAGTTGGTCGTCTTCAGCATATTTGAACAGACATGCTATCTAGCAAGGGAGTTTGTCTCCTCTCAGAAGTCCTATAGATACAATGTGGTTAATACTCTCAGTCCTTGGTGTTGGTGTGTTCCCTACTTGCCAAGCGGAATAAGAACTGTAACTATAATTGTAAATCAGAATAACATCCCTTGCTCCCATAATATCTTTTGTTGTAAATTTATCTGTAATGTGCAGAGTGATTGCAACGGAATTTACTATAAAATTATTCCCAACCAAGCTGGGAATATCTCTATGCATATCTCTATGCAGAGATATGTAAATGAACTAAAAGGTGAACAAGTGTAATTTCTAGAAGGAAGGGTGATGGACAGTTGTGACTTTCCTTTGTTTTGTATTTATCAAGTTTTCCACAGAAAATGTGCTTCTCATAATAATCTGAGTGATAAGTATCAGCAAATTGGCAAAACATAATTTACAAAAGAATAAAATTGTGCATAAATGTTATCAACCCAAGAGGTGCAGAAGTTCTTCCCCTCATCCATAGGAGAGTCTGCACTCACTGTAGCGTAGTCCACCATGTATCACTTGGGGGAGTGAGCGCCAGCGTCTTAAAGGGGAGCATTGTGTTTTGAATCCAAAATGGCTCCCTCAGGCTCATGTTTTTAGTGATTGCTCTTAGCTGATGGTTCCCAATTTTAGAGGTTATATAAATTTTAGAAAGTTAGATCTAACTAGCAGAAAGAAGTCACTAAGAATAAAACTTTGACATTGAAACCTGACCCCTGCTTCTGGTCTCATTCTCTGCTTCCTTATCTACTTCAGTGAACTTAGTGCATGTTTTAAAGTTCCTGAAATTGTAGATAGCCAGAATAGCTAGAATTAAGCCTTTATTTAGCATGTGGCATTTTCTTAGGGTGCTCACTGTATAACTTTTGATAGTTAAAGTGTTTTTAGTATAGTTCTTCTAATATATATTTCAGTTTGGACTCTGATTATGTGAAATTTCATAAGATGTTTTTCATAAAATGTTACAAAATAATCATTTTTTCGAGTAAGCATCTGTCTATAAGGCATGTACTTCATGACTGTGCAATGTTTTAGTCTGTAGCAACAACATACTATATTTACATTTATCTAACTCCCCATTGGGTTGGCTCCATTTTTTCACCATTATAGATAAAGCCACAATGACTATCTCTGTATTTTTTTTTTGTCTTGAATTGAAAGAATAATTAAGGTTACCTTAAACTATGAACTTCTCTGGGCATGTGGGCATGAACTGATCTTCCATTGGGATTTGCCTACAGCTGGTCTCGGAACCATTGTTTCCCACATATTCCCAAGGTGTTCATTGTGGCTAAGAGGCCTCATCCTTGTTCTGTCTGGAGTCTTCACTGGAAACCATCACCAGTGGTTTCGGTAATGCTGCAGCTGATAGAAGAGGACAAAGTGTAGAGTGTGGGTGTGCCACCACTTTATTTTAAATACTAATAGGAGCTATTTTAACTTCACCCTAAAACTGAGACTCTTATCTTACCCTATCAAATGCTTGAGCCACATATAAATGAGAAAGCCCTTTGAAACACCCTGACATCCAAAGCTTTTTAATCATTCCCATCAATGTATTAAAGAGTCTATTCCTTTGTTTCACTTTCCTTCTTACCAGTCTCCATTGTTCCACAGCTGATCCTGAATGGCCTCTCTGATCTTTGGTCCTCTGTATATCATGGGTAAAAATGGAAACACAGATGATATCAGCAATGACTTTCCATCCAGCTGAAAAAACCAGCCTGCGCTACTGAAATATGACAGCATGCATCGTAGCCAAGCTGTCAGAGGGGATATTTCCCAGCTATGACCTCACACCCATAAAACATAAGCCATGTAACGTGTAAGGAAACCTGAGACAATCTTTCCAGTTTTTTTTTATTAATAAGATTACCATATGGAAGGTAATGTTAGCTAAGAGATCCTAGATAGTTTTCATTTAGGGAACATGAAGAAATCCTGTGGATGTCTTCATTTCCAAGGGCATGACTTAAGGAAGCAGAGAGTGATATTCTCTGCTATCTCAGCATCACATACTCAGCCCCTGGGACCCAGGTAAGAGGTCCAAATCTTTTCACACCGTTGATGTCCAAGCTTCCGGCCAGCTTGCTTCCTTTCCTAGAGCTGAACGGGCCTCAGCAGCAGGTGGTTCTGGTGCGTTAACTGCAGCCGACAGCAGAGCATTGCCAGCAACTGTCAGAGTCTGAGACAGAATTTAACTTGGGCCTTTCTCTGCCTGGAGCTCATGTCCAACCCAAACAGCTCATGAAGGGCTTTGATGGCAGTACTGCAAGGCTCTGAGGGGCTTTGAAAGTCCCGTCCCTCCCTTTCATCTGGTGCCGTTGCTTTTCCTTAGCTGACACTTCCTCTTCTTTGCATCCCGGCCTTGCTTCTGATTGAGAGGGCTTGTTGGAATCAGCCGTTGGCAGTGTGCTCGTGCATCTAAACTCTGGTTCTCTCAGCCTCCCTCTGTTCGGATGCCAACCTTCTGCAGGTTCTCTGTTTGGAGAGTCACAAGCTGGGTTAGGTGACCATAAGGGAACAGGGACAGAGAAGGATATTATCTGGAAATCATTGAATATGAAGTACTAAAGCATCCGTGAAATTTTCAATGGGTAGGCTATCTACAAATTCAGCCTTTGCCGGTGACACACTGTCCTTAAGGTGGACGATCCCTTTATCAAACCTCATGAAGTCCATAAGATGCTGGCTATCCTTTGCTTATGTATCCCCTCCTCTACTCCTGATCTGTTTGATTGAACACTTATTCTGCAGAGCGGGGCCTTGGGGAGGGGTGTCCTGAGACCCAGGCATTTCCTGTCTGTGCTAGTCTGTCAGCTGGCTCTGCCACACTCAGGTACTCCCACTCCACTAGGATGACTACAGCCAGGAGTGCCTTCTACAGAACTCAACTGGCACCAGAACCATGCCCTGGAGCCTCCAAAACTATGAGCCTAATAAATCTTTTCTCTATATAACTGCCTTTGGCATTTCATCATGATAGTGAATGCCAACTAATACAATCTGACACCTACGATGCAACTTCTGCCAATGTCAAAGTTTCCCATATTGTCCTTGTCACATTCGACTCCAACTTCCAGCACTCCCTGAGTGTCTCTCTGTTCTGTTCCATGGCTGACGCTTACTCTCTGGAACACAATGCTTTTCCATGACTTCCTCCCCTTGATCTTGATCAATACAGACTCTGCTGAAGGTCAGGGGCAGTGGGCAGCTTGCCGGCTTCAGTAATGAGTGGAATAGCTAGTGTTGAAAAGTCTTCTGAGAGGCTGCGGAGTAGTTTAAAGCCTTTGCCTCGCAAGTGAAAGGACCTGAGTTCAGATCCCCACAACCTACCTATAAATGTGGGGTGGATGGAGTGATCTGCTCAAGTAGAAGGGAAGAAAGAATAGGGGAGAAAGGGTTGGGAACATATCGTATTCGTGTATAACTCCAGCCCTTAAAGACAGAGCCCAGGACTCTCCAGAGCAAGGCATGCTCTGGGCTTAATTAGAGACCCAAGCTCACAAGACGTGGAGCAGTGGTTGATGCAAACGATCCCTCTATCGCTGCCCACCAACTGCTCCCACTTTCCATGCAGTTCTCCTTCACTCATGTAGTGCTGGATCAGGTGCACCACTCTGCGTGCACTAGGATTCCACTGAACTTCCGCCATTTCCTGTGTCACAATTTCTCCATCTCTTCTCTGGAGAAAGGGTGAGCGCCTCTACAGAAGCTTTAACCTCAACCCAACATTTCAATCTCCCATCTCACGGTTGTAGTGCCAACTATTTTATTAAGTACTCCTCCCACTCATTGTATTTGGCCCTTTTGGAGTTCTTGTCTCTCTTCTCCATCTACATGTCATCCCCTGATTCAGTCCCTCATAGGTGTAATTCCTCATGCATTGAGCCAAGAGCTCTTTGCACACTAGCAGACAGGAGCGTCCTCAGTAGATATAGTGGGAACTGAGCTGGCTTTCACAGATGTCAAATATGCCACGGCTCAGCCCCTCAGTTGGGGATCTCATCAGCCCAGTGACAAGGTGATGGATGGAGTAGGACAGGAAAACGTACATTTCTGCAGTCCAGTAAAATGATTTATAAAAATACATCACTTTATAATGGATGTAGGGGAGGTGAATAATTCAATATGCTTAAACATATGAGATGGTAGACGCTTCCATGTAATCGTGGAGTTATTGCTTTAAACAAGTGATCCGCTGACCCTGCTGTCACCGCTAAAATGAAAAGGAACAAAGGCAAGCTCCCTGGGTCATGACTGAAGTGTGGGAGGAGAGGAAAGGAGGAGGAAGCAGAAGAGACTGGAGAAGTCTCACCTCTAGAAAGCCCAATAGTGCTGTTTGACATCCCTTTAATTATTAACAGCAACTGACCACTCCATCATGGTCTGAGTATGTGATCTCATTTAATCCTAAAGAAGTCACAAAGGAGACATTGTGTTTTTCTACCACTGTGGCATGAAGAAGTTAGGTCTCAGGGCTGAGGAGAGCTGTGTCATTCATATTAGTACTTTTGTCCAAGAAGATCCTGGATTTCATGTGTGTGTGTATGTGAGTGTGTGTGTGTGTGTGTGTGTGTGTGTGTGTGTGTGTGTGTGTACCACAGGGCACTTCGGTGTACATACTCCTGGAGGCCTCTGGGGTTTTCCAAGCTCCACACTTTAGAGCCGGAAGTTAAGGCACCACCATTTCTACCTGGTGTTTTTAAGTGGAATCTGGAATCCAAACTCAGGTCCTTTCTGTTTTTGAGGCAGAGGGCTTAACGCCTGAGTCAGCTCTCTAGTCCAGGCCTGGATTTCTAAATCGTATAAGCATTTCAAAATATCTTAGCCACCTAGACTTTTTTTTTTTTACTCTAAAGCATTTGTCTGCAGTTTACATAAACATGTGAAAGTGAGGGAACAGGAAACAGTTTGTTGTTATTGTTAATATTGTTGCTACTGTGCGTCTAATATTGCTGCTTTCTTTCTCCTTACATTCATTGCAGTCCTGTCAGGCAAAGAAGAAAGCACTTAACGTGTCTTACCAGAAATAGAATAAACTCTAGCATCAGGTTATTGTGAGCATTAGAGAGAACTAAAGATGACATTAAATTCTAGTACTTGACATTCTACCAACTATAACATTAGAGAAAGCCTATCCCAGAATCAGGCTCACAGTAAGCTTGTTCTTTGTGCCCAAAAGGTATGATACCAACTATCTATGGGTTCAGAGGAAAATGAAGGTCCATGATTTCCTAATCTAGCCCATTGAACATGCCTCAGGTATGAGGCATGGGGGACAGCATGCTCATGGGGTAGTGGTCCTAGTCCAAAAGTTATCATCGCCTTGTGGAAATTCAGGAACCTTGATAACATCAGTGACAGGGTCACCTTGTGGGAATACAATTTCTTTTGACCAGCATGTTTTAGCAGAACATCTAATTCCATGGTCAAAACAAGCCTTTATAGCTTGTCAGTAGGTGACAGTATGTTCATGTGACAAAGACCAAACAGGGCTAGAAATAAATAGAATAATAGTCACCAGTGGTTATTGCTAAGTCACCAAGAGGTTGAAAAGTGGCACAACCATTAGACAGTAGGTCAGAAATGGAAATGACACTTGCAGGCTAAAAAATTCTTGTTGGCAGATAAGTCTCTATAATTACTCCCTGTGCTACATGAGTGAATTAAAAAAAAAACATATAGTTATTAAGAATTCATATTCGTTCTTATTGAGAATTTAGTGCCCAATAAATGCTTTTGGATTTGTGACATCAACTAGAGAATATTTATTAGGTATCATTTTAGATCTTCAAACAGGACCCCCCCCTTTCAGTGAGCTGCAGTCTCGAGACAGCTGAACATAAGATGGGTAAAACTGTGCTATTATCATCAAGGGGGGCTGTGACCTAAGCCATCTGAGGGTTTGGTGGACAGTCTCCTTCAGAGGTTGACTATGAGGTTGACCTTGAAGAAAATGGAAAAGTCAGGAAAGAGCTTGTGCAAGGGCCAATCTCTGGTTCTTCTCGTGTCGCTGGAGCCAGTAGGTGAGCACATTCTAACATCCACATGCTGGATGAACATGGGCTCTCCGTCAACCATCCCTGGGCACTCTGGGTCACTAGATCCCTGACACTATATAAGTCCTTTCCTTAGGCATGACTCACTCCTCCTCTTGTCTGTGATGTTCTTTTCCTTGCTCCTGTCCATCTTTTGGGTCTTTGACCTCCCACTCCTCCTTGGAGCCACACTGAAAGATAGCCATCAGTGACTCGGCTCCCTGGTTGGACAAAATGGATTTTGTTTGTACTCTCCATCTCCATGGAGAGGCATAGGGTTGCCTATTCTCTTTTCTGTTGCTATAACACAATACCAGAGATTAGGTGATTTATGAACACTAGCAACTCACTTGGCTCACGGTTCTGGAGGTTGGAAGATCAGGAGCATGGTGCCAACACCTGACAAGGGCCGCTGTGCTGCATCATAGCACTGCAGAAGGACAAGTGGCTGCCAGACAGTGGGAGGGACTTACCAGGAGCCTGTCCATTGACAGCAAACGCATTTCAGCAGTCATGTCATTCATCCATCCATTTATGAAGGCAGAGTTCCTGTGGTGTAATCGCCTCCTGAAGGTCTCAGCTCTCAACACCACCTCAGTGGCAAGTAAATATCAATGTGAGTTTGGGAGGAGCATCCAGACCACAGCTGGATGTATACCCTAGGTATAGCACTTGCCGCACATATCTCCTCTCCAAGACCATGAACTCCATAGAAACAGGCTTTTATCCCTATCCATGTCCCCAGAACCTAGGATGGTGCCTGACTCAGAACCAGTGTTCTGCAGAACCCCCCTGGGAAGAATCAACTGCTATAGGTAATTGGGATCTCCTAAGCAGACCCAAGGTCCAAGCAGACCCAGGCAGTCTTAAGACACTGCTTATGAAGGATTTTCACTGCCATATTCAGGCCCTTGAGCGAATTCAAAAATAGACTAATTTGTTTAAAGTGTCTCCCCATGGGGCTTTTTACTCCCCCTCTTTTGGCTTTCTGGAGAAATGCGGGGTTTATAGACACGGCGTGACTTCTCAAAGTCATTCTGTGAAAGCTTGTGCTTGTCCGGGTCCCCCTTTGGCCGGGGTTTCCTCTCTCGTTCTGCCTGCTCAACCTTCTTCCTTCCAGAAGGGAGCCACACTTGCTCCTTGCAACTGACATCACAGCCACCACCCACATGAGGTGATTACATGCTGGGCATGTGTGGTCCACGTCAAGATGAGTGGCCAAGGTTAAACACATGCCACGCATCCAAGATTCAGTGTACGCTGTGAGTGTGAAATAGCTTGTTCATCTTTCAGATTGGAGAAAACAAAATACTAAAATTTACATTGCCTCTACTTGATGAATGCTAGCAAATTTTAAATGAGACATTTTAGTGGAACAATGTTGCTGAGCAGTAAAAGCACTTTCCAAAGTGTGATCTCATCTCTAAAATTTTAGAGGAAAGGAAAGACCGTTGGAGAGTTGATTTATTAAATAGTAAATAACAGCAGCCAACATTGGGTTATGTGTCACAAATATGGTTTGTATGTCTGAACACACTAAAAATTCGTGACAGCTTGGGGAGCAAGGATTATAGTTGTCTCCCTTATACAAAGATCCTGAGAGTTGCACAAAAACTACAGGTTTCCACCTTCACATGTGTCAGAGCTGCAGTTGAAACCCGTGTCACTTGGCTCCAGAGCCCAAGTTCGTACCAAGTTCGTTTTGGTCATGACCAGAAATGCCCTGTGGAACACATGCCTTATGTGGCTCTGCAAACAGCCCATGATTGAGATTCCTTCAAAGGAACATCTGCCCTGTGTGACTTCATTCTGGCTGATTTGAAGGTCTTTTGGTTCACAGATGAGAAAAATCCAATGTTTGCCATTCATCGAGCCCACATGCCAAGGCCAGTCTTGGGGTCTTCCCATGGGACAGCCTGAGAGCCAACATTTCCTCATGTGCTCTTGGTATGAAATGGCTCGAATGGGAGTTGGAAGCAGCTTGGAAGATGGAATGATAAATCTTCTACTCAAATAAAAGATTTCAGAAAGGAACAGGAGAGGGACAGACAAAGAGAAGAGAAGAATATCCTCCAATCAGGCTGTTGCAAAACCTTCATATGTATTATATAAAGACTATAGGATCTATGATAAATTAAAGACTTGATAAATACCTGGTACTTTCAAATTTTTTTACTGATAGCTAAAGATCTGAAGGCCAGAGAGATGGCTCAGTAGGTAGAGTCTTTCCATGCAGATCTGAAGACCTGAGTTCAATCCCCAGAATCAACAGGATGAAGGCCATCTAAAAGTTGTCCTCTGGCCTCCACACGCATACCGTGGCAGGTGTGTGCCTGCACTTTCTTTCTCAGACATGAAAAATAAATATTTTTAAAAATCTAAAAGATTTTTTTAATTTAGGTTCATACATGCATGTATATATTCTCGGTGTATGATCATGTGTTTCTGCAGGTGTAGACCCTTGCATGCATGCAGAAGCCAGAGGAGAACATCCAATGTCCTGGTCCATTTCTCTCCACTTTATTCCCTTGGCATAGGGTCTCTCACTGAACCTGGTGCTAGACTGGTGGCCAGAAAGCCCAGTAATCCTTTTCTCTCCATGCCCTGGAAGTGCTGAGTTGTAGGCAATCATACCTGACTTCTCAATATGGATTATGGGGATTTGAACTTAGGTCCTCATGCCTGTGCACCATATGTTTTTCTCTGCTGAGCCATATTCCTGGTTCTCTTCATTAAAACCTAAAACTAAAACTCTGGTTTTGATATTATTAAACATTGTGTAGCGCCAGTGCATTCCTTTACACATACAAACAGCCCATTCAGGCACATGCTAAGAGTTTAGTGAAATGTCCACCAAATCCAGTTCAAAAGCCCTGCAGCCTTTAAGAAATTCTAGATATTTCCTCCAGCATATTGTTGCAAAGGGCACCATTATCACCACAGTTTCATACAGCAAAAATTGTTTTTATGATTTTCTCTTCCAGTTCCTATTTGCTACTTTTTTGTTTAGTGATTTAAACAAATTCTCAGATGTATGCAACTACCACTTACAAATAGTTTGTGGTACATTACGAACAAACAGAAGAATTTTTAAAACCCATACAATGCCATTAGCTAGCCTAGAAAATAAATAATAGTTCTTTGTAAAATTGGTTGCCTGTTTTCTATTAACCCCTTTTTTTAGAGATGTCTTACTTGCATCACATTCTTTGCTTTTCAATTCCATTTTCCATATTCCATTTAATTGCTATCTTTTGCTCTTCTCTTCTTTTCTATTCTAGAAGATATTCAAAGAATCTTTCAGTGATACACATGGGGTGGGAGACAAACTGAAGTAGTTGAGAAATGAGGCAAAGGGTGGCTCCAAGAAGAGGCAGGTGGAGGCAGGATTGGTGAGCACTTCAGAATGCCGCTGTGTGGGGAGCCGCATGCACCTTTCTGCAGGAGCTTTACTCTTCCTCTGAGTTTCCTAGCAGGCTGTCTGAGGCATACCTGTAGACACTGGAGTTGACAACACACAATATAATAATTATTCAGGGTGTTTTCTCACGGTTTCTGACAAAGGCATGATAAATAATCTGGAAAGCCACATTCTCCACAGTGGCATTGAAACAGCAGGGCAAGGAATTTCAGAAGGATTTTTTTTTTTTAAAAATCATATCCTTGGGCTGGAGAGGTGGCTCAGGGGTTAAGCCTCTGCCTTGCAGGCAGAAGGTCCTGAGTTCGGATCCCAGATCCCACATATAGATGCCAGGCGGAAGCTTCTGATCCTGGTAGGGCAGAGCCTGTGAATCCCGGGCAGAAGGAGGTGGAGGCATCCATGGTGGTTCCCGATTCATCTGTGGTTCTACACACACACATACACACATGCGCGCACATACATACACACACACGCACAATTGAATAAATAATAATAAAAAAATTAAAAAAAATGTTTAAAAAAATCATATCCTGAGCATTCATTCATCTGTCAAGTCTCTTGTAACACAAACATATCTGAGAGTTCAATCATGAATATGTGTCTGCACTTCTGCAGTGGTTGCCAGCTGATTGTATGTAGAGCAGTTTTCCCCTCATTGCAGCCCAGGTGGGGAGAGCTTGGCTATCTACCCTTCTTGAGAGGGGCAAGCGATTTCTCCCTGGATCCAGGATAAATCCCTGTCAGACACTGAACATTCAGCAAGTTTCTCTGCACTGGCCTCGTTCTACCAGTGACATGCTGAAAAAGAATATCCCGGAGGATGTTCTCAAGATGGCATATGGAGTGAGTGATCTTGCAGGGAGGAGAATCTGCGAAACAGTAGGGAGATGAACTAGACTCAAATTTAGGGCAATGGAGAAAAGGGGTTTACGATGCATATCATTTTTGCAAGAGGTGAGCATGAAGAGATGGAAAGCTGACTTCGCAGGTGAAAGGAATGTGTGTGAGCATCGTAGCCGGCAGAGCTGCTTCTTCTAGAGACAAGACATGGAGCACAGAGAAATCCTATGATGTTCCTGGCCTATTGGGCAAATAAGCCTTAAAATAACCAACAAGAACATCTCACTTTTCCTATAAAGAACAGTCCACATGAAGCAATGAATCATCAAAAGAATAGCCCTTCCAAGACAGTCCATGCAGAACACAGCACACATAAATTCCAAGGAAAATAAAGGGGGACTAACTTGACAAAAAGCAGATTAACATTCCATAAAATTATAGTGTAATATAGATAAAAATTGCAGAGGAACAGTTTACTATTTAAAAAAACTATAAAACACAACTTTTCAAAAGCAATAATTCAAGAGGAGAATTATGTTGGCTCCAGTGAGTCAATATGTAATTAAATGGCTGAAAGTATTTGTTTTTTTTTTTGAGCAAAAGAAGTAGGGGATTTGTAGGGCTCTGGAAAGTAATAAAAAGTAATTACAGAAGTGAAGATTCACAATAGAGATGGACAGGAGAAACTTTTAAATAAAGTAGGAATGAAGAGAGTATGTTTTAGGAGAAAAAGAAAATTAATGGAAAACAATGAAAATGGTTAAAGTGCTTATCAAGAAAAGAATGAATATGGAATGGATATGGAGGATAAGAAAAAGAATTAAAGAATCTCTCAGCTTTCATATAAGCTTTTTCATGCCTAGTAGAGGAAAAATATTTAGATATTTAGCTGTAACATAGTATTTCTTTAACAAATAAGACCTAAATCCACAATCTAAAGTAGATCCAGCTATCTCATGGAAGAAATATCAGTGAAATCAGCACTGACCCATAATTTGGTAAAGCTGCCATACTTCAAAAGTAGGGTAAGAATCTGGGTCTGAAAAAATTTCTTAAAAATTTACAATATGCCAATTTCTCAGAAAAAAATGTATGGCCCAAGAATTTTCTTTCATTTATATTTTCATGTGTATGTGTTTGTGGGTATCCTAAGTCAAAACTTCATGATACTAATCATGAGATGTGGGAAATAACTATGGTGGCAATGGGGAATAAACACCGTATTTATCAAATTCAGAAATAGGAATAAACAACTGGAGGAATCATGATCATAGAATAACATATGACTTTTAAATAATAGCAAAATGAGCTGAGTGTGAAAGGTAAAGAACAAACAGTGCATCATGAGTCCCTCATCTTTTCTAGCACGAGATCTCAATACTACAAACATAGATAATATGATAGACCATGATTAACAGTACAAGATAAGCAAATGAAATACACCAAAGAATATTGATTCTCCTCATCTTTTGCCTTGTTGGTTCATCAAAGACTATGTAAGAAATTTTAGAATATGATATATAAAATATGATGATCATAGTATATAAAATTATCAGATAACTGTGAAAAGATCCTAGAACAGACTTTAAACCTTCAGCATTATCAGAATTAAAGCAAATACGTATAACAAACTGAAGACCATACAAGAAAGCAAATGTGCATTGCTTTAATTTGTGTATAAAATATTATGAAAGAAATGTATAACTCAGGTTGATCCAACTGTGAGCAGACAATTCTGTCCAAAATGTCAGTCTACTGCTAGAGAAGTCCTGTCAACTTGATCGACTAAGCACAATCCAACTACATGCAGACCTGGGTGGCAGGAGCATGGTAGGCAAGTGCAGCCGAAGGAAGCAGGTTAGATGCTGATACTAGCTGCTGTGGTCTGAATATTTCTTCCCCCTTCTCCAGAATTCACATATTTTACATTACCCTCCATGGCAATAATATTGAGAAGTGGAGCTATGAGACCAACAGGACTGCAACGCTTGTGTTGAAGTAACCCACAGGAGGATAGAAATGCAAAAGAAACAATAAAGCATGAAACCCAGAGGGGACAGACTGTGGATCACGTGACAATACTACAGGGCACATAGGAAAAAACAATCCATGAGGGTCTTGGAACATACCCTGCACCTGTGGGTAAGTGGGGACAAAATACAGAACAGTCCACTCTCTGCTTTTACAGTTAGCTATCTAGGTCTTGCTCCCCCTTCTGCCTGCCAGTGACCCAGCTGTGATGATTCACTCAAGGTCTTGCCTGATCGCTTCCCTGAGAGGGACTTGTGACGGTTAATATCATTGGTCAGTTTCAGCATGCCTGTGGAGGATTATTTTGATTTGGTTCACTGAAGCCTTGCTCACCGTGAATGGCCCCATTTCCAGGGCTTAGATATATAAAAGGAGAAAGCCAGCCGATCAAAGCATCTTTCACTCTCTACTTAAGCATGCTGCCTTAAGCTCCTGTTGATGAGACTTTCCTGCCATGAGGAACTGTGAACCCAAGTAAACCCTTTCCCTCGTAAGCTGCTGTTGTCAGGGTATTTTTATCACAGTAACAGGGGAAGTACCGAAGACAGGGATCTTGTAGATTCCTGTCATAGTTAAAACCAACCCATGACCTAGAGACAAAACCTTCTCCAAGACCTTCGTTAATATTGAATAATCACCCTCTTCTGGTGCAGCCTGACCAGGGTAGGCACTACTCAGTTTGTATAGTCATTATTTTTCACCACTTATATGTAAATATTTATTCAGAAACCAGTATTTGTTTATTAAAAAATCAAGTCAGCTGGTTTTACTGAAATCTTTGGTTTTTTTTCAAATTTTTTTATTATTTATTCAATTGTGTGTGTGTGTGCGCACGCGTGTGTGTGTGTGTGTGTGTGTGTGTGTGTGTGTGTGTGTGTGTGTGTAGAACCACGGGCAAATTCGGGAACCACCATGGACCGTCTCCACCTCCTCCTTGTTTACTCTGCCCCGGGACTCACAGGCTCCGCCCTACCAGGATGGAAACACAGGCCGCCCCCGCTTCCACCTGGCGTCTATACGTGGGGTCTAGGATTCGAACTCAGGACCTCCCACCTGCAAGGCAGAGGCTTAACCCCTAAGCCACCTCTCCAGCCCCGAGATCTTTGTTTTTGTAATGCATCTTTGTCCTGATTCCTTTGTTGAAAATCAGGATGGGAAAAGAGATCCAAGAACAGTCTCTGACAAAATATACCATGCTTCTATAACCCTTGAGGAAGTTCTCAGTGGCAAAGCGTCCTGGAGCGATGCTGTGTGGGGAGGATTATTAGAAGGACCTACTTTCTAATGAAGACAATGGATTTTGACTTGTTCTTAGTATATCAGGGCATCATCAATACAAATGAACTCACATATGTCAAGCATTAACTTATGCTTTCAGAATACTCTCATGACAGGCCCAAACCATCCGGTCCTTTGTAGTTGTTTGCAACGGTTCATAGAACAAGAATTCTTTGATCTGTTTCTCCTTCATGTACAAAAACACAGGGACTCCCTGCCACCATCAGTCTTGGATGACTCACATTAATACCTGAGCTGACTAGATGAATGTAGCTACCCTCTCTAACTTACTCCTCCATGAATTCTACCATGAATTACGTCATTTTAATTTTTCAGGGACCAGCTAATGGCTCTTTTCTGCATCTGCTTCTGATACTGCTTTTGAGAATCCTTTTTGACTAACCAACTTTCAACTGTTTTGTGTAAGCACTTTCTTCCCCTCACCTCCCAAAAATGCAACAGGGTAAGAAACATACCATAAACTTACCAGAATCATAGGCTTCTCAGGTGTCAAATCCAAACATCTTAAGGCATTTTTACAAATGGTCTCATGTCCAGCTGCACAGCCTTGCTTTGTTGAAAGGTTGGACAGCTCTCATGGTTTGAATCTGAAGTTTAAAACTAAGGAATTCCTGCACAGAACACATTCCAGTTTACAGGCACTGTACAGCATATGTCTAAAGAGTCCCTGCTCCCCATCTGTGTTTCTTTAACATGACTAACCCCTAAATAGATGGATGCTCCACTGAGGTGGTGTGGAATGCGGCGCGGTGAGTGAGCATTGGTGCATGGGGGTGACCATAGTTAATCTTTCTGTGCTTTGTAAGCAGTGTTGCGTGTGATCCTCACAAGCAATGGCCATAAATTGTTGCCATTTAACAAAAACAAAAATTGATGCTTAAAAGAATGTAAAAAATTGGTGGGTATTTTTTAAATTGTGTGTGTGTGTGTGTGTGTGTTCATTTGGAGGCTCAAAGTCGACATCTGGCATCTCTCTTGATCATCCCCCACTTAATTGTGAGGTAAGGTCTCTTGTCAAACGCAGGACTCCCTAACTCTGGCTACGGTAGCCAGCCACCTTGTCCCACGGATTGCCTGACTCTGCCTCCTCAGTGTTGGGATCGTAGGTGACTGTTTTGCCTTGTTTGGTTCTTATATGAATTCTGGGGTTTGGACTCAAGTCCCTGTGTTTGTATGTCAAGCACTTTATTCACTGAACCATTTTCCCAGCCTAAAAACCGGCTCCTTCAAATCCTATTTCCTGCTAATGGGAGCCAGTGTTCTTAAAGAAATGACTATTCAAGTCTGGAGAGAAAAATGCAGATGAAATGCTTAGAATTCCTCATCTTACCAGACAGCAATGGAGCCAGCAAAGCCCAGTAGGACTGATACCACAGCTTGTCTGTTTCCCCAAACATACCAAATGCAAGTCCTGTGCCACAGAAGCCCTCTTTCCAGGCAAACTGAGAGGTCAGCATGAATCAGAGGGATGGTGTGGAAGAACACAGAAGCCAATTTCAAGTGACCTTGCATAGCGTCTAAGAGGGGATGAGCATAAACCAAGAGTTATAATATGCTGGAATGCAGCTAATATCTACAAATCCATGAGTTCATGATGACACTCCAACACAAACAAAAAGCTCCAATTGAAGGGAGATAGCTCAGTGTTTTAGAAATCAACCATTTACCTGGACTTCCTTAAATAAATAGTACCATTGGATTGCGGATGAAAGGAGATTTACTTTTAGAGAAGAATTGCTGCTAATGCATGAAGAAGAAGGATGAAATTAGAATATTACTGTTTGGCTGCCCTGAATGAGAAGCCAATAACTGCTAATCACTCCAAAAGGAGAGACAAGCAGATATTGAATACTACCTTGCCTTCTGATAGCTTTCCAGGCTGTGCCCTGTCTTCCATTCTCACCTGGCTGCCCCTTCTTCCTGATGGATGGGATCTTCAGAGATGGAGGCATGCAGAAGTCCCTTCTCAGACCTGTTAATATAAATCCTCTTACTCTCTTCCTGCCCAAACTGGAGGAATTTTTAACTAGTGTCCGTGGTCTGAACGCTGGCTCTGTCCGATCGGATAATCTTCCAAGCTTTTTGTCTCACATCTGGACCTCAGATTTTGTAGCTCAAAGGCGAAGAATTAATGTCTCATTTTTGCTCTCGACAACCATGCCTGCAAGCAATCAATTTTCCATATCTAGCTGGCTAAGTAGGAAAGGGCCACAGGTTAACGGCAAATACATGGCAAAGGCGATAGCTGCTGATACATTAAAACGTGACCGGACCATGTGGGGAGAGTAACTGTACTAGATGAGCTGCAGCAGAAGTCCATAAAATCTGGAATGTTCTTCCTTGCACAGCTACCATTGAAAGAAGGCAGTTTGCAACTTTTTTTAATCCAACAATGTGACTTAAGCCATTTTATTTTCAGTGAAACCAAGCCTCTTCTTTACTTACAGTTGATTAGATTAAAGAGCAATTTATTGGACACAGACTACCACTTAGGACTTCCACAAGAGGGAAGTTGGCCGCTTTGGAGGAGTTGGGCCAGATTTTGACCAATAAGAGTGTTCCTTATTGAATGGGCACAGAGGGACCCAATGAAACCTTCCCTTGGTTGCTAGAGGAACAAAACCAGCCAGCTTCTTTAAGCAGTATCACGAAGTATGCCCAACAGTTTTTGGTGACTATAACTTGCATTTTGTACTGCGGCATGAGGAACTTGGGGGTCTGCAATGGGTTATGCAGCCGATGGGGTTATTCTTACACTATCCCCACATTCTCATGTTTTTATATCAATTCCCAGGTAACCAGTATGTTTCTTCCAGGGTCTCTATGAATCCAATAGGTACCATAATTATCTCCCTCATAAAAGCTAGGGGAATTAAGGGAAACAAAGCCAACCAAGTCCCTTACCACAGTGCCTGGGGGACAATAAATAGCAACCTAATGCGCTCACATTTTCTCATTGATTGATCATTGTTCCTGACTCATTAACTCACTGCTACTGTGTTGTGCTGAGTGGCACCAAGAGACTTCCCACTGATTCGTGGACTCTTTAAAGCGTAAGTGTCCTTATGTAGTAATTGTCATTAAATATTGATCAAGAAGTTGCCGTTTATTTGCAACCAATAAGTGCTGGGAAACAAAAGAACAAAAGCTGCTTTCTTAAGGGCAAGGGCAGGATAATGATAAAGGGGCTGGGGAAGATGGCTTGATTGGTAAGGTGCTTGCTGTGCAAGCGGGCAGACCTGAGTTTGATTCCCAGCACTTCTCTTTTTTTTTCTTTTTTTATTATTATTATTTCCGCTCATACAGACTTAACAGGTACACCGGTCCCCTCCCTCCCTCCACCTCCCCTCGACTCTCCTGCTTCCCCTCCCCTCTCCCCTTCCTCCCCATCCCCCAGTGCCTCCCCCTCCCAATCCCCGGAGCATCCTTTACTGTGCATGCCAAACTCTCTCTGGGTCCTCCTCTCCGATGAGGTGCAAGGACCCAGGGGCATTTCCCAGAACCCTTTCCTGTGTTCCCCTTAAGCTTAGGAACTACTGTAACTGTCAGTCCCTAGCCTCCAAGATCCTAGTGCCTTTAGTCCATGCTAGACTTTGTGGGGTCAATAATGTGTTGGAAATTGTGCAGGTCATGCAAAGACCTATTATGATTGCTTCGGCCCTAACTTGTGTGGAATATCTTGCATATCATTGCTCTTCCCATCCTTGTGCTCTTACAATCTTACCGCCCCCTTCAGCACTTCTCTTAAAGCTGAGCGTCAGTGCTGGCAAGATGGCTCAGTGGGCTAAAGTACTCTCTACAAAGCCCGGTAACTTGAGTTTGATCCCCAGAGCACATATGGGGTAAGGAGAGAGTTTACTCTGGCACGTTGATCTCTGACTACATATGCACTTTGGCACATGTATGCACACATACACATACACACACACACACACACACACACACCCCACAGACAAGCTATCTGCAAATAAATGGTTTCAGAAAAGATGACTATGGGAACACAGATTTCCAATCCTAGCCCCAGGGAAATAGATATAGGAGGATCCCTGGGACCATATCTCAAAAAATAAGGTGGAACATAATTGAGGAAGACATGAATGAGAAGCATACCTGGTACCTGATTTTTAACCTCTGGTTTCTACAAATGTGCATACATAAATGAATACACACACACACACACTAAGAAAGGTATGTTGATCACCTTTCACAATTTCCTAATTTCTTTTTTTTTTTCAGATTTTTTTTATTAAAAATTTAATTATACATTTTAAAATTTTTTACCAGTTCCCTCCCTCCCCCCTCCTCCCCCTCCCCTTCCCCCAGTGCCTCCCCCCCAATTCCCAGAGAGTCCTTTATTGTGTACGCCTAACTCTCCTCTGGGTCCTCCTCTCCGATGACATATAAGGACCCAGTGGCATTTCCATAAGCCCTTTCTCTTGTTCCCCTTAAGCATAAGATCACTACTATGGCTGTCAATCCCTTGCCTCCAGGGGTCTTGGTGCCCTTAACAGATGCTAGACTTTATGAGGGCAACAGTGCGCTGGATGTTGCGCAGGGCATGCAAAGTCCCATTATGATTGCTTTGGCCCCAACTATTGTTGAGAATCTTGCAAATCGTTGCTCCTCCCATTCTTTTGCTCTTACAATCTTACCGCCCCCTCTTCCGCAAATGTCCCTGAGCTCCAGGATGGGGAGAGATTAGGCTGGCCTAGTTCTATGTGATTGATATAGAGTCTCTGAAGTTCTGGATTGTGGTTTGTTGATTTTCTTTTGCAGTTTTGCTGCTCCTGCAATTCCCTTCACTCCATTCTGCTGGGCACTGTATGTCACCCCCTGGCCAGAGACAAAAAGCTGTTAAACTGGAGTCTTGTTGTAATAGCACATTCAAGGGTAGATGTAATAAGAGTAGGAAACCTCACTGAGGGAGGGGTCCATCACCCATTTGCAAAATGATTACTTTTTATCTGCTAGACTATATGCCCTCCCCTTCTGGTGAGATCAGGAAAGAACGTCTGTGAACTTAACCAAGTTTCTCATTACTTACTTGCAGACCTTGATGGAGGCCTATTTTCTCTGCTGTAACATGGTCTCCTCTCTCCTTGTTTCTGGTGTGGCCCTCCTAACCCATCTCTCTTGTTCATAATCCCTGCAATTACTGTGTTACATAGGTTTACTTTTGAGTGTCTCAATGTGGGCTGGGTGAGTTTGGTACTAGGAGCCACCTATTAGGGAGTACATACGGCGCTTAATTTTCTGGGTTTGGGATACTTCACTTAATATAATTCTTTCTAATGACATCCATTTCCCAGCAAATTCCAGTAATTCATCATTTTTGATGGCTGAGTAGTACTCCATTGTATAGATGTACCACAGTTTCCTTATCCACTCGTCAACTGTTGGACATTTAGGTTGATTCCATGACTTTGCTATTGTAAACAGTGCTGCTATGAACATGGTCGAGCTTGTGCTATCGAGGCGAACCT
Source organism: Typhlomys cinereus (assembly GCA_023101885.1). NCBI lineage: Eukaryota > Metazoa > Chordata > Mammalia > Rodentia > Platacanthomyidae > Typhlomys > Typhlomys cinereus. The sequence goes on from JALPQD010000076.1 coordinate 3,942,774, forward strand.
CTGCTGCATGGGGGGTTATTCCCAAAAGTGGGATAGCAGGGTCATACGGCATTTCAATCTTTAATTTCTTTAAGAATCTCCAGACGGCTCGCCAGAGTGGCTGTATGAGCCTGCATTCCCACCAACAATGTAGGAGAGTTCCCCTCTCTCCACATCCTCTCCAGCATTTGTCGTTGTTTGTATTGTGGATTTTTGCCATCCTGACCGGGGTGAGATGATATCTCAGGGAAGTTTTGATTTGCATTTCCCTGATGGCGAAGGAAGTGGAGCATTTTTTAAGATAATTGTTAGACATTTTAATTTCATCCCTGGTAAAGTTTCTTTGAAGTTCCAGGGCCCATTTTTTAATTGGGCCCGTGTTTTCCTTGGAGTTTAATTTTCTAAGTTCTTTGTGCACTCTGGACAGTAGAGCTCTGTCAGATATGTGGTTAGTGAAGATTTTCTCCCATTCTGTGGGTTGCCTTTGAGCTCGTGTGACAATCTCTTTATCTGAACAGAAGCTCTTTAATTTCACAAGATCCCAACTGTTGAGAGTTGGTAGCAGTGACTGTGCCATTGGATGTCTGTTTAGGAAGTGTTGGCCTAGCCCAATCAGCTCGAGGGAGTTCCCTATCCTTTCAACTATGGTTTTTAAAGTCTCTGGCCTGATATCAAGGTCCTAGATCCATTTGGAATTAAGTCTTGTACATGGTGACAAGTACGGGTCCAGCTTTAATCTTCTGCATGTGGAGATCCAGTTTTGCCAGCACCATTTGTTGAAGATGCTGTTCTTTTTCCATTGGATTCTTTGGGCCCCTTTGTCAAAGACCAAATGGCTGTAACTTTGTGGGCTTATATCTGGGTCTTCAATCCTTATCCATTGGTCTGTGTGTCTATTTTGGAGCCAGTACCAGGCTGTCTTTATAACTATGGATTTGTAGTATAGACTTAGGTTTGGTATGGTAATACCTCCAGCTGTGTTTTTGTTACTCAGGATTGTTTTCGCTATCCTGGGTCTTTTGTGCCTCCATATGAACTTTGAGATTGTTTGGTCAACTTCTTTGAAGAATTGCTTTGGGATTTTGATTGGTATAGCATTGAATCTGTATATTGCCTTTGGTAGGATGGTCATTTTTACAATGTTGATTCTGCCAATCCAGGAACAAGGGAGGTCTTTCCACCTTCTGGTGTCTTCTGCAATTTCTTTCTTTAGGGTTTTAAAGTTTTCATTGTAAAGGTCTTTTACCTCCTTAGTTAGGTTTATACCAGGGTATTTCATTTTTTTAGGGGTTATAGTAAATGGCATGGTTTCTCTCAAGGCTTTTTCACTTCTTTCATTCTGGGCATATAGGAAGGCCTCTGATTTTTGCACATTTATTTTGTATCCTGCCACCCTGCTGAACTTCTCAATTAGTTCCAGGAGCTTCCTGGTGGAGTTTTTGGGATCCCTCAGGTATAAGATCATGTCATCTGCAAATAGTGATAGCTTGATTTCTTCCTTGCCGATTTGAATCCCTCTTATGTCCCTTTTTTGTGTTATGGCTTCAGCTAAGACTTCAAGTACAATATTGAATAGAAGTGGTGAGAGTGGACAGCCTTGTCTAGTTCCTGATCGAAGTGGGAATGCTTCCAATTGTTCCCCATTGAGCATAATCCTTGCTGTGGGCTTGTTGTATACAGCTTTTATTATATTGATAAAGGTTCCTTCCATTCCTACTGTCTCTAGCGTTTTGATCATAAAAGGCTGTTGGATCTTGTCAAAAGCTTTTTCTGCATCTATCGAGAGTATCATGTGGTCTTGGACTTTGGACTGGTTTACATGATGAATTACATTTATTGATTTGCGTATGTTGAACCAACCTTGTGTGCCGGGGATGAAGCCTACTTGGTCCCCATGAATGATCTTTTTAATATGTTTTTGAATCCGATTTGCTAAGACTTTGTTGAGAATCTTTGCGTCTGTGTTCATCAGGGAGATCGGCCTATAGTTTTCTTTTTTAAGTGAATCCTTATTAGGTTTTGGGATTAAAACGATATTAGCTTCATAGAAGGAATTTGGTAGTGTTCCTTCCTTTGCTATTTGATGGAACAGTTTAAGGAGTATTGGTGTTATTAACTCCTTAAATGTCTGGTAGAACTCTGTGCTGAATCCATCTGGTCCAGGACATTTTTTGGTGGGAAGATTCGAGATTACTTCCTCAATTTCCTTATATGTTATAGGACTATTTAAATAATTCACAACTTCCTGATTCAATGTAGGTAAGTTGTGTTTACTTAGAAATTCATCTATCTCTTTTGTGTTGTCAAACTTCACAGAGTATAAGTTTTTGAAATATGATGTTATAATTCTCTGGATTTCTTGGGTATCAGTAGTGATAACTCCATGTTCATTTCTAATTTTGTTAATTTGGGTTTTCTCTCTCTTGCTTTTGGTTAGTTTAGCTAGGGGTGTATCAATCTTGTTGATTTTTTCAAAGAACCAGCTTTTTGATTGGTTGATTTTTTCTATCGTTTTCTTAGTCTCGATTTCAGATATTTCTCCCCTTATTTTGCTAATCTCTTCTCTTCTACTGCTTTTGGGATCAGATTGCTCTAGTTTCTCTAAAGCTTTAAGCTGCATTGTTAAGTTGTTTATTTCTGATGTTTCCATTTTTTTGACGTGGGCATTAAGAGCTATGAACTTACCTCTTAGAACAGCTTTCATTGTGTCCCAGAGATTTTGGTAAGTTGTATTTTCGTTATCATTCACTTTCAGGAAATCTTGAATTTCCTTTTTAATTTCTTCCTGAATCCAGTTCTCATTCAGCATCATACTGTTAAGTTTCCAGGAGTTAGTGTATTTTCTCTTGTTTGATGTGTTGTGGATGTCCAGCTTTAGGCCGTGGTGGTCTGATAGGGCACAGGTTAGAATTTCAACTTTCTTGTATATGTGTAGATTCATTTTGTGGCCCAATATGTGATCTATTTTGGAGAAAGTTCCGTGTGCTGCTGAGAAAAATGTGTATTCTTTGGTACGTGGGTGAAAAGTTCGATAGAGATCTGTGAGGTCCATTTCTTTCAGGGTTTGATTAAGTTCCAAAGTGTCTCTGTTAAGCTTTTGACCTGTTGATCTATCCCATGTAGAGAGGGCGGTGTTGAAGTCCCCAAGAATTATCGTTTGGGGGTTGATTTCTTGCTTTAGACGCTGTAGGGTTTTCTTAATGAATGTGGAGGGGCCCGTATTGGGTGCATATATGTTCAGTATTGTGAATCTTCCTGGTGAATTGTACCTGTGACTAAAATGTATCCATCCGTGTCTCTTATAATTTTTTTTGGTTTGAAATCCACTTTGTCTGATAGCATAATGGCTACCCCTGCCTCCCTGCCTGTTTTCTGCTTCCATTTGCTTGTAGAATTGTTGACCAGCCTTTTATTTTTAGAGCGTGCCTATCTTTTGTGGTGAGATGGGTTTCCTGCAGGCAACAGATTGATGGATTGTGATTTTTAATCCAAGTTTGTAATCTGTGTCTCTTGATCGGTGAATTAAGTCCATTAACATTTAGTGTTATAATGGAGAAACTATTGTTAATTCCAGACATTTATTATGTTTAGTAGTTTTTATAAGTATGTTGCTTCGCTTTTAATGGTGTTATATTTGCCTTCTGTTCTCCTGGATATGCCTGTTTTTTTCTTCACACTTGAGTATCATTTCTAGCAGTTTTTGAAGGCCTGGTTTGGTGGCCATGTATCCCTTAAAGTTGTCTTTGTGCTGGAAAATTTTTCTTTCTCCCTCGATCATGACTGATAGTTTTGCAGGGTAAATCAGCCTGGGTTGACATTTTTGCTCATTCAATACTTGAAGTATGTCTCTCCAAGCTCTTCTTGCTTTTACTGTTTCGACTGAGAAGTCATTTGTTATTTTAATAGGTTTGCCTTTAAAAGTGACTTGTTTTTTCTCCCTTGAAGCTCTCAGCACCAGTTCTTTATCTTGAATGTGGAGTGTTTTAACTATTATTTGCCGCGGTGTGCTTCTATTTTGGTCGTATCTGTTTGGGGTGCGGAATGCCTCTTGTATATGAATGGGCCTCTCTTTTTTAGATGAGGAAAGTTTTCCTTGATGATCGTTTGAAAAATTTCCTCAGAGGTGGTATTTTGAGATTCTTGCTCCGGTATTCCATGAATACGCATGTTAGGCTTCTTCAGGGTGTCCCATATCTCTTGGATATTTCTCTCAAGTATCTTTTTGGCTTTAACAACCTCTTCCATTGAGCTGGTTAGTACTCCCACTTTATCTTCAAGGTCTGAAATTCTGTTTTCTGCTTCATTAGTTCTGTTGATAAGACTCTCTGTGGCGTTCTGGGTTGAAGATAAGTTGTCTTTTAGCCAGTTTTAAACTCTGCTTGAGTTTGTTTTAACTGCTCTATGCCACTTTTTGTTTCTTGCACTGTTTTTCTCAACTCCTCCAGATGTCTGTTGTGTTCCTCTTCAAAGCGATTGATTCGATTATGTAATTCCTCCCGGATTTCCTCTTTCATAATATTGAACATGGTAATGATCATATTTTGAAAGTCGTTATTCTGGGTCAGGCTTTCTTGGCCTTTTTCCACGGGTTTGTTCTTGTTGGAGTCTAACATTATGGGATTAATTTCTTCAGTGGGAAATTTGTTTAGTTGAGTGTTGCTTCTCATGGATTTGCACTTTGACTTTGGCATTGTCATTTTAACTCTTAAGATCTCTCAATTTCACTAAACTGAATTATTTGGCCTGGGGTACTGGTGGGCAGGGCCCGAACGGGGACTTACCTAGGGCGCGGGGTGAGGCCCAGGTGGACCTCACGCGTGTCCCGACGGGCGGAGCGGGGTGGGGCGAAAAGGGAGGATGGGCGCGTTGGCGTGGAGCTATTTAACTTGATGGCAGCTGGGGCGGGGCCCGGGCGCAGGGGGAGGTCCTCCTCGTCCCTCGGCCCCCGCGCGGCTCCGGCTGGATGGTGGGAGTCGGAGCCGGGTCCCTGTGGGCTGACCTGGGGTCCTAGAGCGCGCGGTGAGGCCCGGCTGGATCGCGCGTGCGCGTCCCGACCGGCAGAGGGGGGGGGCGCGAAGAGGGACGATGGGCGCGTCGGCGTGGAGCTATTTAACCCGAGGGCAGCTGGGGCGGGGCCGGGCGCAGGGGGAGGTCCTCCTCGTCCCTCGGCCCCCGCGCGCGGCTCATGCTGGATGGTGGGAGTCGGAGCCGGGTCCCTGTGGGCTGACCTGGGGTCCTGGAGCGCGCGGTGAGGCCCGGCTGGATCGCGCGTGCGCGTCACAATTTCCTAATTTCTTGAAAGAGGTCTGTATTAATCTGGGTTCTCTGAAGAAACAGAATCTATAGAATGTAATATATATACATATATGTGTATATATATGTTTATTAAAACATTATATTAAAATAAAATCACAATAAAAATAGTGTCTTTCAAAGTAGCCACTTGCAACAGCCTCTTTCTTGACTGGAATGTTCCACAAAGCCAAAAGATCCCGAGAAGATCTCAAACCTTTGCTCCTCTGGAGGGTCGAAGATGCCAGGTTCTAACATTGGTGAAGAACGGCTGAGCTCTGACTCAGTCAGTGATGATCAACGAACAGCAGCAAGGCCTAGAGACCAGGCTCCAAAGGCATCAGGAACAGCAACAATGTGGAGGAAAAGGTGAAGCTCCAAGTCAGCCAAGGACAGAGGCAACAGCAGCAACAAAGGAAGCCACCATGCTTTAAAAGCAAATGACGCATACAGAGTGGACTGCACAGCAAGTTGACACCGAGTAAGGGAAGAGCAAGTCCCTCCTCCTTGCACCTCCTATTATCTGGTCCACCACTGGAAAGTACCATCCACTATGGGCTGGGTTCTCCACAGCAATCAATCAAGTACTTGCAGACTTGTTCAGGGGCCATTCCAACCATTAATCTTCCACAGCTGCGCCCCAAAGAGTCTGTAAATTTCAAGTTGACACCAAAATGCAACCATAACAGGGTCCTTTGTGTTGTTGAACTGAAAAAAGTAAAAAGGTGGTGCATTCTACCACAGAATTGGTGGCCATCTGAATGTCCTGTATCTCTGGAATGATAGTTAGAAAGTAAGGTCATTTCTAGTAACTAGGTGCATAGAAGAACCTACTCTGTCCAGAAGACAAAGGGAGTGGGCATCTTGAAGCCACCTGTGTTTCTACACTTTGTGGACTTATATTGCTCAGAAAAAGAGCTGTCATTAAAAAAAAAAATATGGGGGTTGCTAAGCCCAGAGGCCTGCACTCTGGATGATACATTAACAACTGAATGGGCCATTGAGTGACTCCTCCCTTGGGTGGTTGAGTTTGCCTCTTGTCTGCAAGACAATGATAGGCTGAACTCCCTCCTTGGAAGTTGAGAAAACTCCCAGATCATTTGGAATGCTTTTGTTTCTCTAAGAAACTGGCTGGGTTGTTCCTCCCTCCCTATCAGTTCTTTCCTGCCTATCTAAAGAGATGTTAATGCACGGACCAGGTAACTGTTTTGAGGCATACATTGTCCATTCCCTTCTAGCAACAAGGTGACATGCATGTTTAGCATACCTGGCGACCTGTCTGCCCCAGGGCAATTGGGTGTCATTCCTGACTTCTCTTTGTTAACCAAAATGTATGTGTTTTACTTAGTCTTGTAAAGAATTTGGCCCTGCTTCTTGATTATAAAAACCCTGTACTTTTACGATAAAGTTGGCTTGGATGATAAGGGACATCCAAGACCCCCTCTGACCCAAAGCCTGAAACTTTTAATTCCTACCGCTCCCACTTCAGATTTCCACGTTTGTAGATTCGGGTTCATGCTGGTTCGTGGGCCCAGACCAAAAAAAAAACCTCAATGATCTCACCTTTTAAAGTTTGTGGTCTTCTTGAAATTTTGGAAGACAATAACAGAAGATTCTATGGAAAGAATATGTCTGCTCTCCAGTGTCTTTAAATCCATATTGAAGATCGTCAATGTGCAACAACAATAAATAAAAAAATAAATAAGAATACGTAGCTGCTAATGTCTAGGGTCAGTGGGCAGCTTGTTTGCCCTTCTTGCAGGCTGTGGGAAGAAATGGGTTTCAATCAGGAAAGAATAACAAAAGCTTGAGGATCAGGGTTCTACACATTGAGTGGGAGGGTACATTTTTACAACCTCTTTGGGGGGTCAGTTTGGAAATATACATCAAAATTACAACATGCTTATACCCTTTGACCCAGAAATTCCACTCTTAGGAATTTATCTCAAGGGTGTATTTGCACACATGTGAAGAGCTGTGTAAATAAGGTCAAATTTCAATATTATTTGAAGACTCTGAAGTCTGGGTATGACCAATATTCAGTAATGGGTAAAATATATGGTATATCTTCATAAGGTGAATGATATAGTTGTAAAAAATAAATTTCAAAGCTGTCTACACAAAAACTTGCCTAAAATTGTTACAGAGGATCATCCATAGTTCATGAAATTAGAAGACCCATAATTCCCTCTGATATATGACTGGATAAGAAAACTGATGTACATGAAGATGACCAAGGGTTGTTTCATGGTAAAAAGAAATGGCTGGCTGACCAAGACAAGAAAAATGGAGAAAACTTCAGTGTATCGAATGAAAGACACCATTGTGAAATGTAGGACTGACTGTGGGTTACAGCTATGGAGACAGCGATCCGAATCAGTGGCTCCAGGGAAAGAGATGAGTCAGCCTAGTGCAGAGGATTTTTAATTCAGCGCATCAATCTGCTGATTCCTGAGAGGGATACTTTAAAAAGAAGAAAGGTTTACTTTGGCTCACAGGGCGAGTCAGAGATCAGGTTCCTGGTAAGGTGACCATGGACAGGGTTTTATCCTCCAGCGGCCTGATACCTCAGGTTGGGAAGACATAGCAGAAGAGTTCCGTCTGGCCTGTGGCTATCAGAAACCAGAGGAAGGAGGGGTTGGGATCATACTCTCTCTCCGAAGGGCACAACTTGGCAATGATCCAACTCCTCCAGTTAGGCTTCGTCCCGCCCTATAGCTTTGTAAGCTGAGACCAACCTTTCAGTGGCTAGGTGTGGCACTACTGATTCAGGGAGGCTCTAGTCAGGCTCTCGAATTCAGGACAAGCCTGGACACTTACAGACATGCCCCTGACATGTCCCAATAGAGAACCATGCAGGTGGAGGGGTGAACAACCAACGGGAAGTGGCCATCTAACCTGCCCCTGCAATGGATACCTAGTAAACAGTTAAATGATTGGTGGTTGTCCCCCGGAGGGGAGGGATGGCAACACCTGATTGGACCCCTGACCCTATATAAGCCCAAACACCCCCTTAATAAACTGAATCTGCAGTAAACTTGTCCACTGCTTGCTTCTCACCTGATTTCCGGGGTCTGGGTGGTGACCCCCCTGCCGGCTCGCCCCCTCACCTCAAACCCTGAGGCTCAGCCATTTACCCCTCCTTTCCCCGGCTGCCATTTACCCCTCCTTTCCCCGGCTGTCCCAGCGGGGATTCGGCAACAGCCAGGGTCATTGTGGGACATTTCAGATTCAAACTGTCATCACACTGGTAGATACAGCCATTACATGTTTGTCCACATCTACAGAATGTCCAGCACCAAGAGTGATAGCTGATGTTTGCTATGGACTTGAAGTGATACCTTTATGTCCTTACAGGTTTTTCAAAGGTAACAAATGAATAGGTCTGGTGGTGGATATTGGGGAGGGAGGGGTCTTCTTGCGGGTGAGGCAAGGACTTCAAGGGGGTTGTCTATTTTCTACTCAATGTTCCTAAAACCTAAAATTGGGTTAGGGAGATGGCCTTGCAACAGAAAATCCCGAGTTCAGATCCTGGGCCCCACGTAAAAACGCCAGGCAGCCATGATAATAGCTTGCACTTTTGGCCCTCATAGGAAGAACCTGGGAAATCCAAGAGCAAAGCAAAAAGGAGGTAAAAGCAATCCAGGATAATTCCCAAAGTCACCCATGGTCCTCCACAGGAACACACAGTGCTCTCTGATACACATGCGCACGCACACACACACAAACACACACACACACACACACACAAAGTAAACAAAGGATAAAACTTAAAATTACTGTGAAAAGTTAAGATTATTAAAATACAAGGATGCTCTGTATGAAGTAATGCTGAGCATCTCCAAGACAGGGTGTCAGGTACCAAAGCAAGGTCCTTCCTGCAAGATCATGCTGCAGGAAGAGAATTTGTTTACCTGCTTTTGAGGAGGTAGGTGTGTAATTTGCAACAAGACTGATTCCTTAATATACTAAAACGTTGAGTGGGAAATAACTACATTCATAATATAATGTGTTATTTTTGAAACATTATTTGGAGCCCAGGAATTTCAGCCACACAGTTGTGGGAGCCCAGGGTGTCGCAGCTCCAGAGGGCTGTGGCATCAGGTTGCTGATCCACAGAATGTTCAGATTGGCCAATGTATCTTGACTCAAAAGCAAACAGTTCATTAATCACGATGTAACCCTTCTTACCCTGTCTCCCTAATGCCTACCCACCCGTAAGGGACGTTCCATATTTATTTATTGAACAGAATGAAACTCCTGCTTCCAACTGGTGGAGGGGGAGGTCAAATTGCCAAGCCATGATGTAATCCAAGGGCTACTGGTAAATGAGTCTAGGTCATGTCTGTGGCATAGAATTCTAGTGACATGGCACACAGTCTAAATGCCCGTAAGGACCCGGATGGAAAGAATGTGAGTGTATCAGCAAAGTCCAGCAGATAAGAACCCTCAGAGGGAGCAAGCAAGCCTCGAAGGAGTGGGAGTGCAGATCTGGTGCCCTTTAAAAGAAAGAACAGAGGAAAGTGGAGGAGGCAGAAAAATGGAGTTGTCGTTCTCGGGAGACGAGGACAGAAATGGTTCCTTTCAGATCTGTGTCCTAGCAGAGAAAGTACGAGAAGCTGAAGTGATCTATCCCCAAGGCCCTGAGCATAATCCTTCCGGCTCTGAAGTCCTTACACATTCTTTCTAAATGTCTGACTTCATGGAAGAAAAGAGAAACCCCCTCTCTTCCCTGTCCCCCTCCCCCCATCCCAGAGGAAATAGCAGAGAAGCTGGCTGAATAGTACCTGAAAATCAGGGAGGAGAAGTTTCTTGTTCTCTCCCTGAAGAATATTTGTATTTATGTTTTTCTGTATGATCGCTAAAGAAATCATGTTGGCGCATGTCTGGAAGCCCAGCCGAGGAAGGCTGAAGCCGGGGAAGCAGGAGTTTGAGCCTGGCCTGGACTACATCGTGTGTTTGAGGCCAGCCTGGGCTATGGCATTAGAGAAACTGTCTCAAACAAGCCACATGTGGTTTTTTGATCCCATGGAAATTCTATCAGACAAAGTAAAGAATTCCGTGAGCTATTTCATACAACTTTGTTTTTCTGTGTCAAGAATCTAACACTGGGTCATGCACCTGTGAGGCAAACGATTTACCGCTACGTAACATCGTGGGCTCTGCACAATTTTAATAATGATGCACGGTCTTCCCACCAGCTGTTCCTCTTATTGGTGAAGGTTTTCTGCACAATATTTCCTTAAAGCCACTGTGTAAGGTGTTGAGGTTCAAAGACAAAGTGACACTCAGAGATAAGATGCAGTGGCTCTCCTGGGCCTGGGTCCAGCCACGCGCAGAGCAGTCAGAGGCCTGACTTCCAAGCAGTTCAAGCATCTTCGTCCTGGAAGGAAGTGAAAAAATAAAGGTTTGCCATGCAAATGTTGACTATTTTTGAACAAGTAATCTTTATGTGTACCATGTTAGCAAATACGCATCCCTGTAAATCATCCTAGGTGCTGCTGTACTAGCTGATGTATTTTGATTTCCATACACCTTCTGTTTTTATGAGCCCCTTTCAAGCTGGCTGAGTTACACTTTAAGCTTTAATTAAAATATTATGTGATTTCATTGGCACAAGAAAGAATAGATACATTTGTATATACATGCCTTTCCTTTCACCTAACAGTTGCCTTTTTGTTTTAAAACAACTGAGGATTTTTTTTGTGGGCTCCTAAAGTATTGCAGCCCCTGAATTGTGTGTGCAGTGCCTGTGTGGGATGAGTTGGTCTCAGAAACCAGTCTGAGCCTCATCATCGAGAGATTGTGTCCAGTAGAGAGGCAGACAGCAGGCACTGCTCCAGATGGGTTGACCACAGGACTGTCTGACAGTAAGCTGACATAAGAGATTCCAAGCTACTTCTGTTTTGTAGATATGTATTCACATCAGTCTTTATTCGTGTTCTTGTAGCAGTCCAGACCTTACTAATAGTCATTTGAACCCCTCTGCTAGCTGTGTGTTCCACACTAGCATTCAAAGGAGGAAAGGATGGTATTCACACAATACCCTAATTGAAGCAAATGGATGATCCTGAAATGCAGGGAGGCAGGGGCCATGCAGTACGTGCAGCACATACTGCCGATGGACAGACTCAATAGAGTGCGTTTATTGGAACACAGTAACTCAGAAGCATTTGAATTCTATGAAGGAAATCTTTGCATCCTTCCTATTTGATCAAGTGATTATTCTGCAGTTCATTAACTTAAAAGATAAACTTAAAGATTCAGGAGGGATACAAGGGAATATGAGTGCGTGCCCCTCTTCCATTTCTGAAGAGAGTACATAGGCCATGGGGAAACGGCCCTTACTAAATGAGGTTCAGATCGTTGACCATGTGATCTCCTAGGATGAACCCACCAGAAAGTCTGGCTGCTCTATGCTTTGGGGAGAGAATGAGCCAGCGTCCCCTGCCTCCTCTTGCTTCACTCCACTCCAGCCACTTCTAGAACCCTCCTTCAGTGTGTCCGGTGACCTCGGAATGTGTGACCATTGTGCTGGTAGAGTTCACCTAAATTTATATCTTAGTAAGGAATATGCCAGTTGCTCTTTGCTCTGTGAAAAAGAAGAGTCTGGGGTCAGCTATCTCTTGTTCCCTTGGAGTTTGGGGCTGGACCTTCTTCATCAGGCAAACAACATTTGCTCTTTCCCATCACCTGTCCAGCCTCCCATTTGTACGCAAAGCTCGGGAAAGGAGTGGTGCAGTTTTCAGAAAGAGTTCTGTAGTCCTAAGAGAAAAACGACCCTAATCCCCCCTGTCCTTACCTCCCTCTCTCCCCCACCGTGCACGCTCCAATCTCTTAGCTAAGACAGGTCTGGTAACCATGTTTAGGAAGAGCAGAGTTATCGCATGAGAGATTTTTTGGTGCATTCCAGAGGGAAACACATTAAGAGGATATAGGATGTAAATTGTAATTCAGAGAGTCTGAGCACTGGGATAGTATGGAATAGTTGTCTTTACCTCAAAGTATATAACTGCACATGGTGAATGTAAGTACAGACAGTATCGTTGATGCCTGTTAGCAGAGCAGCTGTGGACTAAGAGCACTTTCAGAACTGAATTTCCAGGGAAAACCAGTATGGGGAAGGGGATAGAAACTAGGGTCCAATTTCCAGAACTAACCTCCCACTCTCTCTCACCAGGCGCTTTCCAAGGATTGGAAGCCTTGTCAGCCTTCAGAAGTTATGGCATCTTGAACTCCTGGTCTTGAACCCCTGGATGCTGTCTGGCAGCAGGAAAGCCCTAAGCCTTCTCACCTGGGGCTCCATCTAGATTAGAAGCATCAGATTAACACAGTCCCTTCAGGCGCAGCTTCAGAAACAGCTAGAAGCTTCTGAGGTCAAAGCAAACACACTTCTCCTGGTTTAGCTTTTCACAGGCTAGAAATCTTTTCCAGGCATCTTTTCTTGAAGAACAATAGTAGCCATAGCATTTGGGCAACAAGACTTCAGCTCTGCAGAGATTCCCTGGGTTCCCACCTGCCTGCCTTCCAGAAGGGAGGTTCTAGAAACAGGAAGCTAAGACACAATGAGATGAAGCATGAATGCTCCTCTTCATCTTCAGGACAAGGCAGGAGAGAAAACTTAAGGGAATGAGCAGAAAATTAAAAACCCTTCAGTGGGGCTGGAGAGGTGACTCAGGGGCTAAGCTTCTGCCTTGCAGGCGGAAGGTCCTGAGTTCAGGTCCTAGACCCCACGTATAGACGCCGGGCGGAAGCAGGGGCGGCCCGTGTTTCTGGTCCTGTAGGGCGGAGCCTGTGAATCCCGGGGCAGAGTAAACAAGGAGGAGGTGGAGACGTCCATGGTGGTTCCCGAATTCGCCCGTGGTTCTACACACACACAAACACACACACACACACACACACACACACACACATACACACACGCATACACGCACAATTGAATAAATAATAATAATAATAAAAATTTAAAAAACCCTTCAGTGAGACCATAGTCTGACAGGGAACTTGCATGAACCTTCTGGCCTTTTCATTGCTTGATCTCTGGCTCTTCTTTCATGTTAGAAACTGGTATCACTTCGTGTTATGAATGAATAGCAACTTTTATTGAAATGGATTATTGAATCATAGAGACGCAGAAGCGACATGTGCTTGACTTGACCTGGGGCGGTCTCAAGCTGTCCAGCAAGGAAGGAAGCACAGGCAAGAGCACGTCCTCTCCTAAATGACACCCTACAAGTTCCCAAAGGTCCACAGACACCCCTGTCACAGGGGTCAGGGTGTTTTCCAAACTGCCCCAGACATCCAGGTATGGGGTTAGTCCCAGAAGCCTACTGCACAGTGGGCTCCGAAACTCAGGCCATATGTGGAAGACCCCAAAAGACTGACTTGCTCAGTACAAGACCGCTCTCACACTCAGAAAGACCCCGTTCTCATAAAAGCAGAGAGCAAACAGGAAGAGGGATGTGTCTCTCCGAGTACCATACCTCAGACCTGGGGTGCCTGTCTGCCCTGATAGTAGCCTGACTCCTAGATGGTGCCAACTCAAGAGAAAGCATGTTGCTCTTGTCTCCATCCTGGGTTTCATTCTACTCAACTGCTGCCCGTCCAATTCACAACACCATGCTTAAGGCCAGACGCGAGGCTCCTTTCACCGACATGGGAGTTGAGGCCCAAATGAAAGTGAGTGCCACTCGTAAGTCACGTGGTGTGTGATGATAGGGTCAGGAGCATAGCCTGATGCTCCTGCATGCAGAGCCCCTGTTCTGCCAAACGCGACTGTGGTCGCCTAAGGTGATGACAGGTGATTGATGCTCATATTAGGGTTCACGGGGTAAAGAATTGTGCTATAAATTTCTGGAGCTGCAGCACCCTCCCGTAGGTCAGGAAAAGTTCAGTACCTCCCAAGGATTTCAGCTAATTCATGACTGGCTAATGCTCACAGAGATATCTTTACCACCTTTTCCTGCCAGTTTGAACTGAGATATCAGTCTTCAAATTACCAGAGGTTTCACAGATATAATTTTAAAGTTTGAGTTGCTTGAATTGGGATTTGAATAAGATCACACATTGTGATGAACAGGTGCATATCTGTGGTCTTTCTCAAGGTATAAGCTCTGTTTTCATCTGTTACTGTAGAGTTCCTTCAGTTTATCGATAATCAATTGGATGGAAGAGCAATGAAATAGTCAACAGCAACCTGCCAGAATGCAGAGTACTGGCAACCCTAAAATGCTCTGTCAAATCAGGCCAACCAACTCTTCTCCCATTTTGAGTCAAGGAATTTTGTGGAAAAGGGGCAATAAGGTTGTAAGAACCTGAAAGTGAGGAGGTTCACAGCCAGCCAGGTCATGCCAGTCATGACAGAGCTACTGCATTCAGGATCTCTCTGCAATGACACCGACCTTCACCAGTCCTATAGGATGATTGGCACATCAACATTACCCCCCACGGACAGCGAGGAACTCAGGAGAAATAACTACGCAGAGTGGAAACCTTAGGGGCTAGGGTTAGACAAGTGAAAGGTAGCATCCCTATCTGTGGGCCTACCCAAGGGAGGGCCATTTAAACCTCTTCAGAGGCCTGAGCCTCAAATAGAGCAGACAACCAATGGAAACCCTGATGCCAACACAAGCAAACAGGCTGGAGGATGGGAGGGAAAGAGATGGATTGGTGCAGGGAGGGAAGGGAGGGAGCAGAAGGGAGGAAAGAAGAAGCAGGGAGGGAAGGGGGAAGAAACAACCATTCATTATGCTTGTATAAAAGGAGAATTCTTAATTAAAAAAATTTAAATTTAAATTAAAAAGTCTTAATCAAAATAAAGTAAATAAAATTAACTGGATTTTCACTCTAGTTTCCCAAAAATGGGATTTTCTTGATTGTTCCTTCGTCACATCAACTAATATGGTCATTAATTCGTCAGAAATTTTTAAATGGTGATCATTTGAGTATGTTGCAATGTTTTGCTTTATTATCCAGAACATATTTTTAAAGAGAAACTTCTTACCAGCTACTTTCTTATTCAGACATAAATTTCTGCTGGAAATTTGATTCTTTCCCTTTAATTTATTAGTTTTTTTAGAAACAGTCTCTGAAGCTGAATAATGAGATTTTTAAAAATTATTTATTTTTTATTTGAGAGAGAGAAATGAGAAAGAAAGTTTCTGTCTGAGAGAACAACTTTTAGAAGTCATTTCTCTCCTCCTAACATGTGGGCGTTTGGAGATTGAACTCAGGTCACCTGATTTGTGAGAAGATCCTTACCTGCTGAGCTATCTCACTCATCCCAACTAATGAGATTTTTTTAAAAAGTATATCTGTGATAGCCAAAGATCTGAGAAGACTCAAAAACAGAATTACATTCTAGAAAGTTCTTAGCTGCTGAGCACACGTTAAACTTCTGATGAAATGAAAAGACCCAACTGACTATTGCTGTTTTTGGACATGATGTTATTCTGATTGATCACAATTTATTTTATACTTGCGAGGTTTGTCTTCTCACAGCAGACATCCAGAATCCTCAAAGGACTGAGATGCTGTTAATGTTGTGCGACCAAAAGACATACCTGTAATTGGGAAGCGTGTAACTGAATACGCGTGGCGGTGAGAGCCCATTGCATGTACACATGCTGGAATATCATCACAGTGGAGGGCTTGAAATCCAGGAAAGGAAGTCAGTATTGTATTCTGCTTGAAGAAGTATGTTAGATACAGAAGAAGATTGTTCTTTTTTGGTGTGCGTGTGTGCAGGTGCACATGTGTATACATACAGGTAGGGGTCAGAGGTCGATTCCAGTTGTCATTCTTCTAAATCACCCACCTTGGGTTATTTTGGGGGAGGGCATGTCTCTTGGGACTCACAGAATTGGCCAGGTTGGTTGAACAGTGAGCCCCAGGGATCCACTTGTCTCTGCTTACTCAGTGCTAAGATTGTAAGCATGCGCCACCACAGTTAGCTTTTCACATGGGTGCTGGAATCAAATTCCAATCCTCAAATTTGTAAGGCAACCACTTTACCTAACAAGCTACTTCCATAACCCTCCAAAATACTTTTTAAAATAAATTTCATTGCAAAACATAGGTCCTGCAGGAAGCCCGCTCCCCCCAATACTTCCAGGTGTAGTTTTCAGTTCTTATGAAGTATTTCCTGCTGTCCCCACTGAGAGCCAGAAGAGGAGGGTTGACAGGATAACCTTATCACATACCAGTTTCTAAAACGCACTGCATGAATTTAATCATCTTTTCCTTTTCAGTTGATGGGAAGAGAGTGTTTGAGAGTTTTATCTTCCTGTTGTTTATAGATACCTTGAACCTGGACTCTTATTCTACTTACCTCAGGACGTGGTGGGGGAAGGGCAGACAAAGGGAAGAGACTGTCTTCTTCTCCTTTAGCCTTTTCAGGAACGTCTCCTGGTCTGTTTATCACTGCTGAGAGTTTTGGAGGTCTTGTCCTCACAGACACAGAAGGGTTTGTGGCTTTGGTTGCCCACAGAGTCTTTTTTTTTTTTTTTTTTTGGCAGAGAGAAATATAGTATGAGTTGGCTCTACAGTTTATTAGTAATTGCTACTAGCTTCTGTTTACTTTTGAAAATTTCTCCTGTATATCCTTGAATCACATTCCCCTTTCTTGATTCCTTACTCCTTTTTTTCCAAATTAATTTTCCTCTCTTAAAATCGAAACCTATACCATCCTTTTTAATCATTGTGCCTTATTTTTCTTTTTTGTCTTTCTAAACATCACAGTCCCCAGGTGGAGGGGTGTCTAGGTGTGATTTCATTTCATAGATGAACTTTTAGCCATTTTTTTCCAGTTCAAAACAAATTACAACTTTAAAGCTGAAAGGAACATGACTATCTTTAAGTCAGTGGTTTTCCAGTTGTCTTTCAAGCTATAGTTCTGTCTGGAAGATGCCAAGTCTGCCACAGAAAGAAAAAACGTTGTTCAGAGTCTTCTGAATTCCACAGGCTGTCAACCTGGAAATCCTTTCTTGTAATACTTATCTTTTTTGTTGACTAAAATTTCAGTATAAAAAAAATTTCAGTATTGATTTAATAGTTAAGCACAGGTATCAACTTGACTTTTGAGGGTTTGAGCTTTGGGCACAGTTATAGAGAGTTGATGGTTCAGTTAAGCCCAGAGCAAACCTGAAGGAGATTGTCTAGCTGATGGAGTAGACACAGCCCATGGTGGGTGGGATTAGGCCCTGGATAAATCACAGAGAGCTGGTTGAGAGAGTTGGCATCCTTCTGTACACGTGGCCAGACATGCTGGTCTGGCAAGTAAGGATTGTCTGTCTCTCAGCCATTATGTGGTGATAGTGTGGCCAGTTCTCTCAGCCCTGGTGTTGGTGCATGCTCTTCCTTCAAGCTGTACTGAGAACTGTTACTAGACTGTCGTAAGGAAATAAACCTCTTGTTCCCTTAAGCTGTGTGATGGTCATTTATCAGCAACTTTGCAGGTGAACTGCAACAGAATTTGGTACCAGAAGTGGGGTGTTGCTGATAGATCTGACTATGTAGCTATTGTGGCTTTTGAACGGTTTTGCTGGAGAAAGTTGGAAATGCTTGAAAATTTTCACTTTGTGGATTTACAAATACCGTTCTTCAGAGTTTAGTGGGCCAATTGCATAATGTCAGTTCTGAGCGAGATTCTTTGGCCCAATTTGTGATAAGGGGAACAAGGACTTTGGTAAAGTTGAATTTAAAGACGATGGACTGGTTTGCTTGATAGAGGAGAGCTGTGTTGGCAGCCTGGAAGGTTTGGATGTGCAAAGGGCAGGCAGCAGAATATCTGCTGCCATTGGAGAAATGAGTATCAGTGAAGAAAAACCTAGTGACTTGCACTGGGATGGTGGAAGACGTGAAAGCCACCATATAGCAAGTTTGTGGTTTGAAAACTCAAATTCCTCCAGGGGCCAAAAGCCCAAGTTAAAACCATTTCTTGCCCTTTGGATGTTTGGCTGCCTAAAAGAGGCTTTTCCAGCACCAGCCCATAAAACTTGGTATAGCTGTGGCTCGAGTGGGCTAACCTACATTTCAAACTCGCTTCAGAATCTGGCAGCGTCCCCCAGGTGGAACTGGTTTTGGTGTGTGATTACAGGGCTCATGAAGAGAGAGCAGAAAAAGCTTGGCACCAAGTGGCAGGTATAGAGTCCTGCAAGAGAAGGTGAAGCTTATAGCTTCAATGGGAACCCAGTGTGTTGGAATTGCCAGAACCATGGGATGTATGCTGAAGACAGCTGCGAGTGGAGATTCAGCCTGGTTCAAGGAATTCTGCTTGTACAACTTCAAGCTGCAAACAGAGACTGGGAATGCCTAGAATCTGTTACCACCTTGACTAATGTGATGAGCGGCAGAATATGAACATTGAAGTACAGGATGTGGTGATTTGCTGGATTTTGATCTTAATTTAAATGTTTTCTTACTTTTTTAAAGATCTTTCTGTTTGAGTGTTTTATCTGTTTTAAGGTATTAACTTATTTGGATTTAATACATTCTTAAGGTTAAGAAGCTCTGAACTTTTAAAATGTTGGAACTGAAGTTTTAATAAAAGAACATTTTAAATTTATCTATAAAATGTATTTATATTTTAAGGTAACTTTTAACATCTGTGGAGACAAGGAAAGAATAGGGTTTAAAAGTGCTATTTTTTGTATCAAGTTGACAAGGGGTGGAGTGTCATAGTTAAGCACAGGTGTCAACTTGACTTTTGAGGGTTTGAGCTCTGGGCACAGTTGTAGAGAATTAGTGTTTGAGTTAAGCCCAGAGCAAACCTGAAGGGGATTGTCTAGCTGATGGAGTAGACACAGCCCAGGGTAGGTGGGATTAGGCCCTAGAATAAATCACAGAGAGCTGGTTGAGAGAGTTGGCATCCTTCTGTACACATGGCCAGACATGCTGGTCTGGCAAGTAAGGATTGTCTGTCTCTCAGACATTATGTGGTGATGATGTGGCCAGTTCTCTCCACCCTGCTGTTGGTGTATGCTCTCCCTTCAAGCTGTACTGAGAACTGAAACCAGACTGTCGTAAGGAAATAAACCCTTTGTTCCCTTAAGCTGTGTGATGGTCATTTATCAGCAACCATGCAGGCGAATTGCAACAATTGTCAACCCATTACTTGATAATTTTAGACAAGAAAGTTGAAATTTAAAGTAGTTTCCCAAATTGCCCAAGGTTATATAGTTGGTCACTTAAAAACCCAGCCTGAACCAAGGTTATTGACTTTCCCAATTTCCTTGCCTTCTACCTCTCTCTGTTTTCAGAAGGTAACAAGTGAAAATCAAAGCTAAAAATCTTGTTTGTAAAATGATTATTAACAATATTTTGTATGTAATATGGAAAGATATTTTTCCAAGCCAAAGACTATATGTGTCTGTGTGCGTGTATGTACATGAAAATGTATGCATGCATGAGTGTGTATATACATGTGCTTATGTGTGAATATGCATATGTATATGTATGAGCCTGTGTGTTTGTGCCTGAACATGTGTATATGTGTATATATATGTGTGTACTTATGTGTATATATGAGTGTGGGTATGCATGTGTGAGCATATGTGTGTACATGTGTGCATGTATGCATGTGTTTCGGGATAGAAATGCTGAGTATGACATTGAATGAAAGAAGAGATAGTAATGTTACCTCATATTCTATAAAATGAATTGCCTGGGATGCAAGATTTTTATGTAAAAAGCACAGATTCCTATGGAAGTTGAGCTTCTTAAAGTAGGAAAGGAAGACTCTAAGCTACAGAATTGCTGAAGATATTGTCAACTTGTCTAACTTCCATTCTGCAAATAGTGTTGGGATAACTTTCCACAAAGTTGCAACACCCCCAAAGAGAAAATACCAGATACTGGGATTGTAGCAATCATAGAATATAGATATCAAGAAAGAAGGTTCTGGATAGTTAACTAACTATACTTAGGAAAATTAAGATACGGGGGAGGGAAGCAAGAGTGGTCTTGACTGGCAATGATTCCAAAGAAGATGGTAGAAATGTCAATACAACTGAACAGTTCTAAACCTAGAACGAGCACCTGCACTTCCTCACTCTGGAACCTAGCAGGGTTTAATATATGTAGTTATTTTAACTACCTGTCACCTATCCTACCAATTTATCTTCTATGAAGGCAAAGGGACCCTTGTTTCTGTTTCATTCCCAAATGCATTGGATAACATTTAGCACATGTCTCTCAAGTGAGAAGTGCAAAGCATGAATAAACACAATCAACTTGAACCTCTTTGTACTTAGAATTGAGGATCCACGGACAGCAGACTGCAGGTACCTAATGAGAACGGAACCAGCAGCAGAACCCTCAAAGCAAGGCCTGCTGCCATTGTGGGCCACAGAGACACAGCTACCAGCAGGCCAGGTTCTGGGCCTTCTTTGGCCCTCTAATCCCAGGCTGCAATGACAGCAGAGATTTGATGCATCTAAATCTGATGGAAGGAACTGAAAGGGAGGACAAAGGAGTATCTCTTTTCCAGTGTTTAGGTTTCTTTTATGTCTCATTTTTCACCTCTTTCTTCCTTCCCAAGATCACTGTCTGCATGACAGTAAATCTTTGCATCCCTTTGCTCTTGGTCTCTCTCTAGGTTTCATCCTGAATCGCTTTCCATTGCTAAGCTTCCTTTTCTCTCCCAAAGATGAAGCAGCCACCTTGGTCAAATTCTGGTCCATTCTCTCGCTCCCTCACTGGGATGTATCTGGGGATGTTCACCTGTCTGCTCAAACTCCAACCTCAGTTTCTTATTTTACTGAAAACAAAACAAAGCTATAAAGAACAGAACAAATAAAGGAAAGTGATCGTTTACGGTGAAAGGCTCTGGACAACGGCCCAGGCACACAGAGGTCCTCAGCCCCCATCCTCCACAAAGACTCGTTCCTTTACTCCCCCCCTTTTCTTTGCATAATAACTTCTTTTTACATTGAATTGTTCACACCAGTATCTAATCCTAACATGCCATCTTCTGTTTTGTAAGCAGCTGTCCATTGCGTCAATCTTCTTTTTCAAAATATTTTTATTAGTATTATTTATTACTTATTCAGTTGTGCGTGTATGTGTGTGTGCATGTATGTGTGTGTATATGTATGTGTGTGTAGAACCATGGATGAATTCGGGAACCACCATGGACTGCTTCCACCTCCTCCTTGTTTACTCTGCCCCGGGATTCACAGGCTCCGCCCTACCAGGACCGGAAACGCAGGCCACCCAGCTTCTAGCCCCCCTTGCTTCAATCGTCTTACCAGCTCAAGATCTTAAGAGTTCTCTCTCCATTGTCTTCACCTTTATGATCTGTGCACACTCACAAGCCCTCCAGAACTATTTGTTATGGTTTGAATAGTATCCCCTGAAAAGATGCATTGGATTTCATATGGGAATTGTCGTGACTGCACATGGAAATAGTTAGACGAGGTCATCCTGGACCATCACGGGCCATTTACCCTCTATGGCTTCTGTCTTCATACAGGGAAGGTGGGCATTGGAGTGGCGCACCTACCAATCAAAGAACACCAAGGGCTGGCAGCCAGCGCCCAGAATTGGGAAGAAACAAGAAAGGCTTATTCCCTAGGTCCTTCAGAGAAATGGCTCTGCCAACAACTTGATTTTGAACTTCTAGCCTCCAAAATAAGAGAATGAATTTCTATTGGGTTTCTTATTGTTGCTTGTTTTTTGAAGCAGTGTCTGTCTATGTACCAGGCCAGCCTTGAACACACGATTCTCTTGCTTCAGCCTCCCAATTGCTAGGATTCGAGTCCTCCACTACCATGCTTGGCTGGATCTCTGTTGTTCAGTCATCTCCACTTGTAGGATTTTGTTACACGACCAAGAAAATTAATGCACTAGGCATAACCAGGTCTGTAAATCGGTCTACATTTTGGTGATGAAATCCTTGACACAAATAGCCTAAAAGAAGGAATGGCATCAGAGACTTCAGGCCACAATCAATGGATGGGTTCCTTTGCCTTCAGGCCAACAATAAAGCAGAAACCTCATGGGCAAGAGGAAAGATGTTCAACTCATGGTGGCAGGGAAGCCAAGAGCTACAGAGGAAGCATCCAAACAGCATCGTCGTATTCCCGCAATCAGGTCCCACCTCCGCGTTTCCATTAAATGATGAAGCTGTCAAGAGACTCATCTGACGAGTGAGTCAGAGCCCCCATGACCCGACCGCTGCAATAACTGGATCCACCTGGAAACTGAGCCCTCCTTCAGTGCATGAGGCTTTGGGGGAGCATCATGCCAGACTACCACGGCTGTTCATAGAGCCAAGTCAAGTGACCATTTCTAATTCCTCAGGCAGCTTAGCAGCAGTCAGCACAATAAGGTCCCAGCGTCTGTCACACACCTCCCCTCTCCTGGAACTCAGCACTAGCCTAGTGCTTTTAATCTTCCGGACTTGTTCTTTCTTCCTGGGTATGATCTAAAGCTCCTGCCATGATTTGGATGCCTAGTGGGAATTGGGAGCTACTGACACAGTGCCCTGCTGACCTTTATGGGGAGCAACATGGGAAACTGTTGATAAGCTACAGATCATGTTGAATCCACAGTAAGAAGCAAGCCCCAGGAGATAAGGTGCTAAGACGCTACTCCACTAATACAGGTAAGACACGGACAAACCCAACTACCATAGAGTTAAAGTGCAAATAAATAAATTTGCTCCAGAGAGATAAAAAAATATACAGGGAGCTACAAAGATCATTAGCTATTGACTATTATCTGAAACATTCCCTGATTTCTTCCCCATGAGGATTCTTGCCCCTTTCATGTGTGTTCAGTCATGGTTGTTACTACACAGATTAATCCCTTCCTCTCTGCATTACTACACTAGTGAGGCTTGGTCTGGCTGTGTTCTCTTGTGGGGGGCAGCATGAGACTATCTGCTTCCACAGATATCTACAAACTTAAGTTTGGAGTTCAAAGATGAGAACTGCTTCTCATTTGGATGGCCTCCCTTGGATGGTGGGGACTTTGTTCATTGATGGCTTATTTGCATACAACAAAACCACTTAAAAGAATCACTCCTGTCCATGGATTGCTGTTCTGAACTACTGTACTAGCTAGCACTGGATCCTCTTTCCAACAAGGATTTGGCCCACACCCTTGCAGGCTATGACAGAGAAAAACACCTCTTGTCTGTTCTTCACATCTCTAGGTCTACCAGGAAATTCCCTTGAGTCCTTTGACTCCATGGAAAATGCTGGGGACTGAAGATCTGTTGTGTGGACGTTTCAGGAGCTGTCCTTACAATTAATCTTGCCTTCAGACTCCTAGAAGCCAAGCACGGTAAACAAGGTGAATCACGGCATCCTCCTGTCGGTCGGCCCCTCCCACGGGTGTTAGATGTCTGGCTTGGCACTTTGTTGTATTTAACTAACTTTTCAGCCTGTTTGAACATGTGGAACCTTCTGCAACCCGACCCGGGGAGCCCGCCGATCTCGCTCTATTTCGTTCTGGTCTGTCACTTCGCTGTTAGCGTTTTCCTCAATCTTGTTTCCAGTTTGAGTTATGAAACCATTTCAGTTCAGTTTTAATAACCTCCCTGGCATGGCAAGCTCCGTAAGAGCTGCCAGACTTAATACGCTGACTCCCTGTGACGAGGGCAGCAGCTCTGGCCCGCGGCCGGCGAGGTGGATTCTCTACAAACGCATCCGTTTTCCATTACGGCCCGTTCTGATTTGGTAGCTGACTGCCAGGTGCAGCTGCTTTCCTCCTCTGCACGCAGTAACTTTCGACATTGCTCTCTGAGTTGCCTTGTCTTCTGGCTCACCCGAGATCCCCTGACTAAATAAACTAACTCGTGATCCATCTTCCTGTCCAGGAAGTGCATCCCAGACCCGACAATCATGGGAAGACTTAATTATCCCTGAAGGCCAAACCAGGCTAATGGTTGCCCCTGAGAGAGAGAGAGAGAGACATATATAGAGAGAAACACACACAGAAAGACAGAGAGAGAAAGAAAGATTGAGAGAGATAGAGAGAGACAGAGAGAGAATCGGAGGAGACAGAGAGAAAGAGAGAGAGAAGCTGGTTTGATGGAGCTCGAGTTGGCATTTGTTCCGCTAACAGATTTAGATATGAACTACAAGCAAGTCAGGGAAAATGTCCAAACTCTCGGAATGAACGTTAAGTGGGAACTTTGCCCCAAACCACTCCAATACCACTAAGCAAAGCCTGAGGCAGAAGCCAGATCTCTACTTGCTAGTCACTTTTCCCCTTGCTATAACAAAACACTTGACAAATGCAACATGTAAAGGAAGGGTTTCTTTATGTACAGTATGAAGATATAGTGCATCAGGGAGGGGGAGATGTGAGAACCCGAGGCTCTGGCTGTAGTTGGCAGGAGTATGAGATAGCTGGTTACATTGTATCCACAGTCAGGAAGCGGAGAGAGATTGTTACAGTTAGATACAATAGTGAACTTGATGATTGAAGGTTGGAGTTCTAGGCACATTTGTTAAAAAAAAAATAGTAGTTGAATTAAGCTCTGAACAAGCCTGCAGGACATTGTTTAATTTGGGGGGGAAGGGAGACCTAGCTCATGGGGTTGATGGGACCACCCTCTGGGTAGTTGAATAATATGGAGGGAGCTGGTCAGGTAAACTGGCTCTTCTGCATACTTAGACAGACATCCATCTGACAAGGGAAGTTTGCCCTTCTTTCAGCAGTCCTGTGGAGATGATGTGGCCAGTTTCCTGGGTCTCTGGAGTTGGTGTGGACTCTGCTGCCAAGATGGATTAAGAACTGTAACCAGAGACTCTATATCAACCACCTAGAACTAGGCCAGCTTAGTCTCTCCCCATCTTGAAGCTCAGGGAAATTTGCGGAAGAGGGGGCGGTAAGAGTGTAAGAGCAAAAGGATGGGAGGAGCAATGATATGTAAGATACTCTATACTAGTTAGGGCTGAAGCAATCATAATTGGACTTTGCATGCCCTGCGCATTGTCCAACACACTGTTGACCTCACAAAGTCTAGCATCTGCTAAAGGCACCAAGATCCTTGGAGGCAAAGGATTGGCAGCCACAGCAGTGTTCCTATACCTAAGGGGAACACGGGAAAGGGTTCAGGGAAAGGCCACTGGGTCCTTGTACGTCATCGGAGAGGAGGGCCCAGAGGAAAATCAGACATGCACAAGAAAGGACTCTCTGGGAATTGGGGTGGGAGGCACTGGGGGATGGGGAGGGAGAGGGGTGGGGAGGGGGAGCAGGGGTATGGGGGGAGGAGGAGGGAGGGAGGGAACTGGTGTACCTAATAAGTTTGTATGAGCCGAAATAAAAAAAAAAAGAATATTCAACAACAACAACAAAAAAAAGAACTGTAACCAGACAATCATAAGCGAAAAATTAAACCCTTTGTTCCCCCTTTTCTTGTAAACTTGCTGGCAACATGCAGAGTAACTGCAATAGAGAGGTATGCTGGTTCTCAGCTTACTTTCTCCTTTATGCGTGCATGGTGTGTGTGTGTGTGTGTGTGTGTGTGTGTGTGTGTGTGTGAGAGAGAGAGAGAGAGAGAGAGAGAGAGAGAGAGAGAGAGAGACATGAGTAGAAGAGGGCACCTGAATGTGTGCGCCCCTGAAAGCCAAACGGTGACTTCAGGAATCATCCTGGGTTGCTCTGTCTCCTTATTAATTTGTTCTTGGGTTTCCCAGGCTCTGCCTTCCAGGGCTGTAATTGCAAGCCACTACCATTTCTGCTGGGTGTCCCCTCCCCCCCATGAGATCTGGGATTCAAAACTCGGGTTCTTTAGCTCGAAAGACAAAAGCTTTAACCCCAAACCATCGCCTTGGCCCAAACTTTCTCCTTTTTACTGAAACCAGGACAATAGGCAGGGGACACTGCCATCCCCTCATAGGTATACCCAGAGTGGAGTCTCCTGGCAATTCTGATCTACTTATACTAACACTGAAGAACATGACACCAACTATCTAACTTTGACCTTTCCTCAGAATCTGTGTTTATGAAGGACTGTACTCTTATCTCACTTAACAGAGAACATGAAACATTTCAGGTTTTACCAAATGCTAAGTAGGCCATAGACATCATGATTGGCTGACATATATAGAAACCTCCCTTTGAGAAAATAAAACACATGAAATTCCAAACTTACAAGTAAATAAGAAGGAGAAAGCAGTATATAAAAGGAGGGGTCATGAGAACTTTCCAGTGTCTAAACTCCAGTAATAATAAAATTTATTTATTCAAATGGGTGAACTACTCCCATACCAAAACTACTTAGTAGAAAAATAGGTCAGTAATAGAGCCAGAGGTCTTCCTGAAACATGTGTATACATTCTCATTTGGGAATATGGTCACCTATAATTGCCTTTGGGACCTCAGCTTATCCTTACGAAGTTATCACAAAAATTCTCTAGGGAAATTCAATGATGGGGTTGGGGTTTAAGATTTCTTAGGGGTTTAAACTGCTTCTGAATGCACATGTTGTAGTCTTAGAAGTAGAAGAAGCAGACACCCCTAAGATTGTTGGTTCTTCATTCAGAGGGCAGTCCCCTGGGGTTTTGTTACTTTACAGTTCTCAGCCCTGTGTGGTAGATGATGCCTTTCGGGTAGCATAGATTGCAGATAGACAGCCACATGGAGCAAAATAGACCATATGTAAGATACAGCCCTGCAGATATTGGCTAAGCTCTTCCTTGCTCAGAGATACACACTGGAATACAAGTGGACAAAAGTTTAATACAGGAATATATTCATAATGGAATGCTTTTCTGTTATTTTAAACTGCATTACCTAAAAGTTTCTGTATCATTTTATTAGCAGCAATCTGCTTGGTATAGACTTCTACTTCAAATGCCCCATTGGGTGCAATGGCTTATGTAATCTGCCCTTTTGGGGGCACAGGCAGGGACTAAGGAGGCCCTAGAGTCCAAGCAACCAAGGTCAGCCTTCTCATAATACAGTCCTGGGCCTACAGGCTGCAAAGGTAGATGGACATGCGGGAGGAAGCAAGACAACAGCAGGCTCTTGGAGCAGGACCCTTGCTTTCAGCTGCTCAGAACGACCCTCTCTCACCTCGGGCTCCTCTCCAGCCAGGTAGATGTCGTTGCTCTGATTGTGTCTTCTCTTGGTTTCAATTACATGTTTCTTTGCTGATTCCTTATTCTGCTGCCTGTGATCATCAGAGTACAAGACTGCCTGTGTTTCTCAAACAGCACAGAAATTTCTCATCCGCATTTGTCCATGAAGAGCTGCGGCTTATGTGTGTCATGGTTTGAACATGAATTGTCCCCCAGGGGCTCATGTGTTCACATCCTTAGCTGATGTTAATGTTTGGAAACTGGGTGGCACCTTAGGAGGTGGAGCCTTGCTGGAAGTAGGCATGTGAAAGGGGTGAGTCCTGAAGATGAGTTAGCACCACCCTGTTTGCTTTAGTATTCTGCTTGGACAGTCTGCTGCTTGCTTTCTAGGCCTCCAGGATGTCTGCAGTGACCTAAGTCACATCCAACTTCTGCCAGTCAGCCATGCCTTCTCTGCCGCAATGGATAGTGTTTCCTCTCTGGAACTTACGAGCCAAATAAATCTTTCTCCCACTTATTCCAGTTGATCAAGTCTAAATGTTATCTCACAGCAGCACAAAGATTAACATTAACATATGTTTTCCCAAATAGCTGGGCTTTGGCAAGTTTTTAACATCTAAGCTTTGATTTTGGGAGGGCAGCTTTAATCCGTATTCTTGCATAGTATTTAAAATGACTTGAATTTGTTAAAAATATCTACTCAACTGTTGTTTTTAAGGGAAAAAGAAAAATAATGCAAATGAAAAAGGTGTCTCAAATATAAAGAACAAGAAGAAAAATGTGCTGGTATTCTAAATTTCCCTTCTCCTCCTTCAATTCCTACAGAGGTCTGAGCAGGAACTCATCAAAGCAGGTGGAGGCTACTAGGGACCAACAAGGCCATGGGTCTGTTTGAACAAAGGAAAGTATTTTCAAAATGTCTGCAAAAGATAAAGAGACACTAGAAAGTCAGAACTGGGTTCTACCAGGCCTTGAAAAATCACCTAAGGGCAAGAAGTAGGGAAGGAAGCAAAAGAGGAAGGGAGAGAAAAGATTGGGTGGGGCAAATTTAGAGTCTCTCCTCCAGCTGGAAAAGCTCTCCTTCCAGGGAAAGAGGAGCTGCCTCCTTTGCTGCAAGCAGCTGTGTGGATGTGTGTGGACATTGTCCAGGCTCCTTATTCAGTATCGAGGCTCCAAGTATCATTATTTAATGCCAAATTCAGTTTCAAATTAGAGTGATGGTTACATTCCTAAGAGACATAGCAAAAGGGGTCATTCTCTTTTCTTATCATATTACTGTTACTATGAAGAGGGGATGAAAGATTGGATACATACATACACAAACACACACACACATACAAAGTAGAAGAGGGATGACTTGAAAAGATAGGAATCAGAAGGAATGGAAGAGGGGCAAGAAAGTGTAACTGGGTAAAATATGGTCAATAACAATACATGTATGAAATGTCATAATGAAACCCATTATATTGTGAGCATGTATGTATATATACATGTGTGTGTGTTACTTGTGTGCCTGTGGAGGCCCAAGGATGGATTCAGGAATCATCCTAGATTGCTCTACCTCCTATTTAGGATGCTGTGAAGTTTTCCCCAGGCTCCACCTCGGCCTGGAAATGCACTCTGCTGTCATTTCTGCCCAGCATTTTTATGCGTGACCTAGAATCTGAACTCAAGTCCTTCTGTTTGTGAAGCTGAGGCTTAACCCCTGAGCCATCTCTCTAGCCTCATGAAATCCATTATTATGTATAACTAATAAAACATAAAAAGGTTTCATTCATGCAAAATGAACAATAGTGAAAAAGAACATTTCTCTCTCTTTCTCTCTCTCTCTCTCTCTCTCTCTCTCTCTCTCTCTCTCTTTTCTTTCTCTTTTTGCACATGCTATTGTGAGGCCAAATGAGATGTATCTCCAGGAACTCTTCCAGCAAGAGCTACTCAGAAAGGGGAAAACTCATCAGTAGCATTTGTGGAAATCACAGGGCTGATATAATTTTGCAGATGGCCAGATAAGAAGGATCATCCTGTCATGAAAAGTCAAGATCAGAAAAAGAGACATGTCTTTAGAAATGAGAGAGAGCAGAGGCCTCAGTGTGAAGAATTTTTAATCAATCAAATAAGCCATGCAAACAGACCTGTATGTCCTGTGGTGTGGACTACCCTGTCATACAGTAGAAAGAGATGCCTCCAGCAGCTTGCTTGCTAGTAATGCCCACCAGTATCTTTCAAGAACAAACAATGTAGTTCATGATCAAAAATATATGTTATATAGCATGCAATACTGTCCTTCAGAAAAGAGAGTATAATATCAAGAAACTTTCCTCTCTTTCTGAGAGGCTGTTTGGAACATAGTCTACAATGAAGAACCATTCAGAGTCCTTCAAAGTATGTTTGGCCTATAAAGTGAGAGGACTTGTGTTGCAGTTCATCTGCATAGTTGCTGATAAATGACTATCAAACAGCTTAAAGGAACAAGTCCGGTTACAGTTCATAGTCCAGCTTGACAGGAGAGCACGCACCAACACCAGGGCTGAGGGAACTGGCCACCATAACGACATAATGGCCGAGAGATGGACAATCCTTACTTGCCAGACCAGCATGTCTGGCCAAGTATACAGAAGGATGCCGACTCTCTCAACCAGCTCTCCGTGATTTATCCAGGGCCTAATCCCACCCACCATGGGCTGGGTCTTCCCCAGCAGCTAGACAATCTCCTTCAGGTTTGCTCTGGGCTTAACTCAACCATCAACTCTCTACAACTGTGCCCAGAGCTCAAACTCTCAGTCAAGTTGACACCGGTGCTTAACTATGACAACTTGACTCTTAAAACAGCAGCAAAAGGCACATTAGGATATAAAACCTGTGCTTAGCAGCCCACTGGATTGGGTGATTATGAGAAACATCAGTCAGATGTTTAGAGACAGTCTGTGAAAGGAACATCAGCTTTGAAATATGCTGAGTTCAGGCTCAAAATCAGACCTTAAGTAAAATCAGTAGACCAGTCATGAAGCCACATTAGGCCTTGTTTCCCTCTTGTGTTAAATGTCACAAGGTTGATGACGTATGGGTTCTACCAGCTGTAAAAATGCCTTGCCCACAGCAGATACTCAAGTGTCTTGTTTCTTCTCCCATTTTCTTCATAGATGCTTCTGGAAAGGCCACATTGTCAGACAGTTATGGAGGGCTAGATAAGTGAAGGGAGCATCCCTATCTGTGGGTCTACCCAAGGAAGGGCCACTTAAATGCCACAGCGGCCTGAAGGAGACCCAGAGACCCATACAAGTAGACAGGCAGGAGGGTGGGAGGCAGAAAAGTAGTGCAGGGAAAAAAAGAAGGGAGAGGAAGGGGGAGGGAAGGAGAGAAAGGTGGGAGGGACAACCACTCATGTGTTTGTATAGCAGGAGAATTCTTAATTAGAAAAAAAATACGAAAGAAAAAGAAAAGATTCTGGGTTCATTGGCACATTCTTCTTCATGGTTGGTAATGCAAGGCCAGTGTCTGGGTATGTTCACACAGGTGACATATTCAGACATACTGGTGACAGGGATGTTTTTCCTGTTCACTAACAGTCATCTAGGTTTCTCTCTTCTAGTTCTGCCAAAGCATGTGCGCTCCGTGAGTGTCAGTCTTCTGGCTACACTCAGAAGAGCCTTTGGAAAAGCACCTTTCAGAAGACCTCAAGTTCCATTGCTTCAGAAGTGAAGTCAGGAGAATCACGTCTTGCAGACATTTTGCTATCTGGTGAGAATTTTGAAAACTGACGGAAGCATTGAAATCAACTTGGAATTATCAAATAGCTCTGCATTGAGCAGGGAAATATTCCTAAGGAGGAAATAACTTGTCTTTCTGTTTCTCAACTTCCTCTGGCCTCCTCAAAATGGCTGGCCCACTCACTCCCTTGTTTCCTGCTTCTGCTTGACCAGTGTTGGTGGATGGAGCATAGGCACTAAAGGCCTCATCAGTATGGTTACTCCGTTGGCTTGGAAACTAAATACCTGGTAACTCTTTCTTCTCTCAATGCCGTCTCTTTCCCTAGCTGATGGGTTCTGTTTTGTCTGGATGTGGCAACTGTCTTCCTTTTGAGTCACTTTAATTTGTCATTCAAAAGAGATGTCTGTGCCACTGGGTTGGGCCCTGCTTCCTTCTGCACATGCAGCATTCCACCTGTCTTATGTCATTGCTTGGGCAGGGAGGGGCTGCCATTCTTCTTTCTTAGAGCCACAGAATCAGACAAACAGAAATAGCTCCAGCCACGCTGTCCTGGAATAGTAAGTTCTCACACCAGTGCTGCACTTAATTTATTATGACGTCACAGTGTTGCCTGATACTCAGGAAGAGAACTTTCTCTTTCCAACTTAAACATTAGAAATCATGAGAGCCTGGACTTCCAGGCAAAGTGTTGGGCCCCTGAAGGCGCCCACGTGCCTGTCCCACTGACTCCATAACCAGGCTTTCTCTCATCATGCCAGACTGAAGTCTCAACACCAGTTCCAACTCCAGGGAATAAAGTTACTTTTTCCTCCCACAAAATGTGTTTTCTCTCAACATTTTAAGCAACAGATCACTCCAAGTTACAGAGTTTTCTCTGACTGCTACTTCTCCGATTTCTTCCTAGCCCTATCTTTCTAACCCAAATTTGCATATTTCCAGAGTTCTAGCCTCAATTCGTTGTCCCTCTTTTTTAATTGTTGAACCTTTAAAATTTTAATTATATTGATGTGTTCATACGACCCCCTACCCACCTCTACCTCTCCATCCCATTCCACACCTTATACTGTCCCCTCCAAGTGTCTCCCCTCTCTCAAGTACCCCTGCGTGTCCCATCCACTGGGTCCAGTCTAGGGCGCCCACACTAGCAAGCACCTGTGTGTCTCGTTTTACTTATTGATTTTCTGCTAGAATAGATAGCTAGACACCACCAACAACCGTCCCTGCCGACTCCTCGCACATACTGAACTTTACTGAAAGGCATACGAACACTATGTATTTTCAGTGCTGCGGATGTAGCTCTGTGGCCTAGCACTTGCTCAGTATGTGTTAC
The DNA here is from genome assembly GCA_023101885.1 of Typhlomys cinereus. Taxonomy (NCBI): domain Eukaryota; kingdom Metazoa; phylum Chordata; class Mammalia; order Rodentia; family Platacanthomyidae; genus Typhlomys; species Typhlomys cinereus. Next base: position 3,975,120 of record JALPQD010000076.1, read on the forward strand.
CCCTGGTTTGCTCATGAAGTACCGCCACATGCATTGCTTTGTAAAGTCTCAGAAGCACAGTCCTCATCACCGAATGCTTTTGTGTATGGAGTGTGTCCAATTCTGGCCCTTGCTTTCTCATCCACAGAGTGGGCACAGTTAGTGTGAAGTGCCTGAGAATACCCGGAGCAGTTAATCACACCGAAGTTTGAGGAGCACAAATCATCCCACAGCTTCTGTGTTCATTGGAGAAATTTTTGTTTTCATTGAAATCAACTGATATTTCCTTTCTCTTTGGAGCGAAAAATGTATATCTGTGTGTCAAATTTCAATACGAGCAATAGGGCATGTGTGAAATGAAAATTTTTCTTCACCTTGATCCCTCGGTGAGTCTTCCCAGAGCAAACACTTTTTTTGTATCTTACTTTTTCTAGTGACTGAGGAATAGGATAGTATATGGATATCCCACAATCTGTTTATTCATTCTCCCATTTGTGAATCTCTGCTGTGTATTATTATTCAAATCAATCATGAACATGTGTCATCATAACAGAGGGTATACTTCCTGGTTTAGCATCAGTAAGTAAGGGGTCGTATGTGAGATTTTGTGATTTGCAATTTGGCAGTAACGTTTACAAACAGTGAAATCTGCCTCTATCAGAATTAGGTTTTAGCTAATGGAAATGGTCATGTAATGCCACCACAATCAACGTAGACTACTACATTCCTAAGGAACTTCATTCATGTCCAAGGACACATCGAAACTCATTCATACTGAGACCATGGTTGAGCTTTCAGGAATTTTCCAAGTCTGATGTTAAAACACCTTATTTGAAATTAGATCACCTAAGCTTGTATCAGGATTTTATATTACAGACAAAAGTAGCAAATGCTGAAAACTCATTGCTTCCTAACGACTTTTGACTCTGGATATGAAGCTACGTTTATCTACTGGTTCCATAGAGTGAACTGCTACAGGATAGTGTTCGTATTGTCTGCCACAATTACCCTTTCTGCTGCTGTGAAACAACACTTAAACTCAGCACCTTAAGAGGAGAAAGGGAGTTTTATTTGGTTTATGGTTTCAGAGGAGATATAGTTCATTATGGAGGAAAAGGATGGCTGGGTGGCAGAAGCCAGGGGAGGCGCAAGTCATGTCCCAGCTTGGAGGCTGAGGGGCCAAAAGCAGACTACTAGTGGAAGCAGAGTGGGACTGACCAACCTCGAAGCCCGCCCTCTGGATGTGCCTTCCTCCAGCAAGGCTCTACCTCCTAAAGGTGCCATGACCTTTCCAAATATCAACATCAACTGAGGATTCAAACAGAAAGTCCTGAGTTCAGACCCCAGGTCCCATGTAAAAACGCCAGGCAGAGGGGCTGGAGAGGTGGCTCAGGGGTTAAGCCTCTGCCTTGCAGGCAGAAGGTCCTGAGTTCGGATCCCAGATCCCAAGTATAGACGCCAGGCGGAAGCGGGGCGGCCTGCGTTTCCGGTCCTGGTAGGGCGGAGCCTGTGAATCCCGGGGCAGAAGGAGGTGGAGGCGTCCATGGTGGTTCACGAATTCGTCCGTGGTTCTACACACACACAGATACACAGACACACACACGCGCGCACTTACAAACATACACATGCACAATTGAATAAATAAAAAAAAAAAAAAAAAAAAAACGCCAGGCAGAAATGGTAGTGACCTGCACTTTCGGCCCTGGTTGGTAGAGCCTGGGAAATTTCAGAGTGAAGCAAAAAAGGAGGTAGAAACAATCCAGTATGATTCCTGAAGTCACCCTCGGTCTTCCACAGGAACACACAGTGCCCTCTGACACACACACACACACACACACACACACACACAAAATAAATAAAAAATAATTTAAAAAATTTCAGACATCCTCCTGTGAGTGTGTAGCACTTACTATTGTAGCAGGAGAATCGGCCTGATAGAATCTATTACAGTTTTCTAGGATATGGAACCTTTATTAACCTTTCGCCCAAAAAGGTTTCACAAAATATGTAACTTACAGGCTGGATGTTGTGTTTTTTTTAAAACGTTTGAAAAGTATTTTTCTATTTGGCGTACAGTTTTTCTTTTCTTTTTTTTAAGATTTATTTATTTACTTACTGTGTGTACCTGTGTGTGCCAGAGGGCACTTTCAGTGCCTGTGGAGCCCCGGGCTGACTTCTGGAATCTTCTGTATTGCTCTATTTCCTTTTGTCTTTGCTTTGAGGTTTCTCAGGCTCCACCTTCCAGGTCTGGAAGTATAGATTATTTTCAAACGGGTTCTGGGATCCAAGCTAAAGTCTCCTTCTGCTTTGAGGCAGAAGATTAAGCTTGAACCGTCTTTCCAAGCAGTTTTTCTTCTTTGAGATTAACATGCCCTTTCCTCTATGTCTAAGGGTTTTTGCTTGTTTGCTTGTTTATTTTTTCTATTAGTGAGTGCTTATTCTCATTCTGCTTGAGTTTCATTGAATTTCTTGGATCTGTGGCTTGGTATATTTCAATATTAAGAAAATTCACAACCATTAACTTTTTAAATATTATTTCTTCCCATATTTTCTTCTTTATTTTGGAAGTCTAATTATTGGATTTCTTTTTATTTAATATTTTATTTTTTAGAGAGAGAACAAAGAGAGGAGGGCTATTTTCATACCATACAAGTACACTTCAGAAGTTAGTATATCCAAAGTCCTAGCAGTTTTAATTTCAAGTGCTTCTAATGACAGAGGTTTCAAATATGTCTTAGACAGAGAAAAATAACAAATCCACACTGTAGTCGGAAAATCACAATTTCTCTTTAACAGGTAGGAAAAAATAGATCTTCAAATCAATAGCTAAAAAAAAATCTGAGTATCTTAAAATTTGAGATGTGCGTTATGCAAAATGTACATATTGCTAGAGGTTATATTACATGCAAGATTTACAGACTGGACTTTTTATTCTGAAAGTTTAATTAGTGCTGTTTTAATTTGATTATTTTTCCACTTTACTTCCTCTCTATTCTTTTTTTAAAATTTTTTTATTATTTATTCAATTGTGCGTGTGTGCATATGTATGTGCACGCGCATGTATGTATGTGTGTGTGTAGAACCACGGACGAATCGGGAACCACCACGGACGCCTCCACCTCCTTCTGCCCCGGGATTCACAGGCTCCGCCCTACCAGGACCAGAAGCGCAGGCTGCCCCGGCTTCCGCCTGACGTCTAAACATGGGATCTGGGATCTGAACTCAGGACCTTCTGCCTGCGAGGCGGAGGCTTAACCCCTGAGCCACCTCTCCAGCCTCTCTATGCTTCTATCTACACATTTTTTCACTCCGATGGGGTTTCACTCTCCGCAGGTAGCTCATTCTATGTATCAACTTGACGCAAAGAACTGACCTTTTAGGCACAACTATGAAGAATTACTTAGCTGAGGCAAGCCTCTGATTTAGCCTGTAGGAAATCCTCTAATTAATGTGGGAAAACCCTCTGGTTTCGTGGGAAAGATAAGGAGAGAATTGGCTCACCTTATGGCTATATTTGCATGTCATCTTGGCAGTTGTGCAACTGTTTGAGGCACCGCTGTGAAGAATCAACGGTTGAAACAGGTCCCCGAACAAGTCCGCAGGTGCTTGTTCCATTGATGTAGAAAACCCAGCTCTTAATGGGTGGTGCTTTCCAGTGGTAGAAAGGAAGTACAAGGAGTAGGAACTTTCTCTTCTCTTCCTTATCCTGTGTTGACTTGCTGTTGAGTCCATTCTTCGAGCATCTTTGCTTTCTTTGTTAAGCTGCCATTACTGTTTCCGAGCTCTGTCCTTTTGACCTTGCTGCTGTTCCTGCTGTCTTTGGAGCCTGGTCTCGTGGGCCTTGCTGCTGTTCATCTGTTCATCACTGATGTCAGATACGAGCTGTTCATCCACAGCGTTGGAGCCCGGCATCTTCAACCCTTCAGAGTGGTAGAGGCTGGAGATTTTCTCAGGATCCTTTGGTTTTGCAAGACATTCAAGTCAAGAACGAAGCAGCTACAGGTGGTTACTTTGAAGGACTCTTTTTATTGGGAGTTGATTTAATAGAGTTATATATATTTATGCATTCCATCAATTCTGTTCTTCCAGAGAACCCTGACTAATACCGCTTGATTCGGTAGACCAGTAAGGTAAACTATGCCCCTTTCTTTTAAGGCACGAAGCTTTCACAAGTCCACTGTAATCACTTACGAAACAAAAGAATAATTAAAAATGAAAAAGAAAGCATGCTCCTCTCTCATGTTTTCCTGTCTATATAGGGCTGTTCTCTTAGTTCCTGATGTTGCTATAATTTTCCTGCCCTTGGGAGCATGAATGAACCCATTTTTCCTCTAAATTACTTGGGTCATGTATTTTTCGCAGCAAACAAAGGGCAACTAAGACACTCTATCACTTTCTTATAGTTTCCATTCTGTTATTATGGTTTATTTGTGTGTTATCTTTGTATTCTCTGAACATTCCCTCTTGTCACTTACCTTCACAGACACATTAATACAAGTATTCAACGTCTATGAAATCCAGAGATGATTCTCTATAGCAACTTTTTTGTGGGAATGTATTCTAATTCCATCTCTGTGACTGAGTCGTGTTTTGTATGCCTGGTTAGTTTTGATTGAGCGCTGAACATCGTGGACAGAACATTTAAGAACTGGGGAGATGGCACAGGGAGTAAGGGAACTGATTTTGAATTGGAATTTAAATCTCTTGGGGGCGATTTCCCTTAGTCTTCAGGACTTTCTTCTTCTCCTAGATCTCAGCTCTTCAAATTCTCATTGCTAGGTATCTTTTATGTACCTTCAGTAGACATTTACAAGTTATTGTGGTCAGTGTTCTACCTTCTCAATAGGAAGCTGGACTTCAAATTGTCTGGACAGTTGTTTAGGGCACAGCATTCCATCAATATTTCTAAAAACCAATCAGGCAGACAAACAGACATCCCAGGCAATTGTAATGACCACAGGAAAAATTCACAGACATACAGCATAAAAGCATGGGATGCTTTGGAGCACACGTGATCTGACAGTTTACCTCAGTCTTTCTCTACCCTCTGCCCTCAAAACCCATGTTCCTTCAGGCTTTGGGGAATCCCTGGCCACTGATGTGACAGTTTGCCAGCCCCTCCCTTCCACCTGGCTCTGTCACACTTCTCTGCCCACCACTCTCACTGTTTACTTCTGGTTTTCAATTATCACCTTGCATCCACTTCACTAACACATTGTTAAATGTTTTTTTTCATGAGCATTTATAATTCTGAGCTGAATAGAGGTTGTTGCCTGAAGACAAAACGAGGCCCCTTGGGATGTTCTTTCAGTCTCAGGTACTGAGTGCTTTCCTTCAAGATACTTCCCATGTGTTCCTCTCTGGTGCCCCTGCCACCACCTTCTGCTAAATCACTGAGGAACTGACCCGGCTGCTTGCATGCTGACACTAAGTTGAATTAAATGCAGCACAGTCTCCAAAAACAAAACTGCTTGAAAGCAATACTGTCTTAGAGCTCTGCAGTCTGGATTCAACTTAAGTTTTGGTTAAATTCAGTCCAGTATGTACCAGAACTGGTATACAGGGAAATAGTAGGCGTGGTAACACTAGCTTACTTAGTGCTAAATGTGTCCCAGGCATTACTGGGCACTTCCCAAGTAGTTTCTATTGCAATTTCGTAATAATCCTTCAGAGAAGATGTGATTATTATCAAAGCTAGGACAATAATTTGCACCACCAAGAACCTATGTCTGGTGAACGTCTGGAACAGGGTATGAGGCAAGGAACTCTGACCTTGAATCCCACGTTTGTGTGTTACCACACTGAACCTGGGAGGAGGGAAGAAAAGTCTGAGGACAGCTAGACCTGGGTCCTTATCCCTAATGAAGGATGCAAATCGGATCAGCTGTTTGACTTCCAAATTCTGCTTCCTCTTCTACTATAATAGAACTTGGTATGATGCTTCCTGGAAAGCCCTAAGAATAGTGTGCAATGCAATTTCAAGTGAACTACAGGGGTGTGATGAATGAGATCACGCTTACGTACCCATATACATGCACACACACTGGTGTGCACAATACACACTCACATACACGCAGTCACACACGCACTCACACAAACACACACAGTCTTTATTTTCTTTTTGTTGCCTTTCCATACCATCTGTTATTTGACTATATCTACTTTATTTATTTATACATTCCTTTTTCTACACTCTAGGCAATGTTCATATGGTTTTAATTAATGTCACAGAATTAATTACTTACCAGTAGTGACATATTTATCATCAATTGCACAATTACTTTATGTAGTCCTAGTAAAACATTACTTCAAGTGTAAAATATGTCTAGTTAAGGACAAATTACCCATGCTAATAAACAAAGTTGACGCAAGCCATTATTTACCGAGCTTAAAGTTGGTATTTGTTGAAAAGCCTCAAGTCATTTCATTTTTGCTGAAGACTCATATTTAAGTAATTGTGCAACGTAGCCATTTAGTACTGCTGAGCCAACTTCTCTTGGTCTTTAAGACAAAGAAAGTGCATGCTCCATAGAATCATTCTTCCTAGAGTGAAAAACATAGCATGGGGGGGTCTTATAAGGACTAGACTAAAGGAAAAAGTGCAGATTAGTACTGACTTTTAATATGCTGCTCATATCCTGAAAGGTAGGGGCAGTTCAGTACCCTTGTTTTCAGTTTGTTCAATAAGCTTCACCCTCTAACTACATCGACAACAACAGAAGGAAACCATTCCTGCTGGTATCAGTCCCCTTAGTTGATTCAAACAGTGGTGTGTGTTCAGCAGCTACTTTCTAGGCAAGCAGTTGGCTTGCACATGCAGGAGGTTTGCCTGGGTCATCTGTGTAGGTAAAAAGCCCTACAGATCGATAGGAAGACTTCTGAGAGAGAGGGCTGCAGTGAAGGATGTGGCTTCCTAGCCGATTAGAGCCATCTTAAGTTCTTGCTAAGCACCCTTCTTCCTGGGCCTATCACCCTACATACTCTGATCCAATGGGTCTTGGTAGATTGCGCTTTATCAAAAAATCCAGGTGGCTTTGCAAATCCGTTCTCAGGTAATCTGGAAAACTATTCTGAATATCAGATGGGCTTTATAATGTTACGTTCCTATGTGAGAAAATGAATGTAGTATCTTTTCTTATATTCCATTTGAAAAATCAAGTCCTAACGCATGATAGGACCTGCCTCTGGGGGAGGAGGTCATCAAATGATCACCTGATTAGAGGGGTCCATCTGTCAAAATGTATTCATGTCCTGTGGTCAGGTGACTCAGAGGCAGTCTGTTGTCAAGTGGGACATAGTGTGCCTGTCATTGAGCACTGCTGAGATGCACAAGCTGATGACTGGATTGTCCCCTTGCTGCCACTTCCATATTGGTGTGGTCTTTGTGCACACACTGTGGCCCCTTTGGTCAGCCTCTCATTACTAACTGACATGCAGGAGAGGAAAGGATTAAACTCCATCACAGATGGAATGACACAATACCCATGCTGGGAAGCATTGACATTTTATGGCCCTAGTTTTAGCCCATATGCTTAAAAAAGAAGACCTAGTAGTAAAAGTAGCACACATTCAACATTCCCAGTGACCCGCTTGCTGTTCTTATTCATGCAACTTTAACCTCTGTACTGGTTACTCTTTGTGTTGCTGTGAGAGAACACCTAAAGTCAAGCAACTTAAAGGAGAAAGGGAGATTTATCAGCTTATGGTTCCAGAGCAGGAGACACAGTCCTCATTGCCTAAGCAGAATGGCTGGCGGCAGAAGCCGTACTAGGGCTAGACCACTGTAGGCATCCTGAAGACTGAGAGCTGCAAGTCTGCCAACTGCAAGAGCAGACCTTTCTTGGAAGTAGGGTGGGACTAATCCATCTCAAGGCCCACCCCTACCCCTGTGACTTCCTTCCTCCAACAAAGCTTCACCTCTCAAAGGTGCCATGACCATCCCAAATATATGAGCCTGTGGAGCACACATTTCAAACATGCCACTCTCTATGGCTCATAAAACCAAAGATCAGTGTTTAGGGAAAGGATTTAGGAGCCAGGTAATAGTAATTGTCCCTGACCACCAGGAGAAAGCTGGGCTTGTTCTATAGACAATAACCATGTGATCCACTGGGGTTAACATCTTTTAGCATGACTGTAATATTGACAATGAACGGACAGGTATAGTAATGGCCTTTGAAGAATCTGCTGACCTTGACTTTTTGCCCTTCAAAAATGAGGGTTTGATTTCCTCACCAGTGAGTCGCCTAGAGCTAAGAGTGAAGGGAGCATACATACACTGGACCATAGAGAAGAGAGACTCAATGTCAGCTGCAGCCTTAAGACCAATAACATCAGTGAAGGTGAAGTTCATTCACTAACTTCGCTTTTGCAAATAAAAAAGGATAGTTCCCCCCCCCCCCCCCGAGTGAATCTAGAATAAGCAGGGAGGCCTGAACAGTGAGGTGCTCATTTATGGGTTCTGGGATCCGTGATGACCCATCCACATCTCTCTGTCAGGTCCAGGGACTCATTCCTCCCAGCTGCCAGGAAGAGTTCAACACTGAAATCCTATTTTATATGTGGAAATTGCTCTTGATGGACAAGAGCTGTCTTATCCAAAGTGAGTCTTGTTTCTGGAAACAGCCCATGTCCTGTGGCCAACAGTTGCAGGGTATGACTTATAGAAACCATTTGCCTTGGCCAAATGACCCTCTCCAGTCCAAAGTGAGAACAGACTGGGGTATCTTTTACTACAGCTGCACGAACATTCAATGTTTTCCTCCATCAAATCCTGCCTCCCGCGTTTGTTTCTGGTGATGGTTCCGAAGGCAGTCTCTTCTTAAATTTGCTTTGCGAATCTCTGACTTGGATTCTCTTTCCAGGAAATGTATCCTAAGGCATCATGTAACTGATTTCAAATCTAAGTTTCAAACAATGCCCCTGATTAGTGCAATCTGCATTACAGATGAATGCTAACCCATAGGGGCCTGGGAAACTGAGCACTGAGCCTTGTAAACTCTGAAGAAGAGAAAACCTGCCAGACTAGAGTTAAACCATGCAAAAAAGAAGTCAAAATAGAGCACCTCGCTCCCTTCTCCTCCTCTTCTTCTTCTTCCTCCTCCTCCTCCTCTTCCTCCTCATTCTCCTATTCATTCTCTTCCTTTTCTTCTTTCTCCTCCTTTCTCTTCTCCCTTTTCCTCTTCTTCTTTCTCTTTTTTCTCCTCTTCCTCTCCTTCCTTTTCCTCTGCTTTTCTCTTATCATAGAGGCAGCTGTGGAATTTGAGATCATTTTTTAAATAAAGCCTTTTACACTGCTGTGATATGCTTTGAAGTACAGAGAAACCTTCATCTTTTCTACACAGGTAGACTCATCCAATGGGACAGATGGAACCAAGCATCTGGGTTTCGGCATCCTCCAAAGATGCTTCTGTCCTCGGTGGGCTCAGTACTTGGAACTCACAGTGGACAGCCATCCCTCTCTGTGTGCCACTGGCACGATGGGTTGTATGAGTACCACTGGCACGATGGATTGTATGAACACAGTCTCTCGGGAGGCTGAGTTTAGCTACAGCACCAGGGTGTTGCAGGTGCCGCGGGGCCTGCTGGCCTCAGGACCCCATGTGTCTCAGATGGAACGCACAGCCCTCCTAGTGTTCCAGGGGGAAAGAGCACAAGGCCAGTGCACACAGCTGCAATGTCTTAAGCGACTCGATCATGCCAAGGGACAGGAGGTCAAAACCCCTGTTGGCAAATTAGAAGGCAATTTGAACCTTGTCAATTATTTACCTGAACATATGGAAAGAATTTTTTTCCCGTTCCCCATTGAATCTGGTCCGAGAATTGCGTTTGCACGCCAGGCAGTGTTACAGATGAATTCTCTGTCTCCCTAAGAGCTGGACATTGTTAGCCAGCATTTATGGATAAGGAAATCGGGGCTTGGGGACATTTAGTAAATCACACATCTTCACAGTGAGGAATACCAAAACTGAGCCTCCAGCCCAGTCCACCTGGCTTGAGACTCACACTTTGTCACATGTGCCACTGAGGAGAACAGCAAGACAAGCTGAATTTGCCACTGGACCCAGGTGAGAACCCTGAGGTGGCGGGGCTTGAGTTTCCCCGGGTCTCTTTTGCCCAATCACACTTACGTTGTCTGTCTTAGGAATTAAAGGTGGTTTTTCTTCGTCTCTGTCAGGAGGGATGTGTTCACAGATGGTGTGTAGATTTCTTAGCCAAGGGCCCTTAAATAAGACGTGAACAGTTTGTTTTCCCCCAGGAGTTCGCCCCAGCACAGGGGGACGCTGCACTGACACCTGCACACACAAAGCTCGCACCCTGACCCACCAGTCCACACACGCAGATGTACACTTTCTCCCATTTTCTCGCAGCACACCTGCGGCTGCCTCTCCACAAAGGCCGTCTTGTACTGGAGCAGCCCCGGTTCAGAAGAACATAAACCATGTGGAGGGACTGGCAGGAGGGAAGTGCTTAAGCAAGTAAATAACATCACTATGCTCATGAGTTTTCCCAGGTTTCTTTGGGGAGAAGATAAAGTAAAAGCGAGGGGAGGCCCACCCGTCCTGTGGTTCCTGCCAACTGCAGCTTAGTCCATTTTTACCAGAGGAAAGTTTCTGGCTCCTAGGACAGTCCAGTCAGTATCAGGCCTGGTCTGGAAATGTCTGTTACTAGAAGGTTCAGTATGATGCAGCAGATTCAACTGTGGAGGAAAACGAGAATGTTCCTTTGCTGAGATGATCGCCAAGTCCCAGACAATCAAAAGAAGGTAACAATTTGGTGTCAGTTTTGTGCAGTTTTCTAATTGAAAGCACATCATGTGCTTTTGCAAATGTAAAATTTGTAATGTACACATAAGTGTGCTTTATGTACAAACCAGCAATTAGACAGAATAGTCTTTAACAATGAATAGAAAACACTAGGAAAGACTGTTTTCTTGCTGTTCTTACTTAACATCTCCAGAACAATCCAAGCCTCAGATAAGAGATATTCACAGAGCTTCTCTTCTTTTTTTCTTTTGTCTCTCCTCATAAAGAAGTGAGGGAATCTTAGCAATATAGATAAACACAGATATAGTGATGGATGAAGATGTGTAAGCCAGAGTTATTGGCAATTATTTTCCCAGTTCCTTCATTTCACAAATGAATACACAAGAGGCCCAGAAAGGTCACCCAAGATGACCCCAACATCCACAGCTGGTACAGGGTAACCAAATCAGTGTCTCCACCCTGTACTCTGACCACATGTTCCATGTAATTACCCTGCCTGGAGAGAGGCTGTCTCAAAGAGCACATGGGACTGTCTTGCAGGGGTAATCTACCCGTAAGAAACATTCTTAGCAATGGCTCTGCAGACACTACCTCCAAAAAAATGATCTCGTTTACCAGGATGCATGAACTTGAAACTATTCTGAAGTAAATTGGTAAAAAGACTCTTTTTCCACTTCCAGTGCCCTGATGTGGAATTGGACGGTGTAATATTTTGCATTGCACGACTCTTCACATGATTCCAAGGAATGTCTTCGGCACCGAGATGGCTGTGACCCAATGTGAAGTATTTCTTCTGCCTCAGATTGCATTTACAAGGTTCACGGATGTCTCTTTTTCTGATTCCATTTTTCAAAAAACAAGCCAACATCTGTCTTTTGTTATTTTTAACCCTTGCTGTTTTTGAAACATTCACAGTACATTTAGAATGAGACACCCTTTACAAAAAAAAAAAGTGCTCACAGGACTTGGGCACAGCCATACCCCTGGTGACAAGCCCACACCTTCCCCTCTTGCTTGTCACCACAGCCGGGGAGCATGGGGAGCAACTACAGGGCAGGGTGTTGGCCATGCGCCCAAGAGAAAGATTTTCATGATTGCGGAATAATGAAAAAGTGAGTGGGCCGTTCTGAGCCTACCTTACAGGGTTTGATGGGAACCAAGACAGGATTCTGAATTCCTGCTCACACTTTGCCAACTATGAAGGTGTTTTGAGTGGGATCAAAACAGGTGAATTCAATGATGCTCTAGAATAAATTTTAGTGATGCAAGGGGGACAAGAGAAAGGAAGAAGGAAGGTAGAGAAGATCTGTTCTGTGGTCAAATGACAATGAAAGGTGACCAAAAGGAAAGCTCTTTATGCCACGGGTCTTTACCAAGAACTTGATCAGTCCTTCTAATGTGTAACGCAGGGACCCCTGTGCCAAGGAGATCTGAGTCACATCTGAATCAGTCTTTCATTCACTCAAATCCACTCACATTCCTTTGAAACAAGTAAGTTGTGACTACCGGTAAGGTCACAAGAAATGGAGATCTTGAGGTGCAGCTGACAAAAACAGTCTCTTACCCCCTGCAACACACGCCATGAAAGGTGAGCAGTTCTTTCTTCCAAGTTTTGTTGCTATTTCCTAAGTCTAGGTCACCCTGGAATGAAGACAGAGTTGCAATAGCAAACAATAAAATAAATTTGGAGTGTGGAATTAAAACTCTTCTTTGAAGGGTCTTACTGTCTTGGACTTCTTGACTATATATGAAAGTAATTTGTGGGGTTCAGTTAAGGATGAAGTAAGACTCAGGGAACACAATGTAAGGACTCTTTTTATTCATTTTTATGTGTTTACATGTGGATGGGTGTACATACATGTGAAAGCCTGTGTACAGCAGGGCATTTGAGTGTACCAGTGAAGGCCTCTGGCTGATTTGGGGGAATCATCCTGGATTGCTCTATTTCCTTGTTGCTTTGCGCTGTGCTTCCCCGGCTCTGCCTTCCTGGGCTGGAATTACAGGCTACTGTCACTTCTGCCTGACATTTTTACATGGGTTCTGGGGATCTGAACTCAGGTCCTTTTGCTTGTGAAACAAAGGCTTTTAATCCCTGAGCCATCTCCCTAACCTGATAAGGACTCTTAAAAATACTGGGATGGGGGTGGCTGGAGAGATGACTGAGGGGATGGGGGGTGATAAGACTCTGCCTTGCAAGCAGAAGGTCCTGAGTTAGGATCCCACATAAAAGCACCAGGCAGAAAAGGCAGTGGCCGGCATTTTATGGTGGGTGGAGCCTGGGAAATCCCAGAGTGAAGCAGAAAAGAGGTAGAAGCAATCCAGGATGATTCCCAAAATCGTCACCCTTGGTCCTCCACAGGGACACACACACACCTGTAAAATTAATAAAGTTTAAAGTAAAGGAAAAGAATTGCTGGGATGGTGCCAGTAAAATAGTCACCATGGCACCTGGCTAATGACTGCTGCCAGGGACCAGCTCTTGCGTGGAAAACTGAGAACTTAAGTGTCATTGATTCTTAAGTTATTAGTGTTTTTATGAGCTATGCCTTCATTGTGAAGTCTTGAGCAAACAGAAGCTTTTCACTGTTTTAACCCATTGTCTGGTCCATTTTCTTGCCTTCTGAACCAGAACATGGAAGACAAGTTGTGGTCTTGATTTCAGCCCTTTAGCCATGGCACTGCCCATGAGCAAGAGAAGCATGTGCTCAGAAGAGACTTCACCAGGAAGAGAGAGAAGCAAGCTCAGAAAGAAGGAAGACCATCCTCTGGGCTTACCCATTTGGAGTCCCCACTTTGTGATGATCCTCCCAAGCCTGTGTCTCTTGGATTTTATTAGGTGAGCAGCTCACCCTTCAACCCTAGTTCATATCAGTGTAGACAGGATGGAGAGGATCTTGGGAGACCTCAGGGGGAGCAGTCTAGGATGCCTGAAATGGAACAGCACCAGAGAAAACTCTTCAGTTCTTCAGTGGAAAGAGGATCTATGGAGTCTGAAACTTAAGAAGCTTCCGTAAGTTTGGAGACCAAGCCAGACTGAGAGAGAATGATGGAGACCTACTGATGAAGGCAGATCTTCCCAGCAGCCTTTGGGTCTTTGCTCTCAGCTGTTTCAGAGGCCTCACTCTCTGGGATCTTCAGCGTGGGCGATAAGGAGACTTTTACTGTGTTCTTTGAAAGGCAGCTAAGTGTACACTCGGCTCGTGGCATTACCAACACTGGTGATTCTCAGCAAGCCAGAGTGGTGATGTGGCAGCCCATCCATTATTGCAGTGGCTCATTCAGAGCCAACCGACCTCCGGGACGCGCACGCGCGATCCAGCCGGTCCTCACCGCGCGCTCTAGGACCCCAGGTCAGCCCACAGGGACTTCCCAAAGCTACTTTCTCTATTATGGTTCTGACGTCCCACCCCCTGATCAGCAGTCCTCGTGGCTCCACATTTCAGGTAAAGTTTTGATGTGAAGGGACAACACGATATCAGTGAACAGTCACGTGGGGTGATCGTCCTTGAAGCCACACAGTTTCTCTCGGTGGCAAGCTGTCCAGAATATAGGTGCTGGCTTGTCCTTGTCTATGTGAGCCATTCTACAATGCGACCAATGACTACAGCAAGAGGGGAAAGAACATTCGTCCTGTTCCTTCGTCTAGAATCGTGAGGTGTGGCTCATAGAGTAACTCTGTCTCTCTAGCATTCCTGATTACTGTCTTGTCTTTCTGTAGGGCCCAATTTCCAGCCTCAGGGCTCACCAGGAAATGGTCTTGAGCAGGGCCTGAGTGTTGCTACCAGAGGGTCCTAATTTCTAATACATTGTAGAGTCTGAAGTAAGAAAATGATTTGGGATTCCCCCCGCCCCTTTTCAATGCTTCTTTCTTTTCTGACCAGCTAGAATCTAGAAGTAAGTTCCAGGAAGGAGTCTGACAGCCTTTCATCGGGGGAGGAGTGGCTACACCACACAACTGCTGGAGTAAAGACAAGCAAGAAGACCTAGAGTTTCCTTTGTGATGCTGAAGGTGAGAGCCTGATCTTTCCATTTTCTCAGAGTCGGGGCTGCCCTGAGAGAGTCTCTTGTCTTTATCATCATGAGCCAAATCACAGTCCACAAAGGGCTGATGTGTGTGTCAGTGGAAGAGAGCAGGTGCAAGCATGTGTGCTGGCTTGGTGGGGTGGGCAGAACCTCCACAGTGCAACTGAAAAATGCAGTAGCAGCTACAAACCTTGACAAAGGTTTCAACACTTGAAGTATTGGCGGAGAGACTTGTAAGCTTGACTGGAGAGCAAAAATTTGAGCATTAGTCAAGGAGTTCAAAGGGAACTTTGTTTGAAGGGAAAATTAAGCAAGTCCCCCAAAGTGGCGGAGGGAAGGCATGGGAGAGGCGCAGAGACGTTACAGGGACTGTCTTTTCTTTTTCTGTATTTGGCAGCAACTGTCAGACAACAGCCAGCCTTCTTTTGTGGGAAGGAGAGCTTTCTGGCTCTGGCTACGATTCAGCAAAACCTGGTAACCAATGGGGTGTTGATAAGGTGACTTTCAGTCTCTCGGGGTGAAGGCAAAGTCTCCATACCCTCTTTCTGCTTTGAGACTCTTAGTGTGGCCTGATTGCCTAGACTCTGGATAAGGGGTAGGGCTGAACCTCCGCCATTGTGGGTGGTAGGTGGGTAGGTGTGGGTAGGTAGGTAGGAGCTCTCTCTGAGATCCTCTGGTGGGACCAAGCAGGTACTTCTCACCAGAATGTGACTTCCTCAAGAAGTTTCCTCCTATGACAGTGGGTTGAAAGGGAACCTAGCAAAGCCTGTGCTCATTCCTTTCCTTTAGAGCCAGTGTGGCTACGCTGCAGGACAGATTTAAGACAGAGGCCTGAAGTCTCTGGCCAGACGATTCTGGAAGCCAGATTTGGGAACATGTCCCTAAAATTTGCTTCAACCAAAGCCCCAAGGAGCTGAAGGCAAAAATTTTGCTCTTTGTCTATCAAGCTCATAGATGAATCATTTCAGCATGTGTGTGCGTGCGTGCGTGCGTGCGTGCGTGCGTGCTTGTGTGTGTGTGTGTTCCATGAGGGTAGCTAAGTGCTTCTCAGTTCTGCATGTATAATGTCCACCTGGGATCTGAATCTGATCATGTTCAGTGTTTCCTCCTGCCTTCCGGTCTGGCCTTCATCATCCTCTGGGTCCTCTGGGGACACAGTTGCCTTGTTATTCTTAACATTTCCGGCATCTTGCTCAGAACCAGGCACAACCCGGGTGCTCTGTGTTTGAGGAAGGAAACAATGATGAGGGAGAGAGAGAGAAGAAGAAGAGGTAGAAGAAAGAAGAGAAGGGAGTGAGGGAGGGAGAGAGGGGAGAAGCAGGAAGAGATAGAAGAAGGGAAAGAGGAAGAAGAAAGAGAGAAAAGGAGGGAGATAAGTGATAGACTGAGGGAATGGAAAAAAAGAAGAGGAAAAGGAAGAGGGAGGGACGGAGGAAGGGACATAAGGGAGAAGGAAATGGAGGAATATACCTGCCCAAAGGATTATGTCCAATTTCAATGTTATGAGATTTCTGTCCAAGTTCTTGCATCCCAGACTCGAAGGTTGAAACTGGGACATCATTGAACGGTTTAAGTAAAATTTATTGAAAAGCAGGGAAAAGAGGGATACCTGATTGCTGGGGAGAATGGGGGTGGGGAAGGGGACAAGAAGTAGTTTCTGGCTGTTGAAGGAGCCAGAGTGGAGGCAAGACAGCTCCAAGTCCTGCTGGGAAGCTCTGGACCCTGGGTGCCCCTTTGATGAACTTTTGAGGGATCCAAAATGGAAAGTTTCTATTGGTTTCCTCTCTGACCTTTGGTGATCCCTGGTGGGTCCAGGTTTGAAAGTCCCGCTGGCAGGTTTTGTTGGGGAGCACCTGTTGGGGTGCCTGTGTGCTGAATTCAGTGTAGTCTCAGATCAGCTTTCTCAGTGAACATGCTGCCTTTCACACTAGCTTGTGGCCTGGCTTAATTTCCTCTGAACACCCTCTCTCATTGTTCTCATCATTGCCTAAAGAAATCTGTCTCCGTTATCAACAAAGATCGCTTGGGTCTTTAGGCAAAGTTGAGAGAAACAGATAGGGTAAGGAGAAGGCCTGGGAGCTGCACAGGGATGAGAGCTTTAGTGCTACTAATTTTTCCCATGTCTTCTCAAAAATCATAGAAACTCATGCTGAGAGCACAAGCCACCACTCATGCCATCTTCAACCTCCTTTAGCCAGATTGCTAGTTTTTACAGTGTTCTTTACAAAGCCAGCCAGTGAGCCTGCCTGCAGATTTTTCTAAACTCATTCACTTACACTTTTTTTTTTCAAGTAAAACCCACGAGTACCTTGAGACGAATACATTATGGAGACAACTGTCATCGCAACCGCATGTGGTATTATTTACTCATGTCAGTTTGAATGATTAATGTGGAAAAATGGCCGGGCAGCTAACGCGATTGAGGGTTGGGTAGGACGATTCCCGCGTGATTGCAAACAGTGCCCACACTGTACGTGGCGAGTCACAGAAACATGAATAGCTGGCAGGAGGGCCTCCTCTCTCTGTTGACTCCCATTCTTGGCTGCGGCCCCAACCCGCCCCCAGAGATTCTGAAATTTTCCATCCTCAGCCAAGGGACAGAGGGTGAAGACCCGTCAAACTTTGGCAGTCTGGGGATTGTGAGCAGTGACTGATGTCATTGGCGACTCCTTTGCCAGCCAGGGGGCAGGGGAGATTCGTGGGGCCCTAGGGGGAGCATGGGGATGGCCTCCTTTAATGAGGGGCAGCACAGACGAGACTATGAACCAACGACAGTCCGTTGCTTAGAGAAGCATCACTGACATGAGGAGACAGAGAGAACAAGAAACTCCAAACAACTTAGGAACGTGTTTTGTCCTCCTGTTGGTTTTATATTGTCTAAAATCCTGCTTACTCACTACTGACTTAGCACCCAGCTTAGGTAACAACAATTTTCTGTATTTTTTTCTTTGTGTAAAATCCAGGAGGCTACTGGAGAAAATCTTCTATCCCCTTCCATTGCCATCATGATGACTGTGTCTGTTTTAACTGAGAGCTTGGTCTGGCGAGCTACATGCCTTAATTGCATTGCCTTATTGGGTTTCCAGGCTGATGAGGAAACTGGGGGTCCAGGTTGTTAACATGATCTCCTGGAGGTCACACGGTGCCATGTGATGTGTTGGCTCTGGGATCCAGGGCGGTCTGGCTCCATTGTCTGAGCTGGTCATGCATCCATCTGAGTTCAATACAATTTTTCCCTTTCTGGGTGTGTGTGGGAGGAATGGCTTGGTGTTTGCAGAATACAATCTAGCCTGCCTTGAGGCAATAAGCAGGCTCATTGGAGCTGTGGAAATGAGAGGTAAGAGAGTGAAAGTGAGATGGGAGGTGATAGACAGACAGACTGCCACACAAAAGAGATGACAAAAAGAGGCCGTGACCTTCTCCTGAGTTACAGACCACAGCATCCACGTCAACAGCTGGAGGGAAGGAACATATGTATTTTTTAACATTTATTTACTTTGTGCATGTGCATGTATAGAAGACAACTTGTGGTAGGATGGAAAGATGGTTTAAGACTTACACCTCTGCCTCGCAAGCAGGACTTGCGTTCCGATGCCAGATCCCATGTAAAAACACCAGGCACAAATGTAGCAGTCTATCCTTCCAGCCCTAGAAATCCCAGAGAAATGAGGAAAGGAGGGAGAGCAATCTAGAATGATCGCTGAAGTCACCCTCAGGCCTCTACAGAACAAACACAGAGCCTTCAGATACACACAGACATATACATATGGAGAGAGAGAGAGAGAGAGAGACAGAGAGATTGTGGAATTCAGTTCCACCTCTCACCAGGCACACTCCTAAAATCAAACTCAGGCCATCAGGCTTGGTGACAAGTGCCCTCACCTGCTGAGTAAAGGTCTTTCTCTGGCCCAGAAGATTCTTTTCTATGCAGTGCCTTAAGCCCAGTCAGCACAGAAGACAAAGCAGGAGACACAGCACCGGCCAAGATTGGGGATGTCCTCTGGGAGTGCTAGTACTCTGGGCCTAGTTGAGAAAGTCCCAATGTTTTTGAAGCCACGTGTAAGCATGAGGCCCGGGTGCATATCTGGCCAGGGCTGTGCTGCCCTTGGGACCCTGGTTATTAGCAAAACTCACAGGGCTGGTGAGCTTCTCCTTGCTCCTCCGGGACAATACTTTTGAATGACACTTGGAGACCAGATGAGAGGTCGTCTGTAGAATACTGACATTAGTCTGGGATACAGTGTCAGACAAAATTTGAAATCCCACTCAGTTGCTCATTTCCCTCTCACACAAAGAGCAGCAGCAAGGCACTAACAACAACAGCAGACTATAATTCCAGAATGAAGCAACACTGCTGAATCACACTTTCCATCTCTTTATTGCTTAGACCACAAATTCCCATTGTCCTTGTTATTTCTGAACTATTCGTTCTTTAAATTTTTTTTCTGGCTTTGGCTTTAGATTAGGTATTGGTCATGTCTGATCAGAATAATCACATCTCACACTGCAGAGACATTCTCCAGTCTTTATCCTGCTCTGGGGGTAAGGGCAGGAACATATCTGTACTCTACACAAAGGAAAGAGAGTCTGGAATTACCTCTTTTCACTAAAATGTCCTAAACTAGAACTACCTGACTAGACTCACATTCTCTCTGATCTCACCTGTCTTGAATCTAAATAGTCAACATTAGTCACAGAGGTTAGATGACAAATAATAGAGACACCAAGTGTCCCTGTAATCTCCTAAGCAGGGGTCATGGTGTCAGCAAGGTCAACCTCTTCCTCCTCCTGATAAAATTTATGAAAAAACTGTAGTGAGGTGGCTGGCCCTGTCATCCATTTTGATTGGTCATGGAACTCTTTTCAAACGAAACTCCTTATCCTATGATTTGGATGCCACATTCTTAGAGGATACCCCTGCATAAGGCCCGTGAATAGATTAGAACACTGATGTCTGATGTGCTTCTAAGTTTCTAAATCTACTAGTGAGAGCCTCTGCAGTTGGGCTCAGATTATGCAATTTTTTGTTCTAGTGACGAAATGCCTGACAAAAATAACTCAAGGCAGCAAGGATTTATTTTGGCTCATGGTTTAAGGTGATAAGTCCATACAATGGGGCCAGCATGGCCACAGGAACATGAAGTGTCTGGTCACATCACATCCATGGTCAGGAAGTAGAAAGGGATGTATGTTGGTATTTCAC
This sequence comes from Typhlomys cinereus, assembly GCA_023101885.1. Classification (NCBI taxonomy): domain Eukaryota; kingdom Metazoa; phylum Chordata; class Mammalia; order Rodentia; family Platacanthomyidae; genus Typhlomys; species Typhlomys cinereus. Next base: position 3,995,091 of record JALPQD010000076.1, read on the forward strand.
TAGCTTCTCCATTTTATTCAGTCCAGGACCCCAAACCATGGCATGATGCCACCCACATTTATGGTGGAGCTTCCTGACTCAGTTACACCTTTACAGACACCTCTTTTAGGTGATTCTAAACTCAGTCAAGCTGGCAATGAACGTTCACCATCACAGCCTTGTAGGTGACTCTTAATCACGGTGAGGTTAAGAATCACCCATTCAGAGTTTAGGTGACTTGAATAATAAACTTTGTGTGACCAACAGTAGCCACTGGGAAGGTTCAGAAGAATTAATCCAGTTGCTGGGGGGTAAAGTATTGATCCTGTTTAATGACCTAGTCATCGCTTAGAGACCTCACCTTCCACCTCTTCAGAATACAATCAAATTTCAACATGAGTTTCAAAAGGAGCAAGCCATATTCAAACCATAGCAACATCTCCACTTAATTTCATCTCCCTAGTATCCAGCCATGTACTCATCAAGTTTCTAGTGAATTCTCAGATACTTAATCAAGAACTGAGAAGATAACGTGGAGACTGCGTAAAAAGCCTTTCTCTTATCTTCAGAACAGAAATACAGATATAAAACAGTGATTCTCAAACTTTTCCATCATGAAAACATTGACAGAAAATTAATTATCTGTCTCTACATACACACACACACACACACACACACACACACACACACACACACACATGTACAGATATAGGCACACACACATATAGATGCAGGCATCACAGACATGCACACATATTTTCATGTATGTACATACACAGACACAATACATACATATACACACATACACACTCATATACACATACATTCATACACACATATACCTACACACACTCATAGACATATGCATTCATACATATAAACATGTACATACACATATATGCAGTCTCTCTTTACAGAAACATTTATTCCCAGTTGTCACACTTTGTGTCTTCTTTTTTTTTTGTGGAATAGGAAAGGATGCAAATAACCTATATCTTTATTAATTACTATTGTTCAATTTGTTGAGTTCAAAGTTTCGTTTCAAGAAAAATATCATACCAATTTTGTTCTGATTTCAACATGTGGGGCAAACATGTAGAAATGAATACTTCATGTGGTCACTTCTCAAAAGTTGGCATGGCTCTGCCTTCTCCTCTCTCAGTGCCAAAGATAAAGAATGAGTTCTGTGCCACTGTGCAATCATGTATGCATCTTCTGGCCACTCTCAAGCCTCAGAGCACTGGATAGTTAGTTCAAGTAGAGGCAAGCTGCTAAAAGAAAGAGATCTAACAGTACTGCGGCCTCCTCAAGTAGGTGTTATTTCTCTCTCACTTTACTGTTCAGATGGAAATGACTCAAGGGTTAGTCGGAGAACCCAGCATTCTCCACATGTGACTTTCATTTCTGGGTTTCAGATGACTACTCCACTTCTTGTTACCCTACAGACATGAAAAGTGGGGAATGATCCAAGGGAATGGACACCTAACTGGTTAAAGACCAAAAATGGAAAGGTGGCATATGTCCTTTTATATAGTGTCACTGCTATCTGCAAGGAAAGATAGAAAATGAAATAGCTAGGCTGGGGAGATAGATGGCTCGGTGGGAGGAGGTGCTTGCCTCCAAGGCCTGACACCTGGAGTTCAATTCCCAGGAACTATGTAAATGTGGAAGGAAAGAACTGCCATGACAAAATTGCTTTCCAATCTACACACACTCACTGTGGTATGCATGCCTCCCATCATATCCACACAATAATAATGATAAATCACGCTTTTATGAGAAAAATGAAATAATTTTTGGACTGTCGTATGCTCAGTGAAAATAGGAAAAAGTGGTCTGGGAACACAATAGCAATTTTCCATAGCCTCCAATACTGTCTTAGTATCCACAATGAGCAATGAGCAACTGTGGCAGGTATGACTGAATTTCCTGTGATCTCTCCCTCAGTGAGATGTAAGCAATGCAAACTTTACAGTCCAATAGTGAAAAGTTTACTAATCTGACAAGGAATCAAGGCTCATTAAGCTCTTAAATGCAGCATTTTTATAGCATATGGCCAAGTGGAGTCAGCCAAGCACAGATGTCATTAACTACACATCCATTTGAACTCTGCAGCACACATCCCCTCTCTCCTTGTCCCTCTTGCTCTCTACATTTCATTTTTGCTTTTTTTTCTTAGAATCCTCTTTCTCGCTGTTAATAAGTACACAAGAAAAGAAATCCAGTGTTTCACTGGAATCAAGACACGTTTTAAAATAGAATTTACAATGAGATGCCTAATGAACAATGGTCTATTCGGACAGCTGAAAGCTCTACTCACAATCCCTCTCCCTTTTAGATTTGTGAGGAACAAGGGATTGTATTCTCTGCATGGGATTTTGCTTCTGGGCTAGGGTTGACTGCAAGTTTATTGGAATGAGTACTGCGTTTTGTTTTGTTTTGACCATGAGGGACTTGCGCGCAGAGCCCGGGTGCTCATCATGTGCTGTGAGGGGAGAGGGGAGTGTTTGCAGGATAGTTCTCTCCCTGAGCTCCAAAATTAGGTTCAAGTCAAGAAGCCCAAGTGACTTTTTTCAAGTCCTGTTTTGGAAAGAACAAGCAGACATATTTGAATTAATTAACTTGCTAAGACTGCTGAGCGCCGAGGCTCAGTTCTTGCCTCATGGAAGGTGTGTTTTCCTTGTCTTGACCTTGCCACAAACTTCGTGAGATTATGGGCAAAGCGCCAACATCATCTGTGTGTGCTGACTCTTACTCCCATGCGCGAACATTTCAGGTGCATACACTTCTAGCAGGAGTGTAGATGCTCTGTTCTGCCTGTGTTCTGATAGTCAGGAAGGCTGAAGTACAGCAGGCCATTACTCAAGTCCTTACCCCAACAAAACAGCTGGAATGGGACAGTAACTTCTAGAGCAGCCTAAAGCCTAGATTCTGTCACCTCTATGTTACACGTTACAATATCTAGCAACTCACATTTTGCTTATGTATCTGCTTCCCTGTGAGATTTTTTTTATTAAAAACAGTCCATTTCATATCTGTCCAGGTTTTCTCTGCAGTGTCTAGGCTAGTGCTATGTCTGGCTCATATTACGCTCTTCATACTGAAAGAAATAAGCAAAACAAAAGTATACCCAATGTCTGATAGATGCTTTGTGACAAGGCTGGGCAAGAGTCTGGGTCTCATTACTCACAGATCTGTCTTCCTTGTGTTTGGCTTCTTCCTTCCCTTCCAACAGAAGGGTCCATAATTGCCAAAGAGCCCTAGGCTTGGTTGCAGGATGTGCAAGAATCAAGCTGGAAATGAGCTCGAAGCTTCCTCCCTAGTGACTTGCTTTCATAGTGTTGGAAGGTGCTATGTGAGGTGCTAGGGGAGCTTTGAACCGGCGAACTACAATACTAACCTACCAGGCAAGATGTGCCTGCTGGACTGGAGAGGTAACTTAGGATTTAAACTTTGGCCTCAAAAGCAGAAGGTCCTGAGTTTGGATCTCAGATGCCACATAAAATGCCAAGGGGAAATGGTAGCAGCCTGTACTTCTGGTCTGGAAGGTGGAGTCTAGGAAACCCCAGACAAAGCAAAAAACTAGATAGCACAATCCAGAGTGATGTCTGCAGTCACCCTTGGTCCTCCACAGGATTACACAGTGCCCTCTAATACTCACATATATGCACATGCAAAAAAAATGTCCTGCTAATGCAATACTGGCATGACTGTTGACCAGATACACACAGAGAAACAAAAACAGAGAGACATACATGCCAAAACAAAGTGCCTACTGATACAATACTGACATGATGGTTATAGGTTAGCCATCCACTTTCTGATTAGGTTTCAGACCTTATCCACAGGAGGAATTCATGCCTATTACTATAAACCTGGTTAAAAGAAAAATCATAGCTGAGGAGGTCACAGCCTTCAGAAAGGAACGCATTATTGTTGCTTTGCTAAATAGACATAGTGTCAAACTGCCTTCTAAATATTTATATTTATACTCATAGACTATCATTTCTCTCTGTCCTGGTCACAGAAGTTTCTGTGTGGGTGACAGTTAATGCAGAAACTCATAACTGATTGAAGTGATGAGCTCTAAATGGGACATCGAGACTCAGGGACCTCTCCAAACCTCCAAGACTTAGGGACCATTGGTAAGAGGGAGCAGGAAGCCTTGAAATTCTCTCTCCTGGATGTGACTTGGTTACTACACCGTGAACTCACAGCCAGAGAGGCTAAGTTTGTAAGACTTGCACAAGACTAGATCCATTAACATCCCACCATGGATGGGGAAAGGGCTTTGTTAGAGAAAAAGGAAGAGGAGGAGGACGAGGATGAGGAGGAGAAAAGCAGAGGTGGGAGATAGAACACGAATCCAAGCTTATCCACATAGACTTAAGTTTATTCAGGAAGCGCCTCAAAATCCAGAGAGGGAGCAGCGATTTCCCCTCCATATGGAAACGGCTAGTGACTTGGAGCCAGGGGTCAAGTTTTTATAGTTGGAGTGCAGGAAGAAGGAATTTGGGGGTTGACTGATTGTCAGATTAACATTCTTGATGGGGTCCCATGAAGATCTGTTTTATCTCAGATTTACCAGGTGGGGTCTCTGACTACTGGTGGGATCTCTGGCTTTCAGGTGGGATCTCTGGCAGAGATTTGTCAGGTGGAGGTCTCTGGTTTTGAAGTCTGGTTCTGGATCTATCAGGCTTGTAACAAGTTCTTTCCCTGAGGAGCTATATTCAGTTAATGGCTGCTGAAAACAAGGGAGTCATATTCCACACTGGTGGTAAATTGCCCCCACTCAAGAAAATAACTATGTATTCACATTCATGAAACAACTGTAATAAAATGCCTTGAGCTACATAAAAAGTGTAGAATTAAGAAGGGAATTTATTGGAAAGAAGTTAAGAGTAAGGGAGAAGAAGAGAAAACAAACCAAGACTTGATCAAACAACAATTGAAATTATGAAAGAATAAATAAATTTTGAATTAAAGAATAAGGGTTAAATGTAGGGTGGATTGGAATGCAGAAGACATAGGGGATTGTTCTGCTGTTTCAGTGTCTTGGTTTGTAAAGGTAATGTATTCTTAAGACATGCTTCTCTCCCTTCTTCCTCAGAAATTCTGCTTCTGGGGGTTGGACAGAGACATCTCAGCTCATTGAGAGAGCAAGATGAGGAAGAAAAACGTGGGGTATTTCTCAGGAGCTGCAATGACACTATGTGAAGATTTGGACTGACACTTTCAGATGATACTGACATTTGTTCTCCAATATGAGACACCCACCAGCTGTTCTGTAGAAGATAAAATGCCTCACATACCTCAGGTAGGCACAAGGGATCAAAAGCCCTGTCCCTCTGACCAATATTGCTCAGTCTGCTTCAGAATGGGATTCATGGTCCAGGAATCTAAATAATCATGCTGAGCAGGGAGAAGACATTGGCCAAAGTCCTGGAAGGTTCTGAAAAGGCCAGTTTTAGCACACAGATGGGAAGAGACAACCAAAGCTTCAGTAACGGGCCCAGGAGGAAGGAAAGCCACTATGAGGTCATCAGGAGAAGCACTTCCTGCTATTGTCCAGCCTTTTGGGCTCAGCGGAAAATAAAAATAGGTGGAAATTGAAAGCACTCCTGTGTATATCTCAATTCAGAACCATGTAGAGACTGAGTGGGTACTGTGTTTAAAGGCGATAGGGAAATGGCTCAGACCATTCTAGCCCAGTGAATAGAGAGAGGGCTTTCCAAGTGAGGAATCCAGAATGGAAGGCGATAGAACCCTACTATGCTCCCCCTGCCTGGGAGTTTCAAACCCAAGGTCCAACTCTGTAATCTGATAGCACCTGAAACTACACAATACAGAACACTGCTGTGTAAAACAAAAGAGAGGTGAAGGAAAGAACCCTGAGAACTGGCTCATGTATAGTACTAAGGGTTGGAACTCTCACCCCACTTTCTTGGGAGTTGTTGGTAATCCACAGAGGACCTCCTTTAAAAAATGTGTTACAGACAATATCAACTATGCATAAAGGTAAACATAATAATCTAATAAACTCTTGTGTACCTATAAACCATTTTTTATGATTATAAACTTGTGAACTCCTAGCCAAACTTGCTTCATACATATTCTCAACTACTTTGGTACTCCCACTCCCATAATGCACATAGTTTCATTACCTTATTCTGTATTTCTGAAAAATACAGACTCCTTAACATGACCCTCGATGATGTCTTAAGAATGAGAATTCTATGATATCATTAAATGTCAAGGAAGTCTTCGACTTTCCCTCTGATAGGTACAATTGCCTTAGAACTCCCCCATCTCCCACTCAGAGAAAAACCAACACAAGGTAGGAAAGAAGTTCTTCTTACTCCCAACCCCTGGGTTTTTACTCTATAGTAATGTAACATACATGACCAGAGCAGAAAAGGTGGTCCCTAAATTGGAGGTAAACATACTGACAACATAGCAAATGATAAATCCCCAATTCTGGATGGTACCCAGAATGGCTGGGCCTAGAGCCAGGAGCTGAAACATGTTTCCATTGTTGCTGGCAGATGACAAATTTAGAAGCAGATGGGGGACCTTCTTATCACAGAGAATGTCATCAACTGAGGCACATGCATTTAAAAAGCACAATCAACCTGTAGTGTGCTGGGGGATTACATGTGATCTTTCCCGACTCGAATGACCCCTCTCCCTACATTTAGCTGCCTATTTAGTACGTTTAATAAATACATAGATCATTTAAACCATGTGGCGGCAAATTGAAAACAGGGGCTTTCTGAACTATGTGTTTTCTTTCTCATGTTGGAACACTTCCCTGGAGAAAATCTCAGGTCTTATGATTATGGAAAAGAAAGATCTGTATATCTTTCTGATTACGTGCTTCATGATACACACATATACATTGGCCATGTTTTTTTCCTCTTTCTTGGCCCAAGTGCAGTGTATGCTCCTGAGCAAAGTATCCCATCGCTACTTTCCTGTCAGCTGCCTGCTCTATGTGTCAACAAAATAAAATGTGAAAAGATCATCTTACTACCAAAGAAATTATGTTTCAAAGCAGCTTGTCTTTAGAAACTATATGGCATTACATTGACCCAGGATACCATTATCTGCTAGATTATTAAAAATAACAATCTATATTCACAATTCAGTGAAGGATATATATATATATATATATATATATATATATATATATGATTGGGGAAAATAATACTCCCTGCCTTGAGGTTTGGACTGAATAATTTGACATGTAAGTTTTAAGATATTCGTATTCATCTACTGATTTTAAATGCAGCCCACATACAAAAAACTTTACTATTTATTGTTAGAAATCCTGATTTTGATCAAAAAAATGTTCACAAGGGTTTTGTTTTATAATTTGTGTATGGTTTTCCCCTTTCCATGAATTAATGAGTCACATCAAAGTGTCTGGATTTTTAGAAGCTTTGTTACATTTTTCTTTGACCTCTTTCATGTGTGTCCAAGAAAAGGTCGGTAAGCAGCTGTCTGTGTTTGAGCTCCCAAGGGACTCCTTGAGGCTCCTCATCCCCTTTGTGGTCAGAGCACTCTCTGAGACAGTTCCCACCACACAATCCCTGGAGAGACAGTCTGCAGTTTCCCAGCCCACAACCCTTCCCATTATCAAACCAAGAGTCCAAGAGTCGAGTGTGTGATAAAATTAGATAATGGGACAGTCCTTGGTGCTCCAACATCAGAGGGCAGTGAGTAGCTCTTGCTGTGATGTGGGACAGAGCAGCCTATGGACAGATCATCCTCAATTCGAGAAAGGACAGCAACAATGTTTTAAGAACTACTTGACTACTCTAAAGGGGGAAACCTATTCGCCCAGGCAAATTTTTCTTGATTAAACTTTTTGTTTTCTCTTAGAAGTCTTACTTAAGAAATAAGACTCTTGGGCCAAATTTCATAAAGACGAAAAAGTCTGTTTGAGAAAACATGGGAAGGGACAAGAGCTTGGCTTTGTTGTCAAACTCCCTCCCTCTGATGAGAGTTACTTCACCAAGTGTCCCTTGTTGACTTTCTGAAGGCAGAGTGTCTGGTCGATGGCATCCTCAGGAAAATGGTACTTTTTGGTTATGCAAGCTTCCTTGGGAGCATCGATGCTGTCACTGTTGATAAATTTCCATGTTACAGGCGGCTCTCTGTTCAATCATGGGTCCCTTTTTGCTAACAATTTGCTGACACTAATTGAACACAGGACCCAGATTGCTGCTAGGTGAGTGGAGATGTTTCATTGGCTTCTGAGGCGATATGTGCCTGTAGAAATCGAAGATGTCAGACCTGTTTCCTCCAACAGAGTCAGTGTGTCTCTGCAAGGAATCGTGTCACCCAGAAACAGTAGGACATTGGCCCTTTCACTGATACAACAATATGTTTCTAATTAAATAATCAGTACATTTTCATTTTCGATCTCCTGAAAAATTGAAAAGTCGAAAAGCTGTAGAAGAGTGATATGTACCTACTGCACAGACCCATATTTTTACTTCCTTACTGAGATTTTTCCTTTTTTTGTGCATGTGTGTATAGCGTGCATGACTGTCTGTGCACATGGGTGAAGGCCCAAGATGGAGATTGGGAATCTTCCTCAATCTCTCTTCCACCTTATTCTTTGAGTCAGGGTATCTCAATTAAACCCAGAAGTTGCTGATACTGTAGCCTCCCTTGCCAGGTTGCCCTGGGGATTTCTTATCTCCTCTTTCACAGGCTGTAATTATAAGCAGAAGGTCTCACCCATTTTCCATTTACATGGGTTCTAGGGATTAAACTCTGAATCTCTTGATTACATGGCAAACATGTTAACCACTCAGTCATCTTCCCAGCCTTCTCTTCATTTTCTAATATAAAATTCAACCTATAATGAGTGGTACATTTGGGTAGGTAGAATTATAGATTCTTAACAGAGGACAGTGGAGTCTAAGATGATGTGGAATTCATCCAGATCAACTCATGTCACCTAGTAGGACAACCACTAGACCCCAATGACCATTTAACTTTTATCTAAACATCTAGCTCTTCAGTTGTCTAGCCACATTTCAAGTGTTTTGTGGTTATCATATTGTTTGTTTCCATAGTTGCAGATGATAGTACTATTAGAAAGTGCTACACTAAAGAGTCCCCAATTGTTGAGGTAATCATCTCAAGTGACCTTGATCTTTCTATATTTTCTTACTTCCATTTCTGAATTTTCATCCCATGGACCTTTATGATTTCCTGGCATGATATCTGCAAGGACTTGTGGTGTGGTGTGATGTGGTGTGGCGTGGTGTATAAAACATCTGACTTGAATGTAGCCCAGTTCCGTCAGTGGGCTACTAGGGAAATTAACTCCATGGCTTTGCCTTTTTGCACAATGACCTCCAAAGCCTATTTAGCTCTAAAATTCTAGAATGCTGTTAATTTTTTTAAAATTAAATTTAATTAAAAATGTCTTGCTGATAAGGTGGAATTCACCAGTTTTTAGTATTGTGAAGTTTATACTATTTTCCTTGAGAACATTCTCAGTTCTCACAGTGCTCATTGAAGAAAAGGGAAGCATTGCCATTTGCCTTTCAAGGCCCACAGTGCTGGAATCCCTTGTCCAGCATTTAGAAGATGTGTGAAAAAATGGCCAGTCCAGCAGCTGTTTTCAATCTCGAGATTCTTGGCATCTATGTGCAGGATATCAACATGATCAAAGTTTTCACTTTTCTCCCAAAAGATTGGCTGCCTTGTAGACTTACCATGTGATAAATACTGAGTTTAGTATTTGAGTTGGAGCGTTAGCAAGGGAATTGTGGCCTTGACTCTTCAATGCTGTGAGTAATATAGGAAAATAATTTTCAGACATTTGATTTGGAGGTTTTGGCATAAATGTACCCACACCACTGTAGGCTTTGATCCGCTGCTATTATATGACCAACTGTGAAATACTATGGGAAATCTATTTGGAACCAGGTTTGAGGATTCTTTTCAACCAAGACATTTTTACATGACTCCAGGTATATAGGTACATAAAATAGGTATATAATTCAAACACTGAAAAATATTAAGTCATTTAGGAATGTACTTTAAAACATTTCTTTGGAATATATAGTATGTGTATATATATATAATTTGACCATTTATTAAAGACAAAAGCAAATTTGCATAGCAATGAAATGCATGTGATTGTTTCTTTTTGCATAAAGAATTAAATCTTGGCTGAATATTCAATACTATAGAACACAGAACATCTTTAGCATTTTTTCAGGGTTGGTTAATATTTGATGATTAGAAAATCATCAGTCCTTCACATAAATGCACAGTATGACATGGCAGGAGCATGTTCAAGCCCAACTCAGAAATGATTGGGGATCCTATCCTAATCCCAAAGTCAAAATTTATTTAAAGATGCTATTTATTATGAAACTATCAGCAACTTAAGCAGCAGTTTTTGAAATTGAGCATTCTAATGCAATGCAATCTAAAGACAAATTCTTAGCATATAGTAAGTAGTCTGAAAGGACATTTTTCAGTTAGCGTTGGTTGACATTGCATTGTGTGACGACAAGCATGGTGCAAAGTGTGTGGACTGTGTATTCAGAATCGAGGCCAAAGTGAGCCCACGCAATGCCATACAGGACAGCACTGCCTGAAACACATTGGATTCACTGTGTGCTTGATATGAACTAATTTTGGGTAGTTGCACCTTTTAGTTTTGCTAAATTTCCATAACCCTCATTCAATTTACACAACCGAACGTGGAGTTGTGGTCCATGCATTCCAGGATCTAGAACGCTTGAAGTATAGGTGGTATACAGTGATGAGTACAGCTGCCTTCTAGGATCTAGAACTTTCAAAAAGGGTTGGCTTAAGGGAAAAGGTCTGCATGTTCATTGAAATGACATTTAATGGCTGCCTTCTACACATAGGCATGGGGTTAAAAGGTGAGCACTCAGCAATAAACAAAGCTATGAAAGGAGCTTCTGTTCTAACCAGACTCTGGCAGACTTCCCAAAGCATGGAGTTAGGGTGTCCCAGCATGCCATCAGAGACTGCACAGGCTCCAAGAAGGCTGCAGTAAATTCAAGTGCATCATGACTTTTCAAGACAAAATGATAGTAGGCAATGAGCAATATAGTAGCATAATTTTCATGTAAATTCATTTTGACCAGTGAACTGTTCTTTACTCCCATAGAATAATACTTCATGAAAAATGATTTAAAACTCTGTTGAAAAAAATTAATGCTCAGCAGGAAATCTTTATAGCCGGATGGTGAGCTAAGGCATTAAGACTGAGATCTACATTCCTTAGATAGAGTCCATCTGACACTCTGAGCTGACTGCTCTCTCTGGGGTGAAGGGTGAGCCCTGGACATTGTTCAGGGCATATGACATAATCGGGCAGCCCACTAAATGCACAGCTGGTGCTCAGTCAACCTCAACAACCAGAAGATGCCTGGGAAGCCTCACAGGACATGACAGGAGAAAGAGGAGCTGTTTGCTGACATCATAGCTGAAGAGATGCTGGGTCAACAGATTTAGGGGGGTACTTGAGGTTCTTGGGTTCTCAATCATGGAGACCTTGATTAAAATCTAAACTCCATTTCTACTGACTGAACATACCAAGATGATGGTTGATTTCTCTGAGCCAGTTGCCTATCTGCAAAAGAAAGTGTGGCCTTCTTCAGGCTTGTTATGAGGCTCAACTGACATCTGGCATGTGAACTTGGTTTTAACTATACAGCAAACCACCCTGGCATGGGCCCCATGGGCATACCGTTCATCCAAATGGATATGTTGGCAATGAAGGAGAGCTGTAATACACACTGTCCTACCATACCTAAGAGGCAGCATATGGTCTTTCTTCTTGTATGCAACATTCTTGATCTGAGCATTCAATAATTGATACTATGTTAAATGGACATAATTTGAGTAAGAAAATTACATGTACATTTCTGTCGCTGCCATATATGGGATTCTTCAGTCCTTCTTTATGCAGAATTCTTTCTATAAAGGGATTGTGGTAATTTCTATATAAATTGTGCATCCTTTTTTCCTCAATAAACAAGCACAATGCTGACAACTTCACAGGAATGTGCATTTGTGTGTAGTTATTACACTAGAAAAACTGAGCTTTCTTCACAGCATTCTCCAGACTTTACCATCTTTTAGTAGCATCAGAATTCTTCAGCCTGTGGCCTATCTCCCAATAAAGAGGCCAAAACAGCACATAAAACTATCGAGGAAAACTTCTCCTGAGCCCCAAGTGGTTGAGGTTGCTACCCAGCTCCTCTGTGGAAAGGCATAGTTCTCCCCCATCAATAACTTTGCAGAGGAGAAGAACAATAGCGAGCTCTCTCCAAAAAAGGCATTAGTGACTGTTAGAAGGCCGAAGGGGAGAGATCTGCTGACTTGACAAACCGTGATTACTTTTTACAGCTCATGAAACTGTCTTTTTAAGAGCTGTGTTCTACGACCTCAAGTTTATTGCACTCGCGATTTTTAGACATGTCATCTTTTGGAACGATGAGACACCTCAATGAGAAAAGACAAGATTAATGGAGGGGCCTTGCCCAACACTGCTTTTTTTTTCCTAACAGAAGAAAGAAAGAAGACGGAGTCTTCTGAAGCCTTAAGCCAAGGAACTGCACCATCCATCAATGCAGATAACCCCCAACCCCACTTCATCTCTTAACAAGCCTTGTATGTCTGCTCTGTTTCATAAGCTGATAGCTAATGGCCTGGGTTGAATCAAGACTTTATTCCATAACAGACAGCGACCTGGAACCCAGCACTGATTAACCTCTGCAAATCCTGGGAGGGATCCTTTTCCTAGTGGCTGGGTAGGCACTAAAACTAAAGAGAGCCTGTTCCAGTGATGTCACTCCATCACATAGAATTCTACAGTGTGGGAGCTGGGGGCGTGGCTCAGAGGTCAATACATGGTTAGAACCCTCCAATCTGCTGCTCTTCCTCCTATCTGAATATTGCTCCTAGTCAAGCCTGCCTCCAGCCATATTGGCATCCTGGCTATTGGTCAAACTGACCAGGCCCATGCCTGTTTTGGGGCCTTGACAATCTTACTCTTCCTTCTGTCTCCAGAGTTTTTCCTCTAATCTGGATGACTTGAATCCTTAACTCTGAGGATCTTTTCTGACTGTGACCTTGCCAAGGACCACATCAATCATATTCAGAACTGCACATCTCCCCAGCTTATTCCTCTAATGTTATTTTTTCTGGATGGCACCTTTCTTTACTTACTATATACATTTTGCTCATTCATAACATTTGTTACTCAGCTTTGCTGGTTATGAAGCTAGGGATTTTTTTCTGTTCTCTGTTGTATCTTGAGCCACTAGAACAGTGTCTGAAACACAAGACAAACAAAGTAAATGTGTGTTGGATACAAAAGATTGAATGGTGATCAAAATTTGGTTTAAAGTACCAGGAGGAGGGAGTGGGGAGACACCAACACAAACTCACACACACTCACCATCTCTCATCTATCTTGGTAAATGTTAACAAACCATCTTGATGACTTGCTGGCCCCAATGGAGTACATGGTGAAGGTTTTTTCTTTCCAATAAAATGAAAACTGACTTTGGAGAATATGCTATATAATAAATCAACCCTCAGACTTCTTGATAATCACATAGGTAGAAGAGAGAGAGAGAGAAGAAAGAAAGAAAGAAAGAAAGAAAGAAAGAAAGAAAGAAAGAAAGAAAGAAAGAAAGAGAGAGAGAAAGAAAGAAAGAAAAAAGAGAGAGAGAAAGAAAGAAAGAAAAAAGAGAGAGAGAAAAAAGAAAGAAAAAAGAGAGAGAGAAAAAGAAAGAAAAGAAGAAAGAAAGAAACAAACAAACAAACAAACAAACAAACAAACAAACAAACAAAGGAGAAGGAAGAGGGAGGGAGGGAGGAACAAAGGGAGGGAAAAGGAAAAAGGAAAAGAAAAAGGAAGGGAAGGGGAGGGGAGGGAAGGGGAGTGTTAGGGAGAGGAGAGGGGAAGGCAGGAGGGAGGGGGAGGGAGGAGAAAGGAGGGAAGGGAAGGGAAGGGAAGAAAAACAATTGCCCTATTGCCTTCATTTGCCACATCAGGAGCTTAGGAGACCAGAGTTGAGAGGACATACCTTGTATCTATCTATTAACCATCCCCATGACCCTACCCAACTCCAAGGCCCCAAAGCTTCACCAGAACAGGGCTCCTAACCTGATGGATATCCTAGAGGGTCTCTCCTGGCTTGTGTAGGAGTCTGTGATCTTTAAACTTACCAGTGACCTTAAAAGTGAATTATGCTAGATTCATGCAGTCCCCCCCTACTACCCTTCTTTTGCTGCTCCTGCTGCTCCTGCTCTTGTTTGCAGCTGCTTTGACTCCTGCGTCATTCCATTCTAACCAACTGAGCGCGCTTCTCCAGCCCTCACTGATTCTCATCCTTTGGGTCATGTGGCGGGCTGTCTAGTCTGGGCTTTACAGAAGCTACTGCAGAAGAGGGAGTTTTCTCAGACTTCTCTTTCTACTTGTGTTCTCTGAACATCTCTAGTGAGCCCAGAGTACATTCATGTGGCTGGTAGCTACAGAATCATCTAGGGCTTAGAGCTTTAGGAAAGGGAAGGTCACAGAATTCCATAGAAGCTGACTCATAGGGAAGCCAGGAATTCAGTGCCAGGAACAGAGTGATCAGGCCACAGACAACTTACTGATTAGCCCTCTGTGAGGCAAGTCTTAGAAGGTCAGACTTTCTGTTCTTCTCTCTCTGTGTCTGTTCATTCGGTTCAAAAGAGAAAGAAAAAATACCTCCTTATACCCAGTGGAGAGTTTATCATCAGGAATAAGATGTCAGCAAGTCTTGAGAGTAGCTGGGCGCACACTGCGTGGGGACTCGCCTGTAAGTGATATCATTTTAAAAACCAATATGCAACTTCATGGGAAAGCAATATAACATCCTTCAGGTTGCTGGAGAGAAGAGGCCCTCGCTAGCCATATTCCTTCTTCCTCAGACCAGCCTTGGGGACCCCTTTCTTGGATTTGGCTGTCTGGCTCTCCATTAGGAAATCTACAGAGAACCTGAAATAAAGACAAATGTGATTCCTTTATGGGTCTGAGTTGTCTGGTGTTGGAGAAAATAGATCTCAGGAGATTAGACTATGCTTCCTCAAAATGCAAACGATGGTTTAGCTGAAGGTAGTGGAGGGAACGCAGAGGCTTTGAGTTGTCTGTTCCCGGGGCACTAATGCCAGCGAACAGAAGGTGTACACAGCACAATCCGTACACTTTTTACCAAGGAGAACAAAGTTAACCATTGTCTTAGCACATTTTCTGTCCCTGTGATAGAATCCCACAGATGGAGTAATTTACAACTAGAGGTTTATTTAGCCCAGAGTTCTGTAGGCTATGAAGCATCAGGTCTTGGTGCTGGCCGCTGATAAACCATCAGAGCATGGCGAAAGTATCAAGTGGTGAGACGGAGCAAGAATACCAGAGCTGCTTTTATAAGAAAGCCATTCCCGAGACAACGGGTTACTCCACCAATCCACGAGTGGAAGAAGCCGTTCATGAGGGTCCCGTCACCTCCCAGAGATCTCACATCTCACACATCGCCAATATCTATATTAGGGATTCACTTCCTATTGGTTGAAATCATTATGAGGTTCTGACCCAAAGTGAAACTGCACATTCGAGGGCTGAAATGAAGCCGATTTATTCACTGCCCAGTGGATTTTTCGGTAAGGATCTAGTAGTACCCCCAAATGAAAAGCCCCGACAGCATTTTCAGTGGGTTATTACAGAGTCTTACATCAAAAAATCCTCTCTGACAATTATCCACCAAGGAATATAGCAGTCCTTCTGATAACTATTAAGGAGCTAAGAACTAAGATAATTGGTGCTTTGGGAACATCTGGTGTTTGCTGAGGGCAGTTCTGGGAGAAGCCATTATGCACTGACCTTTAGATTCGCATCCCTTTGTGAGTTCCCTTAATTTCCTATCTATCTCCATCTCAGAGTGTGTGTGTATGGGGGGGGGGCTAGCTTGTAGGATAGGCTTCCTATTGTTGCCCTCCCACCATTCAAGACAACTTTAAGCACTTACTAGTCCAGCAATCATATCAGAATAGTTGTTTTACCAAGGAAACTTCATCTGCCAAAAACTTCCTTTATCCAGGTTGCTGCCGCAGGGACTCAAGTATGTTAATTCTCCCCCCACATAGTTTACAACTCTGCTGTTCTTTATTGAAAGTGGTATTGAAAATGTCTGGAATTCAAAGCCTCCTTGAAGAATCACTCATTCAGACAGGAGAGATGGCTTAGGGTTTAAGTCTGTGCCTTACAAGCAGTTGGGACTGAGTTTGGATCCTAGATCCAACATTAAAAACACCAGACATAAAAACATCGGTCCTAAAAATCAAAGCCCAGTGTAAATAGCCAAAAAGAGGTAGAGCAATCTAGGATGATCCCCAAAGTCACCCTTGGGCATCCACAGGTATACACAGTGCCCTCTCATACACTCACACCATACACACACATATGAGAAAAAAAATGATTACTCATTTTTTGTATGTCTTTCGTGTCTGTATAGGGAGTATACATGTTTATACGTATTCGTTTTGTTTTTCTCTTCTCAAACTTTCTTTTGTAACAAGGATCTCTCCCAACTAAGAAGCTACATGGGTAATTTTATTCCTTATAAGACCAAGGGTGGATTGGGGCTTCTGATTATGTCACAAAAGGCATTGCTGTATTTGAATAAGACCATATTGCTAAACAGAAAACAGGGAATTCAGGAACACGTTTGCTCTAGTAAGAATCCTTTCTTCTGAGAACTCACTCTGAAAGACCACCATTTCTCTCTCAAGGCAATGTCCCCCAATTCCCCAAGGTTTCCCACTTCTAAAAGGTTACTTCTGTATCACAAAACTGGAGAACATACTCTTGAAACACACACTTGTACGTTCAGAATCTTGAGTCACAATCTCTACAGGAAGTGACCCAGCACAATTAGGACTTGACCCATGATGATCAGTGTCCTTTGTTTCTAACTCAGAAGCACGGGGAAAAAGTCAAATGAGGAGACCAAATCACAGAAAACGCGTTGTCTAGAAGGCTGTGTGCAGTTGCCACGTGCCAACAACCTCAGTGGCATATGTCTTGTCTTGTCTCACCAAGGAGCTTGGCCTCTCCTCCACCTGTCAGTGAACCGCTTCCAGGTGTGTCTGATGGTGACTGACTCACTTGCCTGCAGCCAGATGAAGAAATAGCCTTTGTATGTGCTGTTTATTTCCGCAAGACCGAAAGCCACAGTATACATATGAAGATTCATTGTTTAATAGACCATCTCAGCAGTCACCCGTCGGAAGAGTACTGTGCTCTTCGAGTGGTTTCTTCCAAGGACTGCAGTAAGCGCCAATGATACCATTGCTTTCCAACTTTATTCATCCTTTTCTTTCCAGAGTTGAGTTTGGAAGCAATGAAGAGTTGTACTCATTACAGTTGAAGCTCAGGCTTTTCATGCTTTCATTCTGCTTTGGGTCTGTTTTTTGCTATGTCTCTGTCTCTCTCACAGATACACATACATACACACAAATCCTATCCTTGTACATCCTGTTTCTGGTCTAAAATACAGTGTTTTCCCATGTTACAATTAAACTTATTCACTAACTTTCTCTCCAAAATGGCCTACACACTTTTTTGTTATTGATATTGATCATGTGTGGATGCGTTTATGTGTGGACATGCATGCCACAGCACAATGCGGAAGTCATGTAACCATGTCTTTTGTTTAGTTGGTTCTCTCCTTCCATGAATTTAAAAATTGAGCTCATATCACTAGGTTTTATACCAAGTGCTTTTTACCCACTTATCCATCTCATTGACTCATCCAAAACAACTTTTAATCATTTATTAAATCAACACACTCCCTTACATGACTTCATTTACCAAAATCATATTCTCAAGAGTGGCTCAAGGTTTTGCCATCTTTTAAGGCTTTCACAGATTCTATCCATCCTCATATGTTGCAATTGTAGCAAAACAGGTAAATATTTAAGAAATATTACTTTGTCCCAAATTTTCCCTGCCCCTGTTCTTCCCTGAATCCTTTTTTAGACAAGCCATGACGCCAAGCCTGTGGAACAGACTGGGAGGGCAGTAGTGACAGTGATTCTATCACCAATAAAATGCACTCCACCACCACTAACACACACACATAAGCATGTACATATACACACAGGCACACATACACACAATACACATATACACAAGCAAACAGATATGTACATACACTCACACAAGTACATGTACACTCATACAAGCACACTCACACTCTTATACATGCACAGATATACAAGTCACACATGCACATGCAAAGGCACACACACACACACACACACACACATACACACACACACACACATATACGCTCCCCCACATACCCATTGACACACATGACATCATATGTACCTCCTCTTCTTTCCCTGCAAACAGTTCAGACACTACTGGAGCTAGGATTCATTTCAAGGAATTAGAGAATATGCAAACACTTTGGCATTTGTCCTCCACGTGGATGCCTACAAGTAAGTAATACTTGCCCCTCTACATCACCTGCTTTGTTCTTAAGAGTCAAACACTTAAGATTCTTCCAAGTGGATTCTTGGTCTGGGTGAACCTGTAAAATTTGACTCTTGTAAAAGATCTAAACAAAGAAGCACCCATCAGGGTCTGCAATGTCTCTCTTGCTGAAGTCCAGAACTGTGGGGACAAACTTCCAACTTTAGGGACTTGCTGAAGCGGCTCCCATGTGCTCAGGCTGCAGAGCTGAGAGAACAGCATTGATGGACAATAGCTGGAAACAGACTGCAAACTTCTCAGAGTAAGTTTATTCTAAATGGGCATTTGAGATGATGAAGACATTGAGTTGTTTGGAATACTCACATTGATCCTAAAATCTGCTGTGTGGGGTAAGGCCGGAGAGCACTGGCAGGTATTTGAGCAGCTGCATTCTGGTTTTGATCCTCATAGCTGGAGAAGGTGGGGCGGAAATCTCCTGTCCTCTTCTCATTCTTGTTACTCCAGAAATTTCCTGTCCTTGTCTGTCTTTCAAAGACGTCAACTATTGTTCGCAGACATGTGTGTTGGCATGTTCTTCCTGTTTGTGAAGGACGTCGGCAGGCAAGTCAAAGCTGAGACTAGTAACTGCCAATCTGCACGGCCTCCTTTCTAGGACATCACACCATGGTGAGGGAAGCACGTGTGCCCTACAGATGCCACCTGTGCAGCGGTGGCGGCCTTAATGCACAGGAGGCTGTTGCTTCTTGGGCCTTCTCCATCCCTAAGCTGAAATTAGACACATCTCCTCTCTTCCAGTGATGTTCTCTGCTCACTTCCCTCACAAGACATCATTTCCAGTGCTCATTTGCCTGTCGTTCTCCCAAGCAACCTCAAACTCCTTAGGGCATGAACTTGGGCACCTGAATCAAAAAGCAAGAGTGAAGAGTAACCAAATCAAAATTTGTTGCTCAGCATTCATAATAATAAACATTTCACAATAAGGAAGTACAATGTATAAGTATATTTGTTTGTAAAAGCATATGTGTGGGGGAGCTACGAGAGAGCTGAGTGGGTAAGGTGCCTGATCTCAAACCTGGTAACCAAGTTCAATATCCAAAACCCCCCTGGTAAAAGGACAGAACTGACTAATTGACTTCCAGAGTTGCTCTCTGACCATCACCTGTATGCCATAGTGTGACCTCTCTTTCTCTCTGTCTCTCTCTCACTCGTTCACTCATTCACTCTTCTCCTTCTTCCCGCCCTTGTTCTCTCCCTTTTTCTAATAAATAAATAAAATATTAAAATGTATGTGTAGGGGCTGGAGAGGTGGCTCAGGGGTTAAGCCTCTGCCTTGCAGGCGGAAGGTCCTGAGTTCAGATCCTAGACCCCACATATAGACACCGGACGGAAGCAGGGCGGTCTACGCTTCTGGTCCTGGTAGGGCGGAGCCTGTGAATCCTGGGGCAGAGTAAACGAGGAGGAGGTGGAGACGTCCATGGTGGTTCCCGAATTCGGCCGTGGTTCTACACACACACAATACATACACACACACACACACATACACACACGCGCACACACGCATACACGCACAATTGAATAAATAATAAAAAAATAAAATAAAATGTATGTGTATGCATGTGTGTGTGTGTATATGGTGTGTGTGTGTGCATATGTGGTGTGTGTGTGTGTGTGTGTTTGTGTGTGTGTGTGTGTTTGGATAATGTAGTTTCAGTCCTTTGGGAATTACCTTTGGGAAGCCCTTACAGAGTCACGAATACTAAATTAATACTAAATAAAAATACTAAATTCAGTTTTTCTTCACTGAAAATCAATCTTAAAAATTTGGACTCCTCCCTGAATAGGTATAGTGTGTGTCTCTACAGGAGACTGTAGTGTGAGGGTTGAAGGTGCTGTGTGTTTCAGTTGAACTTTGTGTGTCCGAGCCTGCCTCTCTAATGTGCTGAGGGGTAAAGCAGACGCCCGAGCACTTGCTTCTTTGTCATAGATGTTGCCTACTAAGAAATGAAATGTGAGTCTGTGAAAAGCAAACTGCAGTGAGAGTGTGTCAAGATTAAATGATAATTTCCAGACATACATATTATGTCATTACTATAATAATTAAAATGACTATCTAAACAGGGTCTGGTAATGGATCTCTAATACTGACCCTTAGGAGGACTACCATGAGTTTGAGAGTTTAAGTTACACAGATTCTGACTCAAAAAATACTAGTAATTATTATTTGCTATTATAATTGTAATTATGATAAATAAATTAATTACTTTTTAAGTAACTGGAGAGATGGCTCAGGTGTTAAGCCTCTGTCTCACAAGCAGAATGATCTGACTTCGGATCCCAGATCCCACATAAAAACAAGCCTAATGGAAGTGGCAGTAGCCTGCACTTCTGGCTCTGGTGGGTAGAGCCTGGGAAATCCCAGAGAGGAGAAAAAGGAAGTAGAAGCAATCCAGGGTGATTTTTGAAGTCACTCTTGGACCTCCACAGGCACACACATTCCATGCCTTCTTGTACACTTATACACAGACATACATAGGTACACACACACACACACACACACACACATACACACACATGGAAAAGTTTTTAAAAACTAATTCCTTTTTAAAAATCCATCTTATTTCTCTCAGAGATAAGCTATTTCAAGAATCAGTAAGATTGAAGATTCTAATAGTAGGAATATTTAGAATATTTAGAAAAATATTGAGAAATATATATTTAGAAAAATATACTCTAAGTAACCAGAGTAAGTCTGATTTACCTGATGAGCTTAATTGTTTTCTTAGTCTCTTGATTTGTCTTCATGTCTTTGAGAAGATAGACACCTTAAGCTTCTCCAGACTTTGAAACATCATAATTTTTCTTTTATTTTTATATTTTCACAAATATGTGTATGGGGGACCATGTTTTTATGTATGTGTACATGTTTGCACATATCATGTTGCATGTGCCCAAGTGTGTTTGCACATGTGTGTGGATGCTCATTATTGATATAGAGAATCATCCTGGATCATTCTTTTACTTTAATCTTTTGAGATAGAGTCTCAAAACAAGCCCAGACCTCACCCATATGACCAGTTTGGCTAGCCAGTTTCCTCTGGGGAGTCCCAATCTCTGCCTTCCAAGGCCAGAATTATAGGACAAACAACACTTACCTGACATTTTCCACAGCATCTGGGGATCTGATTTCCAGTTCTTTTGCTTATGTGACAAACAATGACTGATCCATCTCCCCAGCCCAAAACATATATATTTTTTAACTTTATTTCTCTCTGTCTTTTATTCTCTCCTTAGTAGATAGATGTAATTGCATAGCCAATAACATGTCACTCACAGATGCCTCAGTCTGCATGTCCTAAGAATAATGATATCATTGAAAAATTAGCATGTAATATCAGCTACTATGTAGGTTATACTTGGATATCACAATTTTCCCTAAACTGCCTTTCATGCTTTTGTATAATCCAGGATGCAGTTAATTAATATTTGGTTGTTATGCATCTTTGTTCCTAAATGTAACCCTGTGGTCAGTTCCTTGGTTGTGCTATTATTATCATTATTATTATTTGTGAATTCAGGAAAATCTAAACAATCCCACTGCCTTGATGTCATGTGATTATTTTCACATGATTGAATTCAAGCTAAGATGCTTGGAGAGAATTCTGTGTCTTTCCATTTCTTTTCAATGATCTTAGTCAAAATATAGCAGAGAAGTTGGAAAACCAAAAGGGAAAGGAAGTATGAGAAATCAGATCACTAAGATTCTTTCATCTAATCACACCCCCATTAACTAGAAATGTGTTGATGCTAAAACCTGAGAAACACTTAGTCCAATTCTTCCAAATGCATTTGGATGTGACAAATAGCTTAGAACAGGGCTACTCCATGTACTCTAGGTTCATGTTGTATGATATGTCCCACAGTCAGAAGTCACACAAAATCATTTCAGTGCAGTAGTAACCCTTTCTCTATTTTTCTCAGAATATCATTACGTGTACTGTGCTCTAACTCTATACTCCTGGTTTGCAACATCATGTCAGGTATCTCCACTGCAAATACATCAACACTAACAATACCATCTATTACTTATTGAGGCCCTAACTAGCCACAGATAACAAACACATTGTATATGTTACTTTCTTTTAAAGTTTATGAAGGAAACTCATTTATTGCCCTGACATTAGAGTTGAGGAAATGCATTCCAGTCGCACAGCTGGTCAGAAGTAAAAATGGAATCCTGACCCACAGCAACACCACTCCATTGCACTGTCTGCCTCCCGTCACATTTATTGGATGAACTTTGATGTACTCGTTTCATATGAATGCACCGTAGGTGTAACATACAAGTTTGCAGGCATAGGCTGTTTCTGACTATCCCTTAGAATTATGACCATGGCCCCTCCCTGCCATAGAGACCATGCTTTCTGCTTTCCCCCGAGAACTTTAAGCTATCTAAGAAAATCTAATCTTCATTCATCAAAACCAATGTAAATAATAAAGGTAAATGGCAAAGTCATCAAGGAGACTAGTAAATGAGTATAGCACTTACTTTCTCTGCTGCTATGAGACAATAGTCAAGCTTAAGCAATTTAACCGAGGATAAGGAGATTATTTGACTTATGGTTCCAGAAGGGAGATAAGGTTCAATATGGCAGAAAAGCCATGACTGACTGGCAGAAGCTGGAGGTAGCTTACATCATGTCCACTATGGAGACTGAGAGAGCTAGCTGACAAATGCAAGAACAGACTCCTTGAAGAAGCAGGATGAGACTAACCAACCTCAAGGCCCACCCGCTGTGAGGTACCTTCCTCCAGTAAGTCTTCACCTCCCAAAGTGTCATGACCTTTCCAAACAAGAACTAAGGATTCAAACGCATGAGCGTGTGGGGGAGAACTCATATTCAAGCCATGACAATGAGTGAACAAAACAAATTAAATGTGACAATTGCCACACTGGGCCATCTTGAGCAGCAGTGGAAAGGGATTTCTCCCTGTTTTCCCCGATTCTTTATTCATGGAAGCACTGTCCTTAATAGTAGTTCCTATTGTTCTCAATAGGAATCCTGCAATGTAAAATCTGAGAAATCAAATCAATAAGGTTCTTTCATCTAATCACAACCCCATTAACTAGAAATATGTTGATGCTAAAACCTGAGAAACACTTAGTCCAATTCTTCCAAATGCATTTGGATGTGACAAATAGTTTAGAAAAGAGCTACTCCATATACTCTAGGTTCATTATTTCATATTTCTCACAGCATTGCTCTAAGATAGGATTTACCTATGACTATTCTTATTTTTAAATATAGAAACCAGGACACAGAGATGGGAAATGTTCCCGAAGATTACCTAGCTAATTATTTGAGGTGCTTGGATTCAAAACCAAGCATTCTTCACCTTCCAAGATGAAAGACTGTGGTGCTATTGATGATAAAACATCTGAAAGTATGTATTTTCTTAATAACAAAGAAACTGAGCACTGTGCAGGCTGCCCAACAAGTGAAAGGCCAACCTCTCTCACAGATGGTGCTATTCCAAAAGTCTGAGTATCCATGAAGAGTCACAGTTGCTGTTAAAACAACTGCCTGGAGTTGGGCATTTGTTAGGCATGCAACTAGCAGTTTGCCATTAGTGCAGGATTTTTTTATAACCTCCTCTCCATACTCCACTCTCGGTGTGACTGCACCTTGTCTGAAATGATTCACTAGTTACATATTTAACCCAGTGCAAAACCAAAGATAGGCTGTAAGATTAGGTGAATCAGAGCTCAGGAATTAGTCTTTGTCTCACAAGCAAAGTAAAGAACCTAAGTTCGGATCTTCAGGTACCAGGTAAAAATGCCAGGTGACAATGGCAGGAGACAACAATTCCAGCCCTGGAAGGCAGAGCCTGGGAAACCCCTGAGCAAAGCAATAAGAAGTCACACACACACACACACACACACACACACACACACACAATTAGATGAATCCTATCTAGCCAGTTTCCCCATGTGTAGCATCTCCCAGCAGGCCCAGACCTGAAGCCTGGGTGTGCCTGAGGCTCATCTTATAAAAGGGAAGAACAGGAAATCTCTGGATAAATCTAAAGATGCCTGAGGAAAGACACAAAGAGAAGTGTAGATGCCAGTCATAGGACTGAGATTAGTCCCTGAGGATATCAGTGAGGTGAAGGCTGCAGTGAACAGACCAGCAGCTGAATTGCAATTGCCACTACTCAACTCAACAATTTATTAATATTCCCGTTCAAGAATATGGGGATCCTTTAGACGTAATGGAACATTTTAGTGCTACTATAAAGTTGTCCGTGTTGTGGTTAATCAGGCTATTCTGAAGGAAATCTTAATACAAGCTCTTATCTCGGATATGGATCTCGTCCCAAAACATGGGTCAAGCCATAAGAGCTTCCTCAGCAAAGATAATGCTCAGGGACATACAAAATTTTCCATGTTAGAAACAGTGCCCCCTGTAATCAGAAGTCAGAGAGCAGAACTGATTCAAACTCTTGGAGTTTAAAAGATATGTTCTTTTGCATTCCTCTGGTCCTAAAAAGCCAATATCTTTTAGCTTTTAAGAACCCAGAAAGGAAAGGAGCGCTAACTTGGATTTTTCTGCCTCAAAGATAAAGAAACAGCCCAATATTTTCTCAGGCCTTAAAATATGACTGTGCAGATTTGCAGCTGCCAGAAGAGAAAGGTTTCCTCCAGTATGTGGATTACCTGCTGCTTTTTGCTTCTAGTGACTATTCCAGCAAGATGACAGGTCTCCTTTACTAGCTCTTGTCTACAAACACAGTAAGACCACTAAGCTCCTTTTCCTTACCCCATCTGCCTTCCTAGTTACCATAATTTAATCCTCACGTTTGGATCTTGTAGGCTTAACTTATCTGTTTTGTCTCTTCTAGATCAATATCCATAAAGCTTCAAATGTGGGGCCCTCTGGACCATCCCAGCATCTCATAGATGAGGACCATTGTCTGCTCACACTTTCTTCACCCCAACGCAGCAAGAAGTAGCCAAAGTGATCATCATCCCTCATCTCCTGAGCAGTCAAGGTCCTCATATAAGCTAAAAGGGGGAATTAGGCAGTTTAGAGCAGCCATGTTGGGATGGTCTATAAAGGTCTTAGAAGGTGTTGCAGTTGGCCTGCATTGTTATTGATAAGTCACCATCAAATGGCCTAAGGGAACAAGGGGTTTATTGTCTTACGATAGACTAGTTACAGTTCGAGGTCCAGCTTGACAGAGAGCTCGCACCAACACCAGGGCTGAGGGAACTGGCCACACCATCTCTATACAACAGCGGAGAGAGGGACGATCCTTACTTGCCAGACCAGCATGTCTGGCCAAGTGTACACAAGGATACCAACTTTCTCAACCAGCTCTCAGTATTTCATTCCAGGGCCTAGTCCCACCCATCAGATCGGCCCTTCCCATCAGCTAGACAATCTCCTTCAGGTTTGCTCTGGGCCCAACTCAACCACTAATTCTCCACAAACGTGCCCAGAGCTCAAACCCTCAACCATCAAGTTGTCACTTGTGCCTAACTGTAATAGCAGGTCATCCCCCAGAACTGGGATTGCCCTGAAGGAACACCCTCTATTTTAATCCTCCACAGAGATAAGGTCACCAAAGTCCCCCAACTCTGTTCATGAAAGGATATGGAGATTAGTTCTTCATTGCAGATAAGCCTTACCAGGAATTTTGGCACAAGATCAACTGTATAGGGCCCCAATATGAACAAACCAATGAAATCTAAAGGCCCAAAGGCTCCAACCGGTTTTCAGAAACTGGAGCTTCATTGGTATGAAGAAAAACCATATTTTCCTGGGTTTGCATAGGCCTATAAATAATCCTGAACTGGCAGCCATCTTTGACTCCCTTGTTCCTCATGGTACTTCATATCTGGAGTCCATGAGTTCTTTTCCAGATCTCTGCCCCTCATAGAATCCTATGCTTGGAGTCCATGAGTTCTCCAGGGTTCTCCTGCCCCTCACAGATTCATGTCTGTGAGTTCCATTCTTTCTCTCCTCTAATAAACTCTGTCTTAATCCTCCAATAAAAAAGGAATATGGATCTGTTGCTTCCAGAGCTCCCCAAATTTCAAGGGTTAACATATGAATTTATAGGTAATTTCCAATGTTTAAATGTCATCACCTAATTTGTGACTCTTGCCTTATATTTCTAAGACTAATTGCCACTAGAGGGAGGGATTCTATCCAGATCTGACCCGTCAATAAGAAAAATAGGAACCATATGTAGAAAAAAATAAGCTTTGATTCTGTACAAGAAACTTTTCTAAAAATGATGCTCAAAGACAGAACACAGAGGGACAAATTTCTCATTCACATGTCTGTCATTAGTGTGAATTCTGTACCAGAGCACTGCAATGCAGTCCTGGCAGCTGATAGGCTGGCTACTAGTCTTCATATCTCTCCTCATCCTGAATTTCTTCAAATTAAAACCACCCTTTCTTTTATTAAGGGCAATCCAAATGAGGTATTAGATTTTGCTATTGCATCATCCTCACAACATATGTCTTTTCTGATCTGTTAATGGATGATGTGACTGGGATGTCTTTTCCAAGGGAAAATGTTCCCCAGGCTCTTTGTTACTGCTTTATACTTTCTATATCTGGGATTTGTCTTGCCCCAAGTTGGCCTTTCCTTCCTCAAATCCACCCAGCAACTTGGCTTAGTTGTGTTTCTACTGGTATTATTTGCTATGGAAATAAATCCACACTCTCTGATAATTCACACATGTCTAGAAGTACCCATAAGGCTAAACTAACACTTTATTATATATTTTAAATGGCTATAAAGCTGGGATCTAGGAATGAACAGTTTGTCTTCCTCTGTACTTGTATATTTTATACTATTGGTATGTTCTGCTCATTTGAAAACGTGGACCATCAATGTAATACAAAAGCAACACCATGCTTGCAAAACTAATTTGGTAAGCAAATCAAATATTCCAATTAATTCAATGACAATAAGTCCAAATGCTTAGCTTTGGTATCACACGAAGGCATTCAAGATGCCAACATCTGTTTCATTTTTGAGAACAGCATCTGGCCTTCATATCTTCATCTAACCCTTCTAGTAGATCCTGATTGTAGTAGGTTTTTTACCATTATTCTAAGAAATATTTTCCCTCCCATAAGAAAATGAAGGAAAAAGGAGCAAACTACTTGGCATTAAGCTGCTTATTTTCATTGTGAAGATAAGCCCAAACCATCCTTAGATGCCAAAATATTCAGGTTTGGAAATTCTTCACTGCTTGGCTCTTTGCCTGGAGCCTCATTACTAAAGAGTTGACTGGAATATTCTGGTTTTCAATTGTTTGTTTTCAAAGTTTAACCTGGCAGAAGAGTTAATGTTATTTTGCAGGATGTTTTATGTGCAAAGTTTATACCAGGCACTTAACGCATATTATCTCATTTAACTTTCTCAAACGCCCAACAGGTTGATCATTATTACAAGGGAAGCCGACTCCGGGGCCTAAGGATCTGATCAGGGCTGAGGGTCCGCTAACTCTAAGGCTTGCATGTTTTCTGCAGCATAACAACAACAACAACAAACGGATGGAGGAAAAAGAGGTGCTTCAAAGTTAAATGAGCCCAAGTACAATCCAGCCAACCAATGACAGCACTCCCTCCTTGCGTCATAATACCAGTTCGTGTTCAGTTGAACTGCAGGAAGATTCTCCCGCCCCAATCTTCACCTCAGGCATCTGATGACCATCCTCATTTGGAGGCCAAATGTCCCCCGAAGGCTCAAGGGTTTGAGCACCTGGTCCCTTTCTGGTAGCTCTGTTTTGGGAGCTGAAGGGTATGCTCTGTGGTGGAGCTGAGGTGTGCAGCCAGCTTCCACATAGCCCCTCTCCGCTTCCTGCTCTGCCCAGGTGTGAGCCAACAGTCTCCTGCCAGCTCTGCCAGAGCCACTCCCCAGCACCAGACCTGCCACCTGCTGTGACAGACTGCACCTCAGTCCCTGAGCCCAAATAAACCTTTCATCCCTTACACTGCTTGTTAACCAATAGGAGTGTCAGGGTCATGTATAAGACAAAAAGCACCGAGTCTTCCAATCAGTGGTGGGACTAGCTACTGAACTTGCCCTTCGCCTGTCAGACTCAGGATCAGCCAATAACTTCTGGCCATGACCATCAGCTTTAAGTAAACTTTGGGGCTTTTCTTGCCATGAATAGTACCACCTGTGTATGGTTTCCCTGCAAACCTTCAATATAGGGCACCAAGCTGAGATCCCAGGTTCACAGAATCAATGTCAAAGGGTTTGTCACTCCAAGGTTGTTAGCAAGCGCTGTGCTCATGTCGGCTGCCTCTCCTTGGTCCCCTCTCTAGTCCCGTGCATTGTGTTGCAAATCCTTCCGCATCAGCATTTGTGCAACATCTGATTTTTTTTTAACTCTCATCCAACAGGCACATTTGGATTTACTATTTCCCTTGAACAGTCGGTGTTTACTGGCAGCCACCAGAACAAAATTTATAGCAGCAAGTGGAAGCTGAACTTGCAGGCTGGCTTCGCACTGGAGACCGTTGTTTGCCATTTCCTAATTGTGAAAACAATATGTCCGAGATTTTGCAGTCATCAGCATTCTTGTGTAACGATTTCCATCTGGTCAAAGAAAGACATTCAGATCTCTATCTCCTGGACTTTAAGTCTTCTACAAAGCGGATGTAACCGGCTTAAGAGAATGCTGGAAGACGGGAGACATTCCGACTAAATAGACGATGAAAAGTGTTGGTAACGTCCACTTGCGCTGGAAAGATCTTTCCTGCAGAGCAAACACGGCTAGGTGGGGAGAGAATGTGCCACGACCTTCCTGGACAGTGGCTTTGATTGGAACAAGATAACAGGATGACTCTGAGATGGGAGAAAAGAAGGCAAGCAGTGTGATTTGCAGGACGCTCCAACTGGAGCCAGAGATCCACAGAGACCAGAGACTGAAGAACAATGCCAAGTTGATGGAAGCCAATGGCGTGGTAATAAGAAGCGGTTTAAACATCCCACCTCGTCCCATCTGGCAGGAGAGCTTGGCACTGGTCGTTGAAATCCGAAGCTCCTGATGACCCTCACACTCTTGCTGCAACCTTCCTTATTCATTAGCCAGGGCCTGAAGCAGAAAGAAATACAGCCCAATATTTCAAATGTTTCGTTTGGGTTTTTTCATATTTACTGATTCAACTAACATTTTTTTCTGGATTTTTATTTATTTACTTTTTTATTACACATTTTTTGCCTAATCATACAAGCTTAATAAGTAACCCCTCCTCTCCCTCCTCTCTTCCCTTGCCTGTCATCCCCCATTTCATTCTTTCTCCCTTTCTCCCCTTCTTCCCCCTCACCCGGAGCCTCCTGCAGCTTCCTCTCTCCCATCACCCCATTTATGTGGGCACCAAACCTACCTCTGAGTTGTCTACACTAGCGAGGGTTCAGGACTTAGTGGCATAGTCCAGAACCCCTTCTTGGGCAGCCTGCCAGTATGGGAACTCTTATGACTGTTGAACCCTTTGCCTCTAAGGATCCTACTGCCTGAAGCCTTCTCCCCTGTGATCCATACTAGACTTTGGGGACGGGTCATTGACTTATCAGCCATTGTGCAGATCGGGCAAAATTCAATCCAGGCTGCTGCAACCCTGACTTGTCTGGAGTATCTTGCATGTCTTTGGTCCTCCCCATCTTTAGGCTCTTACAATCTTGCTGCCCCCTCTTCTGCAAGGTTCCCTGAACTTTAGGATAAGGAGAGATTTGGCTGGTCTGGTTCCAGGTGAATAATGTAGGGTCTTTGGTGTTTGAATTATGGTTTCAGCAAACATTTATTGAACTCTTTATTGTACATTAGGGAAAGCATTCAATGCTGAGCGTATGAGTCTTATACATTCCTGGGCTGCCTGTTATATAAAAAAAGAGAAATATAAATTAAGCAAAAAATGGCCCTCTAATGCAAACAATTAGTGAAGAGCACTTCTCTATATCTCGGCATATTTGCACTTTTTGTTAATCTTTTTATAGTTTAAATTCTCCCTCAAATGAGAAAAAAATTCTATGCATAAAGAACCCACAGAATTCTAGAAACAACCCAGTAGCTGCTCTTTGCTGGAGGGAACAGGCATGCTCTCTACGGAAGAGAATCTATACCGAATTTTACAATCCCTAAACAGTAACGTATCATGAAACCATCCATTCTTGAAAGAAGGTCACGGACCTGTGCACAAAAAGCACTTAGGGAATACATATTAGTTGACCAAACAGAGGAAGCTGGATGAAATTAAAGGCTATGAAATCATACCTCCAGAATGTTCTTTAAGATGGAAACTGATAAAGTTGCTGCCCAACTTCTCCCTCTCCAGCTCCACATCTTTCAGCAGATGTACATATGACTCAGACTCTGCCCAGCATGAGGCCCAGAGAGCAGACCCTGGTCCCAGCCCCAAGCTGTGTCTCTGCGGTAGCATTTCCTCTCCATCCCTGCCTGCCTCATCTCCATGTTTTGTGGGCAATTCAAGCTGTGAAACCACAAAACTCAGGGAGAAAGGCACCAGCTGTGGCTCTCACTCCAGCTCCAGTTCCCCCATTACTACCCCCACTTACAGGGATGACCCAAGAAAGGCAGAGGAACTCTGTTTACTATAAACAGTTAACACACAGAACACAAGATCTCTTCTCCCATAGCCTTAGGTCTCACCGTGTCCAATATCTAGTGCTAAAAATGTGGCTTCCTCCACATTCGACCAAATCTTAGATAACTTTGCTTTTATCTTACAGTCTCTCTCTACTGCTCTGGTGGTAAATCCTGTCTTTGGATTCTCAATTCCTGCTCCTGTTTCTTGGTTTCCCAGGGCAACTCCCATCTATTCAATACATTTTTTCCATGTTCAACCTCAAAGGCAAAGCAGCTCTGCTGATATATCCATATAACACGATTTCAAAACAAGCTTTTGTTGGCAAGGAGATGGTTAATCAATTAAAGGTTGGCTGTAAGCCTGACAACCTGAGTTCAATTTCCAAAACCCATATGGTGGAAGGGAGAACTGAATCCCACGAACTCTCCTTCCTGACCTCCACATGTGCACCATGCATGAGCACCCCCACGTGTACACACCTCCACATGCATAAGTACACAAGACAAATTAGAAAATGAAAAATGGGACCTTTCGTGTGGCCTCCATGTTAGTGGACAAATGGTGAATGTCCACGTGTTGTACAGAGATGGAGCTTATGCTAAGATGCCTCCAAAATTGTCAGTAATTCTAAGTCTTTCAGTCTGTCTCA